>VWZT01001047.1:493505-532758 GCA_013397055.1 Pachycephala philippinensis
AAAAAAAAATTAAAAAAATAAAAAATGAGAGAAAGAGAAGCAGCCTAAAGCACAGCCAAAGAAGGCAAAAGTTGTGTCAAAGAGTTCAGGGTGAGAATAGCAACCAGTGTAAACATCAACAGAAGGGAAAACAGAAAGCTTGCTTTAAGGATCTGTGTTTTGACCAGCTCTTACTGTGCTTTCAGCAGACTCTGGGGCTTTAGCAGCCAACACTGAGACGAGAAATGACTCTGCTTCCATGGCAGTGGGGGCACAAAAACTGTCATACACTGCGACAGGCACTTGTGCTCTTTTCTTCTGCATTTGGTGACTCTCTGGCTGCAACGGAGGTGGCTGCCTGCCCACTGTCACCGAGGTGCAATGTCCTTGTGCCCTCCAAGTGGCTCCCCCAGCACTGTCACTTACAGCAGTGCCCCTGTGATAAATCAGAAGATGCTTCTGTTGGCTGAGCCGTGTGTAGACCAAACACCCCAATTCTTGGGGTGAGGGAGACCCCATTTTCGCTCCTGCCACCCTTCTTCTCCTTCCTCAGCATCACTGCATCCATAAATCTCAGAGAAACCCCCCATGCCTCCCTCTCCCCCCAAGACTACAGCTCCTTTCCCCAAACCCCCCAGCACACCTCACTAGACCCCTACTGCCTTCTTGCTCTCTGCTCCCCTTCAGATTCGGGGCTCTGCACCCTCTCTCCCCCATCCACACCGCTGCCCCACACAATCCCTCCCCACAGGAAGGGCTTGACATGACCTCTCTTTCTTTTCTTTCTTTATAACCACACTGAGCAGAGCCAAGGCCCCAAACCATCACTGAAACGCACACAGCAATAATTAAAAATAAATCTTCCTTCACTTACAGAAAATCAGCCAAATCTGATTGTTTTCATTTTGTTCCCAAGCAATCTCACAAGCCCAGTTTCATCCCCAGAGCAAAAATATTTACAGTCTAGCAATGAGCTCTTTGCAATAAGCATTTATCAGGCAAACTCTGCGAGACCCTTTACCTGCCCAAACATTCATCAGCGTGGTCATGATGTAATTAAAGTGACTCATGACAAACTGAATTAAGAACCCTCCCCAGACAGTTTTATGAAGAAAAAGGCAGGGTTAATTTATTGCAATTATTGCTACAGGTCTCCAGTTTCCAGGACCAGAGAAAATTATGTTGCGCAAGGGGAATCTCTCATTATTAAAAGGGGAAGACACAGTTTTTATTTGCTGCCTGTGGCACCAGACCCACGTAGGAGAGGGGGAAAAAAGGGGATCAGAAGAGGGTTTTTGAGACAGAGCTGGTGGAGGGTAAAGATCTGTCTGGGAGTTCACAGCTGAGCTGTCAACACTGTTGAACACTTGCACGCTGCTGCATCAAGTCTGACTCCTTGCCCTAAACTCCAATAATCTGCTTAAATATGGAGATGCAGTGGGGGCACAAAAAAATCAACATTTACTTCAGTGATAAAAAGCCTACCAGATGACTCTTCAACTCAGCAAGAAATAACCCAACTCCATGATTACAATCCAAAAATAGACAAATTCAATGCAGAATAAAGAATGGGCTTTGTTCTGATTTTTGCAATCACTGCAAAAAACCTTCAGGCACAGAAGCTGGCTCTACTTGAGATATCTGACCCAGGATGAGGGGTTTGTTCAACCTTGACTGAATGATAAGCCACAACTTAACCACAAGGTAGGAGCTTGGTGGAAAAATTCCGTATCATGCAGGCAGGCAATTTAGATGAACAGGGATATTTTTCAGCCTTCATGCCTGCAACCCTGTGGAGTTAATGTTATAGAGAAGAGCTGGGTGCAGAGATTTCAGAGGCTGAGCCTCTAAAACCAAGCATGTTAGTCTATCAGTAGATGGGCAGATGTGATTATCCATCCCGGGCTTAAAATTGCTTAAGCAACTTTTTACCCTGAGCACGACCAACCCCATCCCACCAAAAGTCAGGAGCACCTGACATGAAAAGCTTAAAGTGCATCACCCGCTCTGCCTCATCGCTCCCTGCTCCTGCATCCATCTGTGTCTGTGAGGTTGGGATGGGCTGCTCAGCAACCCCACGGGCACGTCCACCTCAGGACATGGACAAGACATCAGGAATAGGCTGCCCAGGGCAGTGGTGGAGTCTCCATCCCTGCAGGGATTTAAAAGGCACACAGATGTGGCACTTGGGGACGTGGATTAGTGGTGATCTTGGCAGTGCTGGGGGAATGGTCAGACTCAAAGCTCTCAGAGGTCTTTCCCAACCTAAATAATTCTGTGATTTTATGACTTCCAGGTCAGCCCTGGGCTCTCTTCTCTGCTGCTCAGACACTGACATTTCAGAGCATGCACCCTTTCCCTCTGCCCGGGATGCTGTCTACTCTCTGTTTTCATTCCTGTCTTTGCTCTAATCTCCTGTCTGAGCCAAGGCAAGTCTCTCCTCCAGCACGCGTCTCCTTTTCTCCAGCCTTCCTCACCACTCTTATGGGAAGGATTAATTCCACAGAGCAGTGGGAGCAGAGGTTTTTAGTCCAGTGCACAATCTCCAGCCCTTACAAGGAGCAACGTCTCCAGGGGGGTCAAAGTCTTCTCCAGAATTTGGCAAAAGCTTTTTAATAAATATAAATATAAATATAAATATAAATATAAATAGATGCTAGTTATGGATGCATCGAGTCCTGCTGCGCTTCACAACCTCATTAACCCTGACCCACTCTGCCACAGGCCAGCACAGAGACACTCGCTGGCAGGTTCTTTCACATGCTGCCCAGCAAAACTCTCAACAGCACCCGTTTAACAAATTATCACCCAAATCTTTCCTTTCTACACCCAAATAAAGAGGCTTCAAGGCCCGGAGGTGAGGCAGAGTGAGAGCTGCAGCCTTCCCTCCCTGTCAGCTCATTCCTCTCTGACACATCACCAGCCTGGCTCCTCCGCCGTGTTTTATCTGCAGACTTTATCAGGAAATTACTTTTACAAGGTCTGTAAAAATAACGTCAGAGTACTCATTTATCACAGCATCAGTGGTTTATTTTGCTTCATTTCACCACAATGAATTTTGAAGGGACTGTATGTTTTCAAAATGGTTTTTTAATGGACTTTGTTCCCTGCTGGAATTCTGGCAGGGGGGCACCCAGAGCAGACACAGAGGGGCACAGGGATGAGACCAGCCCAAAGGACCTAACACCACCCACACATGCAACAGGGCTGCACACAAATCTCCTCATCCATCAGGAAAACCCACCTGCTGAGGAGCACGGGACACCCTGAAAGGTGATAAATCTGGCACCAAACCTATTTTACATATCAGCTCCCTTTCCAATTATTGGTACTTAGGTCCAGAGCTTTTTCTTAATGAAGGAGTCAAGGCTGGCTGGTTTACAATACGGTGATGTATAAACAAGACCAGGATGGCAAATAAAATCAACAAGTCATTATCTGCAGGCCTCTCAATGGCTTTAAAGTGCTCATACATTGACACCATAAAAATGCAACTGTTCCAGCTGTTAACAGCCCCTTGGGATGTTCAGCTATGGGAAAAAAAGGGGATAAAAGACCCAAATCCTGTAGCTCCAGAAACACAGATTTTTTTTTCCCAGGCTTCACTGTAGGAGAAAGTATTAAAAGCAAATTGCTTAGGGACCTTATTTATAGCACCTAGATACACATACATGACTTTCTGAGTGAATAGAGCACTGAAATGCTCACACAACAGGTTTGGGGAGAGGGAGACACATAGACACCTGATCAACCACAAACCTCTGGCACGGCCTTGGGAGAGCCAGCAAAATCCTTATCCCCACAGAAATTTAGGCATTGCAGGGCAGTTTCTTCTCATTCCCAAAAAAATGTCTATGGCTGGCCAACTGCATCTCATCTTAGAGGCTTCTATTTCTCTACCACAGGAAAAAATAGATCCAGTGGTGACTAGATCAGCCCAGATGTGTCCACTCTGGAAATCCAAGGATCTGGTGTCCAAGGAAACAGGAAAAACACTAAGCTGCTACAGGAAGTGAAGAAGCTGAAGGCTGGGTGGCCAAATGTCTGACATGCTGAGGGAGAAGCAGGGAAAAGCCTGGCATCAGAAAGAAAGTAGGTTAGGTCTAGCCGTAGTTTTTCATTGTATGGCACAGTCTCCTCCTGTTAAGGCTGGATATGGGAAGTTAAAGCACCTAATTCCATCAGAAATCACCAGAATGTAGCATCTACTTTTCTGTGTCTATCACAGAACGCACAAATTTAGCACAGCAAATCCTCAGCTTCGGGAGCCCATCCCAGAATATTACAAAGCATCCAGTCATGAGCACAAGGACAACATGTGACCAGCTCTTCTCTGACTGGTGTTTGTGAAGCCCCCTCACCTGAAGCACTCCAAAAAATGGTGAAGGAAATGAGGGGGAAGGTCAAAACAAAGGAGAAACGCTGCGATTTCTGAATGTTTGTTTCTTCTCTCCTAACCACAAAACTTCAACAAAATAAGAAATGGTAGGGAAGCTGGGAGAACACAATATGATGCCTTGAGAAAGGTTTTCCATGGCTTTTCATTTAAATTTTGAACAGCTGACACATATTGTCAAAGAGACCCAGAAGAAGAAAAGCTCCTATTTCCCATCAATCACAGTCAAATCCCTAAGACTCAGAAAAGGGCTTGGAGCTTTCAACCATTCCCAACGCCCCCCTGGCAGCCTGGCTGTCCCCAGCTCTACCTGGGAGGAGCTGCAGCAGTGACAAGGACTCGAGGAGGGGAAGGGGAGCTCACCTGAATCAAACTGCTCCCCATCACCATTGGCCGGGCTGGGATCCTGCTCTGGGGAGAGCTGCTGGGTCTCTCTCATGCTGGCAAGGAAGGATGCCCTCGTCTCCATGGCTCAGAGGAAGAGGCTTTGCCTTCCTAATTCATCTTGCAGCAAGGAGGACAAGCTAAAAGGAAAATAAAACACAGCAGTGAGTGATTTATTTTACACCAACCCATTCCCTCAGCCTTTCCCAACAGTATTCATGTCAGCCCATCTGGACACAGTTGGAATAAAAGATCTTAAATGTCTTTTCCAGCCTAAACAATTCCATGACTCTCTGATGGTGACCCTTCCATCCTGCTCTTGTCTCCAAGCTGAAGCTGGGGGTGGATGAAAACCACAAAAAAGGACCTTCGTGGCAATAGTATCAACAGCAACAGCAAAAATAATGACAACAGAGAAGATAATAAGGTAATAAACAGCATCCAGAGGCTTCACATCTCCAAGTTCCCTCCAGCTCCAAATGCCACCAACAGAGAGAGAAGGACCAGTCCACAAGGCAGCACAACCCATGCTAAAAAAACAAAACAAATAAAAAAAGGCAAGAACCATCTCCACTATCTTCCAGCCATTTCAGCCCTCGATTTCCAGCTTTCTGACGGCTAACAGTGTGTGAGCTATCTCACTCCATAAATATTCCAACTTCCAAAGGGGGAGATTTGTGATAATGAAAGAGAGGAAACACTGAAGCAAAAATACTCATGAGAGAGACTGGAGTAACTCTAGAAAATAAAACTGAGCATGCAAAATGCAGATTCCCTCATGAAATAGTGCTGGCTGCAACTGTTTATTGAATGAAGACTGACCTAAGGTAACTGTACCAGTTTTAACATGCAGGGTAGTAAATACTAACTCATTTTAAATTGGGTTATGTTAGCAGAGGAGATTCTTCTAGAAGGAATGACCATAGTAAATTCAAAGTGGAATAAAAACACACAAAAATGAAAAAATTACATGAGAAAGGGCATCCAGGCTGACCAGATCTTGCATCAGACACCAGACTAAATGAGAACTGTATTTCCAGCCCCAGTAAGCAACACCCCGAAATACACCTTCAGGAGTAGATTAAAAAGAACTCCAAAGTGAGCTTTTCAGTAAAACTCTGAGATGCCGATGAATTACGAGATGTCAAAGGACGACTGAAAAAGAGAAACCAAGAGCTGGGGTTATGGGCACAGAGGGAACCAGCTGCTCACACAAGATATGCTAAAGCAAAGCCAGGCAGTAGGGAAGGTGTGTGTCCAGAATATCTGATGGGGAGGACTGCTCCTGCTTATTAGAGGAGCCTCCAAATCCTGCAGGACAGAGAGGACTCTGCTGGCAGCACCAGTGCCAAACGCTCTGCAAAATGTGGGACTCAAAGTAGGAAAGAAGTTTACTGCCAGAGGCCAGGCAAAGCAGGATGTAATAAGATTGTAAAAATATATGGGATTTTTTCAACTTTTACTACTCTGGAGGCATATTCTAGAAGACTAGATATGATGGTTATAAAATAGAAAGGAGGAGAGAGTTCTGCCGTGGATTTCTCACTCCCAGTTTTTAAGGCAGCTCCAATGGCAAGTTAAAAGAAGAAACGGATGTGTGTGAGCAGTTACAGCAGAAGTGAAAAAGATGAGGAGCATGTCAAGTGTCTGATATCCATTAACTGGACCATGGTGGGACTGTCTGCTGGAGCAATCACAGCTGCAATTAAACCCTGCAAAAACCACAGGTGTTTCACAAAAAACATCACTGGTGGAAGCAAATTACCAAGGCAGGTGATTCAACCCCCAACAAAGGTTGTTCAGGCAAAACCAGAAATTTGTGTTCCCCACCCCAAAGGAACCTGCTAATGAAAGAAAAAAAAAGTATTTTTAAAAAAGGAAGATCATAAACCAGCCCAGAGCAATATGGCTGTTGGTCTCTTCACAAAGTGCCCTTCAGACTCCAAGTTATCCATAAATACGACCCTTTTCCCACTGCCACGGCCACTACAGCACTTCATCTTTATTCTTTGTTGACAAGAGACTTGCTAATGAATTAAGTGTATTGTAGACTCCGAGTATTCTGAGTGCAGCTAACCTCAGAACATACACATCACTCATCCCCAGTGTATATTAAGTTTCAATTAACCATGAAACTAGAAGCAATCAGTTTACTGAAAGTAAAAAAAAATAATAGTTTTCCTTTGGTAGAGAACACTTCCGTAAATATCATTAATAATAAATTAGTTAAGTATCAGGATTTTACATCAGGCTTGTTAAATGTGACAGGAGGAGAGATGCCAGCTGAAGCTAACCCTTGGATGGATGTGGCTGTTTTCATTTTTGCCTGGGACCAGACAAGGATGGAAGGTAACCTGGGTCTACCAAAAAAATTCAAATAATAGAGAGGAACAGAGAGATCCACTTAAACAGAACAAATCCATCATCTTAAAGAGAGTTCGTGGGTAACAATATAAATAGCAAGAAGAAACATAACCCTCTTGGTATTGTAGTTAAATCTTGGGATGCCTCTATGAAGCTGATAAAACAAAGTTATGAGCTGATAAAAAGCTGAAGGTGCCCAACCGGACAACAACAGTATCTGCCAAGCCCCAAACCTGCCACCAGACCCATGAGACAGGCTCAAACCCCTGGATCATGGAAGTTCCCCTCAGAAATAGAAAATGGATGGGCAAACCAGCAGGAACCTGCCCAAGGTGTCTGCAACACAACTGGGACCCACCCTCAGTGGCCCCATCTGGGACTGGGTTTGAGCCCATTTCAATTAAAAGGGGGAAATATGTAATCTATGGAGGCACATTCAGCAACATCACCAACATTTCTGGATTTTTAACCCTATTTTAATGTATTTTTTGCTTCAGCTATGGACAGCTTACTGGTTTTGAAACGTCATGTCAAGAGCATCCACATCCCAAGGAAACTGGATCTATTAGAGGCCATTACTTGGCTTATTTTGGGAAGTTAGGGTAGGAGAGCACTTCAGTATTTTCCCAACACCATGTGACAACAAGACCAAACCCTTTCACAAACACCAGCTTCAAAACAGCTCTGAGCTCTGGTGTTGATATAACTAACTAGCAAAGAAAGCTGACACAGGGTATTAATTTTTCACTTCTTATTAATTGCTGCTAATTAACACTTCAAACAGAGTCCCCAGCCATACTGTTAACAGTAGCACACTGGCTGGCCTGCAACCATCAACATTACACAGGCAGCACACACCACTGTACTCCAATTCCTCTGCCAGCACGAAATCCACTGGAAACCGAATCAAGGACCACAAGCCACCCAGCCAGCCTGGCAACCAGGTGATGGGAAACAGCACCAAAAGAGGCTCAAGGTGACATTACACCAGGCAGGAGCACAAAGGAAAATTCTGTGAAGTACATGTGAAGGAGCAGGGAGGGGGGAAATTCCCTGGTTTCAGATCCCTCGCTCATTGTTTCTGCACAGTGGTGGCTCAGACTGATCCGATTCTTCCCCCCACGCAGCTCCCATTCCCTCGGTATTTAATTCAGATCCAGGCTCTTAACTCACAGGCAGAAAAGCAATATAATAAAGAATCTCCTTTATTTCCTTCTTCCCACGGCTGTCAGTCTCAGCCCTGCCTTTATCTCCAGCGTGCTGCCTTGTCATCTGTATCAATATTGGCTCTTTGTACGAGCGCTGGCATTGGCTTCCTCGCACCATTTTACATTTCTCATCTCCTGTCAACTCCATCCTGGTTTTTCTTCCTCTGGAGTAATTCCCTGTAGGGAGAGGTCCCTTATCCACACACAAATCCAGCACCCCTAGGGCTCTTGCTTAAAGTTCCTCCTGAAAAACTTACTTTCTCCCTCTAATGTACGCTGGGTTAATTGGGATTGACACAAGAAGGATAAGAAAGACCCTGCATCCTTGAAACCTCTTGCCTGAATAGTGAATCAGGTATGCCAATGTAATGCTGAGTCCTGAATGGTGGAGAAATAAATTCCACTGCTTTCCCAGTGAACTGGGATTGATTTTGGCCCCTCCAAAATCCAGCAAGAGACATCGACTGGAGATGATGCCACCTCTCAGCACGGTGACACATGAGAGTGGCAGCAGGACTGCAGAGAATCACAGAACATCCTGTGCTGGAAAGGACCCACCAGAATCATCAAAGTCCAACTCTTGGCCCTACACAAGACAACCCCAAGAATCCCACCATGTGCCTCAGAACGTTGTCCAAACACTTCTTGAACTCTGTCAGCCTTGGTGCCGTGACCATTTCCCTGGGGAGCCTGTTCCAGTGCCCAGCCACCCTCTGGGTGAAGAACCTTTTCCAAATATCCAGCCTAAACCAAGCCAAGAAAAATCACGTCCAAAGGATGACTTAAGTGGTCCAAGTCAGACACCTGAAATTCAGATGAGATGAACAACCCTCAGGGGGTTCCTCTTCTTGCACAGCACCTGCTAAGATTTTAAATATCCAAATTTCCCAGCAGACAAGCTGAATCAGAGTCAGAGAATGGTTTGGGTTGGGCCATAAAGATCATCTGGTTCCAACCCTGCTGCCGTGGGCAGGGACCCCTTCCACTAGACCAGGTGAAGGGAGATGCTCAGATGCCATGTGGCATCCTGTTTGTGGAGCAGGATGAAGGGGATCTCATCCCTGAGGGATATGATCCAGGATGCACTGCTAGTGGCAGCCTGCCACAACATTTACATCCCTGAGCATCTGCACAATGCACTGGAAGCTCATTCAAAAGGGCTATTGAACACTTCAAGTAACAGTCTTACCTCCTAGAAAAAGAGCCTGTCTCTCCTCTCAGACAAAGTACCAGTTGGAAACCTTTTAAGGACCTTTTCTTCCAAATTCCTGTGAGGGTTTTTTATTATTTATTTGAGAGGTTCCCTCGCCAAATGTTTTCACTTATATCAAGTGACAATTTCTCTTTCATATTGAAGACCCCACAGGATTTTAATAAGGGAAATTTACTGCTTTGAACAGCTCTGTGTTGTACTCTGGGGTGGAAGAAACAAATCCCACGTCCTCTGGAGAACCAGGAATGTTCACAATATTCAAACACATAAAAAACAGCTGAATGGAGAAAGAATATAATCTGTTTTCCATGTTCTTGGTGGATTGAAGAAGGCAGCTTGGTTTAAACTGCAGGGAGGGGACATTTGATTTGGGCAGGAGAAGAAATCACTTACAATGAATCTGGTGAAGAAGTGGGATACACTGTGGGATGGGCACAGAGCTTTGCTTTTTGGTGAAGTCAGGATGCTGATCTGACCAGAAACACATCTTGGTAGAGTTAATCCTGCCCTGGGGAAGGGGATGGTCTGTCCAAGCCCCTTCCAGCCCTCCTGCTCCAGCCACTCAACAGGGCTCATCTTTCTGCTCTTGAAGCCAACATTTGTGCAGCAGCAGAAAATAAATTAGTAAGCCTGGAGGGAAAACATGCAGAAACCAGAAACCAGGGAACAACGAGAGTAGGGAAGGTCTGGATACTCCATCTCAAAGTCAGAGAAGGACAGGAGCCAAACTTCTCTGAAAGCACATGGTGGAGAAGGGATTATACAAGGTGGTGGCAGCCCCTGTAACTCGGCTGCTCCTTGCTCTCCTCTCTGCTTGCACTGGTGCCAAAAGCTTCACACTTTTGATGCCAACAGAGACAAACCTGTTTCACAGAGCAATTTTCTCATCCTCCCTACCTGGCACACTCCCGAGTCCAGGATACACACTGAGATAAATGGTAGTAAGATAAGATAACAGAAAGTAAAACAAACCTAATTAGAGACTCTTAACTTGTTTACAGCAAAAAGCCCTGCAGTATTAAGAAAAAAAAGAGAGAGAGATGACAGGCAGACACCCAGGCTTGGGTACATATCCCCGTCTTAGCTGTCCTGTTTGTAAATAAGCCTTAAGGACCTAGAGACAGACTTCAAGCCAGAACCTGCCACAAACTTCTCCGAGGACTAGACCAAACCTCAAAAACTAAAGCACTTTCTGATTAAATTTTCCTTCTCCTGAGTGAGCTGAATGTTTTACAAGCAAGGGCAAGGAGGCATTGCTGCCCTACCTGTACTCCTGCCATCGCCCCTGTGAACCCTGGACATCCCCACCTTCAGCATCCCATGAAGCACACATGCCAAGGAGAGGGAGGTCACACTAATATTTCCTGTTCTGTCACCTCACAGGTGTCTGTCACCTTCTCCATGACTCAACAGGCAATTTCCACGATGCTGCCTCCCATTTTGGTAAAGCATTTATACCCATGCTAAGCACCCAACATACACCAACCACTTGGAAACAGGGCATATTTAAATCCGGGCATCTTCTAAAGCTCTCAGCTGAACCAGGGCCATGAAGAAGATTGGGGTAATGGCCTCGATGCCCTTTACAACAGGAAAAAGAACTGCAAGGAAGAAGCACAGCAACAACCACATGCAACTCTCTGTCTTCTCCCACCTCTGTGTTGGAAACAGAGCTGAAACCAGGAAGCCTTTGAGAGGGGTAACTTGAAGACACAGAGCTGCTTTATCATCCTGAGACATCTCATCTCCATAGGTAAAATCACAGGACAGAGTGGTTTGGGCTGGAACGGATCTTAAAAGATCATGGAGTTCCAACCCCCATCATCTGATATTTAACACCAGCCACATGGACCAAATTAATCAGTCAGACCCCCCGAGTGGGACCAATCAGCCCAGCCACAGAAGTCACCCAGCAGGAAACACAAAACGCTGTTTACATGGACTTAATTCAAAGCCCAGTTCAGAAGTCCCTCATCAACCAAACTCTCATTGTCCAGGGCAATCAGTTCTGCCTTCTATGCCTTTGCAGCAGTCACAGCCATTTTCAATAAAAAAACTAAAAAAAAAAAACAACAAGATGCAAACCAGAATCCAGGAAACCTCTGCCACCTGATTCCAACACTTTTTAGGAAAAAAATGATATTTCAGATCTTGGCACTGTTTGGTTCATTTAAACAGCACAGCTGATCAGCACTTGGGCTTTTAGTCCTGCATGCACTACATCCCTGTCAGTGCTTTACATCCAGAAGCAGCTTCACTGACTGGCAGGATCTGCCAAAAAGAAGAAAAATTTTTTAAAATCCAGCCCTCACAACCATCTCCAGCCACCTCACAGTACAACAGCAGGAAGAGGAAGACCATTCCCTTGGCCAAGCACATTTGAGTGCAGCCAGCAGACCCCTGCTAAGGTCTATCCAGAACCAAACTGCACAAGACATTTTAACTCATAGAGTCCTACAAGTCACATTTACAGAGTTAATTCCACCCAAATTCTCCAAGGAAAAACAAATGGGATTCCCTTTCATGTGAACATGAGAACTGCTGCAAAACACCCAGACTTAACGTCCCACACCACCATCCCAACAAAGCATCCTGGAGTCTCATCTTGGACTTGCACTGAGCTCCCACCCTGGACCTTGCTCAAAACATCTGCCAAGAACCAGTTAAACCTGTTAATTTTTGCTTTTTCCTGAACTTTCTTTAAAGGTGTATTTTTAATGCACCTTTTGGCTTTCTACCCTAAAGTCTCCAGAGGGCACTTATGACCCTTTTGACTTTAAGGATCCTCAGCCCATGGTTGTCCTGTCTGATCTCCTGCACTGCAGGGGCAAGCATAATGTCACCTCCCGGATTTTAGGAGGGAATTCCACTTCCTTGCCAAGCAAATAAATGCAAAACTTTCTAATTAACTTATATCCAAACTGGGTCTCGGAACTTTACCCAGAAAAAGAGGGCTCCTTTGCACAAGCCACCCAGTGATGCTAGGAGTATTAGTCATGAAAGCAGGAATTGGGAGTAAAAATAGCAAGGATTCTGCACATACCTTTTTTTAAGCCTCACACCTACTCAGAATTGATCTCTGGGTCAGCTGTCAAGAACTGCTTGGTTTTGGTTTTTTTTTTCCCTTCTTTTTATTACTATTTAATTTTAGAGCATCACTTCTGATTCATAAAAATGGGAGTACACTGTGAACACATTTTCCAAATCAGCTTTCACAAGAATGCTTTGCTGAGGTCTTACAAAAGGCCAATCTCAAAATAAACTTTTTCAGGAGTTTTTTAAAATGTCAGTGATGAAGTCTTCGCTCTTATTTCTGTATTTCCTTATTTTGCAACTCAAACCTTTTTAACCAGTGTAGGAGTCATATCCCAAGATGCAGAAAATACAGGAAAGAGAAATCCTGTGGCAAAAAAATCCCATAGGATTGATTTGACAGGTTTCATCAGGGTCTGTCATGCAAAGATCAACAGTTTCAAATGATGAGTTTTAAATATTGACAAGGTACCATCAGCTACTCTAATCCTAAAAGAACCTTGCTCCCAGGGACCAGATGTTACAATGACAGAACAAACCCATATTTCAGGTGCCATCACTGTTATCAACAGCAACAGCATTTCATTTTCAGCACTAAGGACCCTGTTGTACCATCTGATAGACTCTGCATCAATATTCATAGTAACAAAATACTTCTGACACCTTCAGGTCATCTAAAACATGAACCCTGTGGTCACCACATTAATTTTTTTCTGTGAACCCTCATA
The DNA here is from genome assembly GCA_013397055.1 of Pachycephala philippinensis. NCBI lineage: Eukaryota > Metazoa > Chordata > Aves > Passeriformes > Pachycephala > Pachycephala philippinensis. Next base: position 506,811 of record VWZT01001047.1, read on the forward strand.
AACACACCTCTGGCTCCCCTGCTTCAAGTTTTGGCTGCTTGTCACAAGTTTCGAGGTTTTCCACAATTCCTTTGCTTTGTCACTTGGACACAGTCAGGGACCAGCCACCTCCTTCGGCCATCGCCATCCTTGAAAACCTCCTCAGACGCTCTCCACACCTCTGCTTACCCCACAGCAACATGAATTTAACCAGAGAAAAGTCCTTGAAGACTCACAGAAACACAGAATGGTTCGGGCTGGAAGGTACCCTAAAGGTCATCTCATTCCAGACCCCTCTGCCATGGGCAGGGCCACTTTCCACTGTCCCAGAGCCCCATCCAACCTGGCCTTGGACACTTCCAGGGATCCAGGGGCAGCCACAGCTTCTCTGGGCACCCTGTGCCAGGGCCTCACCACCCTCACAGCTAAGAATTTCTTCCCAACATCTGTTGGAGAAACAAAATGGCACCTTCTCTAGCATGTCCTGTCCTTCAACAAGGTAGTATCACATCCCCTCACTCATATCAGACCAGCATCCCACGGCTCTGAAAGGCCAGAAACAGTGACCCAAAATACACCAGCTCAGCACAGCACAAGCCAAGAGAGGGGGAAAAGCATCCCCAGCCTAAAGCGTTGGCAGCTGCAATGTTGACCCTATTTCTAGTAACACTTCCATAAAGTTTTAATAAATGCTTCATTAAAACATCAACTGTCTGTCCAGCCAGTCAATTATCACTCATAATCACAGCTAAATAACTCCATACTGTCTATTCTACAGATGTTCTTACATCTGTGCAAAACACACTCTCCACCTCTGCCACATGGAACATCTGTTGAATATTTGCAAATGCTTTCTCAATATAGAACTGAAATTACACTGTCTTGCTTATAATGTATTTACTGTCCCACTACCCTGTGCACCCCTTGAAAATCATTAAAAAGGTATTTCCTTGCTGTGTACAAGGTACCAATCTCTCGATAGCTCTTTGCTGCATTTATTTAAATGGCTTTTAGATTTTTCACTTAGTAACAGATTACCCCGAGCCTCCATCTTATCGCAGGAGTTATTAGGACCTAATCCTTTATAAGCACTGAAGTTATTAGACTTGTGAGGATATTTTCTTCCATTTCATAAATAATCTGTTGGAGAGAGGGGGGAAAAAAAAAGGAGGAGGAAAAAAGCCACTTGCATCCCTGCTCACCCAGGCAACAGTGCCAACCTCAGAGGAAGAACCTGCCTCACCTGCTCTTACTTTGCCACCAGCAAAGGAAATCAAATTTGTTTTCACCTAAAGGCTTCTAGGGAGGAACACAAATTGCACTAAATCTTGGCCAGCACCCTTCTCTGCCACTGCAGAAAGAAACTGCTTGGAGAAGGTTTGCCCCAGGTTTAGAGGGATCTCCAGAGACCTTTTCAAATCCCCTCCATCTCCACGTCCCCATCACACAACCAGGTGAATCTGCTTCTCTGCTCAGACACCAGGGCACCACTCTGCTACCACACTTTCTTCCCCACAGCACCAGGGACACACACTGATTTTAGAGGCTGTCCTGTCCAAGGGACAGCAAAGTTAGGGGTGGGGGGATTCATGGGAAGCAGAGAGGGAAAATACCTTCCCTTTTTGCAATGGCTCCATCCCTTTCCACCTCAAAGAAAACCCCACTGCAGCTCTTGGATTTTGGCACCCAAATCCCACCACAGTTTGATAATTGCCTTCCAAGCCTCTCTGTTTATAATGAGTGCAGTTTTCTGTTATTTTGATAAAAAAATCACAATGTCACCCCCATCTTCTCCTCTGTCCCCCCTCCCCAGCATCATATTCTGCCATGTGAGTTTGCTGGATCCCTGAGCCAGCTTGGTCCTGGCAGGGGTTGGAGAAAGGAGGGGGAAAATGGGTGGGTTGATGGATCAGAGCCCTTTTGGAATGGGAAACCTCACCCTGCACGATGAGGTGTGCAAACAGCATCTCCAAGTGCTCCTGCTACATAAAATCACCGTGAGGTTCTGGGGAGCACCTCCAAGAGGCACAGGGAAATGAGCAGTGGATCACCTCTTCGGCCACTCCTGGATTCTCCCTGGCTCCTCCATCCACACCCAGGCACTGACAGCCCGCGGTGCTGGAGCGTCCCACTGCCTCCCGCACTTCAAAGCGGGGATGCTCCAAAGTTAACATCCCACAGCCACGGTGAAACAACCCCAGAACAGCAGCACCGGAGTGCTCCCTGAACGGGAACGGGGAAGTTTTGCTCTGAAGCAGCCTCACTCCTCCACTCCCCTGGAAAATGCATTTGGGAAAGGCAGCCGGGAAGGGCACGAACAACTCCCCGAGAGCTCTCTGCAAACTCCTTCTCTTGCTTTGCAAAAGCTGCGATTCGCCTCCGTCACCGTGGGGTTTTTAGGGTCTCTCTGCAAAAGAGATGCAGGTTGCACTGCCCAAGTCACTTGTTTGCCGCCCAAATTTCCGGGTGGAGCGATTCCAGAGTGTTTTTGCTAAACAAAAACACGCAAAAAGCAAAAAACAACCACCCCAGACATCCCCAGCTGACTGCGCCCAGGAAGGTTTGACAGCTCCAACAGGACATCTCATCCCACGACACGTCTACTGCTAATGCAAAATAAACCAGCGCTCCGTCTCCCGGCGCATTTTGCTATTTTTTTTTTTTTCCTCATGGCACGCCTGCAATTTTGGCATTCAAAGGCAAATCGGCCGCGCTCCCAACTCCACACGTCCCTTCCCAGCACACGCAAATGCCCCGGTACTTTTCCCAGCGCTGGGTCCTGCGGGGGGAGGACCCCGAACTGGGATCCCATCCTCATCCCTCCGCGCCGAATCCACCAGCGCACCTCTCCGAGCAACAAAAGAGAGTTGAACCAAACCCGTGGCACCCCGCCTTCCCTCTTTTTCTCCCCTTAAAATGTTTATTTGCAGTTTTTGAAGACACCTTAACCCGCCATGTTGAACAAGCTTTATAAATATTCATTTACCGCAGTTCGGGAGCGCTACGGGAAAATATGTCTAGATCAGGGCTGCACATTTTGGCACAGCTGATTGCTTTCTTCTCTTTTCTTTTCTTCTTTTTTTTTTCTCTTCCCTCTCGCCTCCTGCAGCAGCTTTTTTATCCCCCCCTCCTTTTCCCCCGCACATTCAGAAGAAACCCACCCGCACACCCAAAATAACTCTTTCCGAGAGATGTGCATCAGCCTCGTAAATCTGAAAGGAGGTCGCACGAGCGTTTGGCAGGAAAGCAGAAAAATCGTAGGTATTACTTAAAAAAAAATTTAAAAAATAAAAAAGAAAAATGAAAAGAAGGATGGGAAAGGGGAATAAGAGAAAAAAGAAAAAAAAAGAAGAAAAAATAGAAAGGGGGAAAGAAAAAAGGGGGAAAAGGAGAGGGAAAAAAGGGGGGGAAAAAAGGAAATGAGAGCATCTAAAATGCGATGTGTGGAGGTAAAAAGCAAGCTCCGCACGCCTGCGATGGAGCCGAGCGGCAGCGCGGACGCTCCCGGCCCGCGGAGCGCAGCCGGGCAGCGGCAGCCGCGCTCCGAGCGCCGGTCCCGGCCGGGGGCTCAGCCCCGGCACGCCAACACTCCCAACAACTCCACCGCGGGCTCGCCCTCTGGAAAAAGGGGAGAAAAAAAAAATCCACACCCATCCCTCACGCTTTAAAAAGGAAGAAAAAATATTATACGGATTTTTTAATACATCTTGGAAAGGGGAAAGCGACTCTCTCCACCCAAGCGCTGCCAAACCCGATAAATAAAATAAAGGGAAATGCCAGCCGGGAAGGCTTGGGAGCGGGGGCTGCCGGGCGAGGTGCCTTACCTGTGCGAGTTTGGCTTATTTTGGGGTGTTTTCCCCGTTTTTCCCCCCCGCGGAGCGGTGCGCGGTGCTGCGCGGAGCGGAGCCCAGCCGTGCCTGCGCCCGCACCCGCGGCAGACTCATTCCAATATGGCATCCGCGCAGTGCGCATGCCTGCCGCTCTTNCGTAAAAAATAATCCCGCGCGCATCCCAACCCACACCGCCCCGGCTGCGCCGCGCTGCGCGCCCGCGGTGCCTCCGCGCCCCGAGCCGCGCCTCCGCCGGGGATTTGGGCTCGGCGGGCGAGGGGAGGGATGGAATCCACGCGTGGAAGTGATGCCGCGGCTCGGCCGCGCTCCGCGGCGCGGGGCAGCGCGCAGCGGCATCCCGGGCTGGCCGCCCGCGCGTTAAACGCCGTAAAATACCATAAAGCCTTCAACACCGGAGCGCTGCCTCCCAGCCTGCCCTCCCCACCGCTCCCCGCAACCTTTTATTTCGCTTCTCCTCGTTTCTTGTCGACAAGAAACTTCCAGGGAGGGAGATGGGGGAAGAAGATGGGGAAAAGAGGGAAAGCGAAAAATGCGGCGCATCCCTCAGCCCGCCCGTTCCCTCCGCTTCGCCGGGCTCCGGCATTACCTGTTTATTCCCCGTTGCAGAAAACAAATAAAATATGTCAAGAAAAGCCGGCGAAGGCACAAGGCAGGATGTAAAATCAACTGGTGGGCACCCTCCGCCCTCCCGGCGCGCAGGGACACGCACAACTTTCCCTCCTTTGCTCCTCGGGTTATTGGATGGTTTTTTTCTCTCGGGTTATTTGATGGTTTTTCCTTCCTTTGGTGGTTGCGGAATCGCGCTGCACGCCGGTGTGCGCGGCCGTGCTGCTGCGGGGGTGTTTGCACGTACAGCCACACTGCGGGATTTTTCAGATTGTATAGATTATTCTTTTCTCCCCTCCCGAGAAAACCAGCCCCGCTGCAGGGCTGGAAAATCATGCCAGACACCACTGCCCATGCCCCCCACCCCGGCTGGTCCTGACCTCGGGGGGCTAGAAAAATCCCCAGGGATGGGTGGGATGGGCATAAACCCTCCTTCTGCAGCCGGGGTTTCTCGGGATGCTCCGACCGCCGGCAGATCCCGGAGCTTCCCCTACCCCGGTTTGCTCAGCAGCGGGGCTGGGGGGGAATTTTGCGGGGTTTTCGCCCCCCCTCTTGCAGCCCTGCTCGGGGACTGCGTAAAGCATCTTTGAAGGGGATTTTTGGAGCTCCCGTCTCCCTGGAGGCACGATTGGTACGGTTGAGGATTCAAGTGGATGCTTTTGGAGCATCCTCCGGGGTGGGGGTTGGTGCAGGGCACAGACATTCAACAGGTCTGGAGGAGGGAAGGGACATCCCTGTCTCGAGGCAGCAAGGAGTCCTGGGCTTTGTCCTTTCCACCCCGGAATTAACCCCAAACGCTGCTGTGTCCATCCCCACGCCTGGACTGCCAAATTTACATCACCCCTCAGGCTCAGATGCGAGTGCTGTCTCCACTTGCCTTTCTCAGGTCATTTCCAAGCCGAGGTTTGAAGTTTCCAGGTTGATTTTGTGAGCATCCCTTCCTGCAGGAGCGAGGAGGGAGGGTGATCTCACACCTGGGGAAGCACTGATTTCCCACAGGTGACCCCAGCTCTTCTCTGCCCCATTGCAAGCACCAGCACCCTTTTCACTGGTTCTAGCTGGGGTTTCATCACTGAACCTCCCCAATCCCTTTCTCTTCCACTTTCTCCAATCCCTTTCTCATAGACACCCCCAGCACACCAAATGGATTTAGTGCAGGACAAGTGAGAAGTGGAATAAAGATGAAGAAAGATGTGATTTGATTCTGGGATACATTTGAGAAGATAGTGAAGACTGGGAAAAAGGAGCAAATATTGCAGACAGTGTTTCTTCACCACAATCCATGTTCTTGCCATTTGCACTCTCTCTCTGAGAGGCCACGGGCACGGGCTCAGCCTCTCCTGTTCCAGCAGATTTCCTGGAAAACATACAAACCAAACAGTTCCTATTTTCAGGCTTTGGGCTGGATGGGATTTCAAAACAGCAAGGGAACACTGTCAGAACTTCAAAATAAGACCAAAAACCCAACCAGATGCCAGGAGAGCATTGAAGTCCTGTTTCTCCAGATGACTGTGGAAGTGGGTGACATTTTCAGCACGGTGACACTCCAAATTTTCAACACACTTGAAAGGAAGATGCTCTGCAAACACCATGTCTGTGTTCTCTCTCCTTTTAGTCTGCTCTGAGTTAGGTTACACTGAGATTTCTCTGGCTGCAGCCTATTTTCTTCTAAAGCTGGTGGCATCATCCAGTTTAGGGACAGACACAGCTACAGTGGCTCAGTCACAGTCTCACAGCACTTCAGGTGTTTCTCCATCTCCTTTCCTTTAACACCAGATGCCTTTGTGCTTTATTTCCATTAATGCTTAAGTGGTCTTTTAAGAAGTTTTGGTTCCACTGTCTTCTCCGGAGCTGCTTCTTCCCTCTTCACTTCAATTTTCTCTCTCCTGACCTCTTTTAGTTTTATTCAGAGACTATTTCTGAAGCACTGACAGTGCAATTGGCCCTGTATAGAGGGAGGTGGAAGAAAGCTTTCTCCTTGTCCGAAGAGTTTGTGATCTAAATTAGGTCTGTGGATGGTGTCCAAAGACGTGGTTTGGAAAACAAAAAAAAACTAGAAGTAATTAAAGCTGAGGAACAAAATTCCTTTGGAACTTTTCTAAGTGGCTGCTACAACCAAGCTCTCAGATATGAATGAAAAGGTGCAGATTTATATCAGTCTGATCTGGAGATGACTCTAATGGCTCCTGTTGGCAGCAAAGACTTTGCATCTTGCTCATAGCTGAGAATACAAATTGGTTTAGTGGACATGAACTGCAGTAATGGCTGAGAGATTTCATTTTAATACAACCTTTGAGAGCAGCGTTGGGAAAAAAAGAAAGTGCTTTGAGAAATACTGAATTGTCCCAGTGTAGTATCCCAAAATGTAAAATGGATTTAAGCCCTGTCAGAAAATCCACACTGAGATCAGCTCCAGCTTCAGACTCAGTGACACTCAGGGATGTCTCTTCCACTGATCTGAAGCAACTCCATTAATTTCACTGCTGTCCATGCTCCTTAGTGCTACATTTGTTGGCAACCACAGCACCTGATCTTGTATTTCAAGTTGGGAACAGAAGTTTCACAGCTGAATTTTGTTGTTGTTTTTAACTAAAGCATTTTTGTGCAAGTAGCACTGATAAAAAAGATTTACCTGAGCACCAAGTACCCGAGTTGTGATGAACATCCATCTGCCCTTGCCTCTAATGACCACTCCCCAAAGGATATAGCTGCTCACATCCAAAATTTCCCATAGCTGGACACAAGAAACGTGCCCAATCCAGTGAAATTCAGACATTCCCATTACTTTAGCTCAGATATCAGCAGTTCCTGATATGCAGGATAAGATTATTAAGACACAAAAATTCTCCCATTTTCCAGGCTGTTGCCTTCGGCAGGTTCAGGTTTTTGGGGGATAGGTGGAGATGTAAAAAGATCCCCTACACAAGGAGGCACAAGCACACACACAAACAGAGATGTTATGGCATTAACAGTCCTGATTTCTGTCTTTTCCCCTGGCTTGGGAAGATAAATGCTCTGGGGGACATTATGGGATTTGTGGGGGGCTGTGCATTCGGTTATCCATTTCTGGCCCAAATTTAGGCAGGTGCCTGAAGGACTCAGGGCATCCCACAAGTTTAACATGGTGCTGAGATGACATTTCATGAACGAATAAATGGCATTAGCCTTGCAGATGGTGCAAATGGGGGATCTGAGCCAACCTTTCTACAGCTAAAATGCCAAAGCTCAGGCTCTGGAGCTTCATCTGGGATAAACACTGGGACACTGGGCAGAAGTTCCTTGGTGGCAGCCAGGTTTCTTTTAACCCAAAGGATGTGGTTATCTCCACTTTCGGAGATATTTGCCTGCTTTTGGGATGCTGACCTCAAGCTGCCCTGCCCTGAAAAAGGGGCAAGGCTGTGCAGCTGACACTGGGGGATTATTTGGGGCTGGTTAGCAGTGTCCAGCCTGAGTGAGCTGAAGGATGGAGAGTGTCTAACACGAGCTTGGTGTCAGAGAGGAGACCAACAGGACATCTCCTGGGGCCACCTCCATGGCCAAGTGCAGCTCCTGTTAGTTCCTCTGCCATACTCATCTCCTGGGACTGCTCCTGGCTTCACAGTGAAGCTTCTCTGCATTTTCCCTCTCCTCTCAACAAACTCGGGCCTTCAGCTTCTAAGTTTTCACCCCACCTTATCACAATCTTTGCAGGAGGTAAAGACACCATCAGGTCCTTATTTCCTGACAGTGCCTGGGCCAGGGCTTTCACTTACACCTTTGTCTTCTTTTTATCCATCAGCCCTAATTCAGAGAGAAGTTGGTCCCTGGGAGGTGGCATTAGGATGCTGGAAGACTTGTTTCACAGTGCCATCTCCTGGAGATCGTATTTAGGCTGAATTTCTCGGATACCTTTTTTTGTCCTGTGTATCTGAGCTTTGAAGGCAGGTATTTAAGGCATGATCTAAAGAAGAGATTAGCATAAGTGAAGTTAATCCAAAATTTAAACTCTCACTTTATCCTTCACAGTAAAAGCCCTGCTTCTTGAATGCTGTGAACACCAAAGAGATTGCTGACTTGGGATTCATAAAATATTCATTGGGTTATGGTCTCACAGGCTTTGCACCTCTTGGCAGCACCAGCCATGTGTGGAGGGATTGCAGAGGCAAAATACCCCTTAGAGAGGTAAAAAGTCCCTTGGTGTAGCCCTTCTCCTGCAGGAACTCAAGGAATACCAGGGAAAAGGGATCCTCACCTCTCAGATCGGAGGTCTCAGGGCCAGGCATCCCCACAACCTCCAGCAGCAGCTGCCCTGCACACCCTGCCCTGGATACACAGCCCATGTGGAGACCCACACACCAACTCCACAGCCCAAAGCAGTTAATTACCCAAGTTTATTTATTTTTATTGCCTGTTGATTAGAAATTACCGCGTAGGGGTGGTCGCTATTCAGCAGAGGGGCAATAACTGGCTTTAATATAAACTGGAAAATCGGAGCCAGCACCTCATGCACGCAGCTCAGGAATGCCCAGAGAGCGTGGTCTCTGTGCCAAACAATAGCTCTCCCACCTTCGCAGTAAATGAAAAGGAAGCACATGTTATACCCAATAAATCACAGCGCTGAGGTTCAATACTGAGGCTCAGAGCTATGAGCCTTATTGATCGAGCCAGCACTACACAAGAGATCCACTCTCATATCAAAAACTTGCTCATTTCTACCATTCACTAACAGCTTCCTTATTTATTTCAAGTATTTACAGGCTTTGCCTTGGCAGGCAAATGCCTCCTGGCTTTTAGCCTCTACGAGCTGGTGTTGGGAAGGAAGGCTGGGGAAACTGAGGCAGGAGGAGCCAAGCTCTCACACACAGATATGCAGTGCCAGGGAAAGGCATTGACAATGGAAATGGATTTAGACCTCAGATGCAGCACAGTGGTTATAGCTTTCACTTAACAGGGGTGTTTCTGCCCAGCTCTGTGATGTCAAACAAGTAAATTCTCCATTTCCCTCCCCTTTCATACAGGAATCCCCTAATGGCAGAACAAGACCAAAATCTCTGTCTGACAAGGATGACCAGGAGCTCACGTTTTATTAAAGTGTAAATTATGCATCAGATCTGCATTTCTCGTCATTGCTGCACGTGGAGTGAATTCTGTATCAGAGAATGTGAAATATTGAGTCGGTCTGGCTCTCTCAGTGCCCTGCATGCACGGTGGGCTCAAAAGCCAGCTCAGACATTTCCATGGTTTTGGTACTTAATAGGATTTAGGAGCTGGTCAGCTGTGGGCAGAAATGCCCTGGCACATTCCCACAACAGCCCAAAAGCCCATCCACAACACAATTTGTGCCCGAAATTTCTCTGGCAAACATCTCACCGTGCAACAAAACCTCACCTTGCAATTGCCCGTTCGACCTTCTCCTCCCTCCTTCCAGCCCCGACTCAGCACCACCCCCAAACTCACAGCAAAGTGTTAAAAGGTCATATCAGTAATTTGGGGGAATTTTTTTTACAGTACTAAGATGAAAATGATACATTTGGAAGCGTCTCTCTGAAGCTGACTGTGAAACGGGCTTGGGGATGGCTTTTGCTCTTTTAATGGCTCCTTCTGTATTAAGGAGGAAGATTAAGAACGAAATGCCACTAATTGCACATAAAGGCCCCAGCTTCCACAACAGACTAACTGTACATTGTATTCAGCTTAATCTCCATCTGCCCCTAAGAGCATAATTGATTTTTTATTTTAATTTGAAGAGGCTGACACTTCTACTTCTTCATTGCCAGGTTGCTAAGCACGTTTAATAGGGATGCATATGAGTGGAGGAGTCTACAGTATGCCATTAAAGGTAATAGGTAACATATTTAAGGTCATAATGAGCTCAGGACTAAGTATCTCCGTGCAGGGATCAGGAGGGAAGGTGTATAAATACTTTTCTTACCAGAACTCTGCTGAGCAAGACATGGCTGTGGGCTTGTAAGTAAAGAAGGAAACAGAGGGTGGTTTTTTTCATGGAGGGAATTTTCTGATCTCATTTTTTCAGACCATGCCCCCTTGGTAGTTCATGTCCTGCCTGCAGGTGACCGTGGTTTTACCCTAGACTGGCTGACCTCTGACAAGTGACAGCCTCTGTGCCTCTGTTTCCCCATCTCTAAAATGAAAAGAGCAATGCCCTGGCTTTATAAACTGCTTGAAGAATTCACTGCTGAAAAATGCTATATTCTGCACCTTATAAGTATTCTGTACTTTGTCTTTAGAATGGAAGCACTGTATGGATGGGAGACTGAAATCTAAGCAAATTAAAAGCCAGGTCCATAAAAATATGTATTGAAAGACTTTCAATCCCTCTTTGATTTCCTATTGCGAACAATAGGTTTTATGAATGTAGGGACATTTTCAAGGAACCCAAAATGCAATCAGCTGTGGATGTGACTCCAGGATCAAGTCAGTTCCTCAAAATTCTTACTTTTATTATGACATTGATACCCTTTTCCTCCACTTTTAGGCTCTCAGTAAGCCTGCCCAGGACATGTCTGGTTACATTCAGGCACCCCCAGGCTTGTAGGAGCCTTAGGAAGGTTTGGTCTGAGAGCAACATCTGCTCTGTTGGAAATTCACACCCGCTCTGAAATCCTGCAGAGAGACTCAGCTCCTACGTCTATCACAGACTTGCAGCCAAACCCCCCAAAAAATTCAAGCTTGGAAAAAAATTGTAGCTGCTGCCACACATAGAGAGGGTGAAAATCTTCAGAACCCATCCTGGCTGCTCAGAAATTCACATTAAGGGAATGAGATACAACTTCAGCCCCCAACCCCAGGATTCTTTCCCGAGTATCCCATCAGTTAAAAGTGACTGGGGTTTTGCTGCATCCCAGTGGACACAATAAAGGCTGTGCTTTTTCATAATTCACATATAGGAAGGATCGTGGGCAAAAAACTGGATTTTGGCTGTGTGCAGACAGCCTCACACAGAGCCCACAGTGCCAGGAGAAGAACGTGCCCTCAGGCACCAACTGTGTCATCTGAGTCAACCATTCTGATTTATGGTGGAACTGATCTGACACCCTGAAACACGGCATGGGACGTGCTCAGCGAGAGCTGGTGACATTTAGTGAGACAGGGATTTTGTGCAATTCAACCTAAATGCTGATTCCCTTTTGATTTTACAAACTGGCACTGCTGGAGGCCAGGATTTATGGTGGGATCTCCGGACAGGGATCTTTTCCAGTGAGATCTCTGGACATCTCCTAACTTCTGACATTCATGCCAGCCCCACTTTTCTGTCAATTCAGCTACAATGTGAAAAAAAAATACTTTCCCAGCTTGTTCCTGTCACACATCATAAATATTACCCATCTTCCAGGTTTTCTTTTGGATTGAACCAGGTTGTTCCCTGATGAATCCAGAGTGCATTCAGGGGTCACTTGAAGGATCTCCCTTTGTACACAGTGTGACTGAGGATGAATTTACCCTCCTCAGTCCTGCATGGTTCTCCAACATTATCCCAGCAAGTCTCAGCCTCAAGAACCCTGAGGAGATTCTGCCAGGTTCCCACAGGAGGGATCTGCCACATCAGTGCCACCCGAGTGGGAGCTGTATTTTCAGGTTTTTTGCACTGCAAATGACCTCTTTTCTTGGGGATAGAAAGATTCCTCATTAATCCCAGAAGAGACCAAGGTGGACATGGTCAGTGGCCTTGGGAAGATGCCAGCCATGAGCTGGATGGACAAGACTTGTCCTGGAGGATGGAGATCTCCCCTTACAGCAAACATCACTTGCAGGGTAGACTCAGGCAACATTTCCTTGGAACTGGACAGGATTTTCAGGATCGTCACTGGGGAAGGTGTGCTTCCAACAGCTAAAACATTTTAACATGAAAAAATTCTCCTCCTTCCTTGCTTTTTGATCACCTCTTATTATAAATGTGAGGTATAAATGTAAAAGCTTCTTAGCATGGTGTTCCAAGAAAAGAATAGGTTTTAATAGTCTGAAAAAAAGTTTTTGTCCAGAGGTACACAACTCCTTACACAGGAAAAAACACATTTTTATTTGCTCAGCACAAACTTCTGCTTTCTTGCTCACACGTACAATTTTATAATGTAAAATGAGAGACGGCTTTACCCTGACAAATCTTCTTAGTCCTCATCTTAATGTCCTTTAAATTGCCTCCTTACAAACAAAAGGATGTTGCACAGTCCTGTCAAGAGGAAATGCTTGCTGACAAGCATCGGATTTAAAGTAATGTTTAGGTAAACAAATCATGATTACAGTCGATTAATTGATTAAGTTACTGTCTATGAAATACCCCATTTATCCAAGATGCACAAAGGCAGCTCATTATCTATTAGCATAAACAAAGAGTGAAAAGTAGGGGCAAAGGCAAAAGGGGACTTTGGAAGAGATGCCAACAAGGCAGGGCCAGGGAAAATGTTTTCTGTTTGAAAAGCAATGTCAGGGATGAAAGTTCGTGTGAAAATGCCTTCTTAAACCAGCAAGTGCAGTGTCACTGTCATCACTGTCACATATTTGGGATACATCAGTGGATGCACCCAAGACTGCATTCTGAAAAAAGGAATTGGGTTTTTTTCCCCGGAGAAATGTCATAATTTTGGGAATATTTCCATCATTTCCATGCCCCATCCCTGGAAGTGTTCAAGGTCAGGTTGGATGGGGCTCTAAGCAACCTGGTCTAGGGAAAGGTGTCCCTGCCCATGGCAGGGGGTTGGAATGGGATGATCTTTAAGGTCCCTTCCAACCCAAACCATTCTGTGACTCTGTAACTTTTTTGTTCCTCCATTCCTATGCACTGACTTGTGCCCAGCCCAGTGGTGGGATGGGAGCAGTGAGAAATGTCCATGGAGACTGATCTAGATCTGAGCAATGTGACAGCACAGGGCAGAGAATTCACGTTTCTCCTCTGCTGAGTAACAACAGGTGTCAGGGTAGGAAAGGACTTTGATTTTCCCCAAGACAAGCTTTAAAATGCACTTGATTTTCAGCTCAGCTTTTCAAAAACTGGGGCCACTGGAAGCTTTTTGGACAGGGATGGGGCCGCACTTCCTGGCGGAACAGGCTCCAAAGGCTTTTCCCCAGCTTTGCCATAGAAAAAAGGCAGAAAACTCAGCATGCAAAGTCATTCAAAGGCATTTGCACAGCAAAGGCAGCACTTTCAAAGGAGACTGAGAAAACTCAGGCCCAGTAGGAGAGGGTCAGCATTTCCTTTGGACTGCTTGGAAAATCCTCCCTGTGTGTGCTCAGAGAGGTGGCCCTTGTGGGGGCAAACCACGCGATTACAGAGAAATTTCCCAAAAAATGATTAGTGCCAGCGCTTGCAGGTTGGAGGCACAGAAAGGTGACTTCCCCACGTGACTGGTCACAGTCCAAGGATCCATCATTAGGCCGTTCTGCCTCCCCATTTTTCATCTCACCAGGTAGTTCTAATGCTAATCTGCTTAACTGCCTTTTTATAGCTGGTAGCTCGAGGCTGGTTGAGTTAAGAAACCTTTACAGCTGTACAGTCGTTTACAGGGCTGCTTTAAGACATGGCATTTATTATGTATGAAGCTTTATAACAACCAGCCATATCAGAGCTGATGGAGAACATGAAAGCAATACAGCACTGCTCCTTCCTACAGCACTTTGTTACAGGTGACAAGAGATAGGAGATCCAAAGGCTCAGTAAAACCGGGAGCAGGAAATTATTTTCCTAAGAGACTTCTAAAGGATTTAATGATAAATAAGACTTTTAGAGCCACAGTGAAACAAAGGGCTGCTTTAATTAAAAAGAAATCTGATCCCATAAAATGGTGAAGGTTGTATTCATCTGTCTGAGCTAGGAGATGTTGAGATAACTGCAGCTGAAGTATTAATCCCCTTCGTAATTGGCGGGGGGGGTGAAATCACTGCAGAGACTTGGAAAAGAAATTCATCTCCCTCCAGGGTAAATAGCAAATATTTTATCTATGCTTGGGATTTTCAAACTCCCACGTTTGAGTATTAACTATGATCTGTCTCAATAAAGGAAAACTGGTTTCCAGGACCAAAGCAGCCTGCGAGACACGAGGTCTGGACCTTCGGGTGAGAAGAGCCCCAAATCCAACCCAAAACCAAGAAGAAACCCTGGTCCCACAGATTCCAGTAGGGAGCAGAGATTGCCCACAGGATCTCTACTTGCATGACAAAATTATGCAGGTACTTATGAGTTTTGCTGAGAAGTTTTTTGAACTTCTTTGAATTAAACCCTACATGAATGTGGTAACTGGGAAGAGCTTTCCTTACAGAGTAGGAATCAGTCTGCAAAACTATATTAAATTCATTGTCACTGTAATCCTTCCCAAAGCAGACAGAAGTTTAAATCATTCTCCCTCCTATCCCAAAACAAAGCTTTCAACTCCCATCTCCATTTCAAGGCTGATTATAAACAGAAAGTCTTTCTCCTCCTGCAGTTTAATCAGTTTTGTTTTTGTGCTAAAGACAAGCACCAAACGTTGAGTTTCACTCTTAGTGGTTTTGGCCTTTTTTGTTCTGGAGAGCTCAAGAGCCAGCTCCTGTAAATGAAACCACTTTCTAGCACTAAATACTTCTCATCTACACCCACAGAGCACCTGGGACAGCTTTTCCAAGAAATTCATTTGTGTTCTCACTCCTCACCATGGCAGAGCATACACAACCTTGTATAAAGGCATTAGAAGAAGTTCATGAGAAAGACACGTGGTGTAATGAGACTAAATGAAAATATATGTAATGAAAGCTTGGAGAAAAAGCATTCACACACTGTCTATGAAGAGCTAATGTCCACTTTTAGTGGTATCAAGAGCTGGAGCAATTGAAAGATAATAAGGAGAAAATGAGTAATGAATCAATTTTATTGTGTGCCGTTGAGCAGTCCTCGCTGGAGAGAGTGTGTTGATGCTGCCTGATAAAAGGGATGGATGGGAACTGACAGCAGCAGGGACAAGTACTCCCACACTTTCTGAAGAAATAAATGATTTCTGGAATTATTTTTGCCTCAGCCAATAGGATCCTACTAAAAAAAATGGGATGTTTTCTTGTGGAGATCAGTATAGACACAGCAATTGAACAGCACGGTATTTATGGAGAGCCAAAATTCCAGCTTTATTGGAGAGGCAAACTCACTTTGCATTTCTCTTGAGTGTGGCTGTGCTGGCTGCCCCAGGAAAGGTGACACCCACTCAGATCTCCCTGTGGGACTCATCTCTGCTGGCACATCTCCCTTTTCTATGCATTACAGCCCTAGGCCACCCCTTTCCACTTCACCTCTTTGGTTTGGTATGGGCTCCAAATTCACACTTGCCTCCCTGGACTCACAGAATGGTTTGGGTTGGAAGAGACCTTAAAGATAATCTATTTCCACCCCCCTGCCATGGGCAGGGACATCTTTCAGTGCCCAGGTGTTACAGCCTGCCTCAGGAGGTGACAGTAACCCAGGTTCTTGTTAATAGGACTTTCAGGGCAGGTTAGAGTGAAACGACACCACACACCCAAAAACTCTCCTCCTCCACCTCTGGGGGTGCAAACCTGGCACCAGCAAAGCACAAATGGGCAAATGTTGGAGCCATCAACCATAAACATTTCAGTCTCTCACACCAGACTGCTCAGAGCCCCATCCAGCCTGGCCTTGGCCCCTGCTGCAGACACACCTATCCAGAAACCATAAAGCTGCTGTAGTGCATTCCCTGTTAGAAAACAGAGGAAAATGAGTCCACACAGGCATTTCTCCCTGCTACAGCAAGACTGATTCCTGTAACCAAGCTGATTTGGGTGTCTTCACTCCAGTCTGGAGGGTGGAAATCAATTTGGCAACTGTTGTCTTACTGTTTCCTATGTTTCAATTTTTGCATCCCTGTTTAATTCTTCATCAAAGCACAATTTATGCCTAATTGTGGCAATCTGAATCAGTTCTGAATCTCACTGAGTAGTGTTATTTCATCCATGTGTTAACTTGCAAACATCTGTGATGGCAAGCAGATGTCTTCTGGCCCTTGGAAATCCCTGGGCATTTGGGGGTTTGTATTTCAGTTGTAACATCCAGAAGTGAAGATATGGGGAGGAGGAGAACATATGGCCTACATCAGCATCAAGCTAAGGGGTCGCCTGTTGCAACAGCAGCCGTTGGTTAGGGCGAGGCTGAAAATAGAAAAAATACAGTAGAAGAAAGTAGAGACACCATTTAGTTAGAGTTTGAAGTAAGTATTGGATTTAAAATAATTTCTTACTGAATGTTACAGGCCTATTCCTCCCAGGCAAAGAGGAAAAATCTCCGGCTTGGGACCCCCACCTTGAGCTACACCAAAAGCTAAGATCTCTGCAGAACCCATGAGAAAAGATGGCAAAAGTCACTAGGCACAGATCTCCTTGAAAAAATCAGCTTTTCAGCCTGTAGAGTTACCATTCTAGTGCAATCAGTAAAATTTAGGCCAGTTAAAAGCCTTTTTTCAGCTGCATATACCAGAGGAAGGTGATGGTAAAACTCCACCCCTTCACTGGGGCAACACTGTCAGTAAAACTTTTAAAGAGCAGATCTGGTGTCAGACACATACAGTGACTAGGGGTTTGTAAATCGCTCTGCAAACCAATTTTCTAAGGGTTTTTGTTACAAAGAGAACTTGTAGCTGTGTTATATTCATAGAATGATTTAGGTTGGAAGAGGAGTGTCTTGTCCATTGCAGTTATGGAAAGCAAGAGCAGGGCTGCAGGGTGGGATGGATTTGAAAGATCATCTCTAGCAGCTGCTGTCTTGCTCCTTCAGATATTTCTCTCTTCTGCTAAAGATGGAAATACAGTAAAAACACGGCTCCTCTGGGATGCAGCTTCACTGCGATGCAGCTGCCAGGCATTTTGTACAGCTTTGCATCCACACCGTGCTGGGCTGCGGAGCCAGAGAAAGCTTTGTCTGCGAGCTGTGCTCGTGTGAGCACTGGGACTTCTCTGTAAATAACTTTAAGGACCCTTCCAGAAGCTAAATTCAGGCACGGGGTGAGGAGGCACGATTTGAGGGAGCCAGTTGGCTGCAGGGCTACATCTCAGAGACCTTAAGTGCTCAAAAGCAGCAGACCCAACTCCCTCAGTTACAGCCTCCCCCCCAGGGCTGAAGGAGACTCTGAGCTCAGTACGTGCACAGATTTATGCTACAATAATTCTGCTTGAAAAGAAGCTGTATGCTGTGGCATGTGTCCAGTGTTTGGGAACTAAAATGTGAAAACACAGCTCCGGTAAATGGATTCTTTCAGCTGAGATTGTTTTGTATCAGATCTCATCTCAGGGTGAGATTTACACATCTGATCTAACGCCAGCTGGAACCAGGAAAAAGATTCCCCTTGAGTTCATAAAACATAGGGCTGACCAAAGTAACCTCATAACTGTGTTCATTGCTTTGGAAAACCACTGGATACCATCATGAAAAAAATAATAATAATAACAGCAAAGTTATTATTTTAAATGAAATGCATATTTTAGAGCAAAGTGTTTTAGTAAACACCACCAGATTTGAGGTTACTTATCACAGGAGATATAAGCAATCCCCCCCTTGGTGTTTTCTTTGTGATTTTTGTTCCTTGCTTAACTAGATGAAGTCATTAAGAAGGGATTAAACCTAAAATTGAGATTCCAGCAGATCTTCAGGAAGAACTGGCTTAGCTGAGCAGTTCTCTGTGCCTTGTACAGCACACAGCAAATGTCTGCGTGTTGGATAATGAACTGGGATGGGACTCAAACGGACTGATTTCCTGGGTAGGATCCTAAGGATGCTAAGGAAAGTAACACAAGTCTCCTTGCTTTAATTCCTCCTTCCATTTAATATCCAGTAGGATCATTATGGGCTTCCTGTACAGCTGTGTGCATGTTTCTCATCAGAGACCAACTAGGTGAGCAAAAACCAACAGTTTTAAGACAGTTGATGTGGTTTATTCAGCAATCCCTGGGAAGAAGCACTGTAGGTGTAGCACAGGGGCAGATTTGACTGAGGTTTTCAGGCTGAAGTCAATCTTCTTCCTGAACCCTGGGAAGGTTTGTTTGTTGCAATACTTGTTGCACCGTTTCTAATCCAAACTCTATTAACACCCCTTTTCTTCCACATCCGAGTGTTTTTTCTCATGGAAATTCATCCAAGTGAAATTTAGCCAAGGTCGAACCTTCTCCTGAAAGCTTTTTTGTACCTGTAAGGATCCATCACGCTCCTGACCTGGAGTTCTGCAGCTGAGATTGCACAGTAAATGTGAAAGGGAGTCTTTGAGCAGGTTATTAGCTTAAGGTTAGGTAGCATGGGCTGTTTTGGAAACACCCCAGGAGAGGTACCTGAGGTCCCTTCCAGGATGACTCTTCGCAGCCTGAATGGAAATAATATCTCTGCTGCAGCTGTAAAAAATGCATTAAAGGGAGTAGAAGCAATGTCTCAGCTATAACATTTATAAAACATCAAGGATGGCTTGTGAAGGAACCTGTGGTTTTCAAGTGCTAATGGAGAAAGGCTCGGGAGCAGGGAATATTCACCAGGTCTTGGCAAATTAGCATTTTATTTCAAGGCTCTCGATGAGCAATAGAACTCGGGGGAAAATAATCAAGGTCCTCTCTGGTTCGTGCTACATGAATGTTGTGAATATTTAACATTTCTCCAGTAGGGTAGGTCTCCATTTCCTAACTGATCTTTTTGCATAAATAGTTACCCAGGCTGTCAGACTCCAACATCCAGCTAAAGACCTGAAAGGATTCATCCAAACCCACAACTGTGCAGAGAAAAAAGCTTCCATTTTCCTGAGGCAATCTCAGGTCTGCCAGGGAGACAGAAGCGCTGTAAGGAACAAAGCCGTATTTGATCGGATTTTTTTCTCTTTACTTTTTGGGGTTTTTTTATCCTGAGGAGGAATTTGATCCCCCTGAACTGGGAGGGTGTTGAGAGGAGTAAGATCTCCAAAAGCACAGGATTAGGACAGTTCCTGTCTGTCCAAGGAACAGCAATGCATCACAAGGTCAGGCTGGAGGCACAGGCTGGCAGAAGGAAGCAGGGCAGCCGAGAAAATGCAGTTCATGGAGAATTTAGGAGAGAGATCAGCTCATCAATTCTACCACCTCAAGTGGGAATTACCCAGCTGTCCCTGAGAGAAGAGTATTGGCTGGACTCAACCAATAGTTGGACTTGATGATCTTGGAAGTCTTGTCCAGCTTAAATGATCCTCTGATTCTAAAAAGATGGATGTTCTTAAAATCCTCCAGTGGCAGAATTTCTCCCTCTGCACCCAACAACTTATTGCATCTCTTAACTAGCCTTAGTCCTGGAAAAGATGTCCTGATGCCAACCTAAATCCACTCTGCTGCTGTTCAGATCCAGGGAATTTTGCCCAGGTCTCAATGGCCATAAATTCAAACTTATCTTAAGCTTGAAGGAACTTGTATCTGGCCATTCTCACATAAGAAGAACACAAGTTTCATTTTCAAGAAAGAAATTGATTGAAAAAGCAAATGTTGAGCCTTTCTAGCAGCTCTATGCTTGTCCAAATAGTCACAAACCTGAGGATCATCTTAGAACCATGGAATGGTTTGGTTTGGAAGCGACCTTAAAGATCATCCAGTTCAGCCCCCTGCCAAGGCTCACCTCTGCAGGAATGAAGGTGATGTAGGACCTCAAGAGAGTCCAGCTTGAAGCAGGGACATCACCCCACTGGGATGGTGGCACCTGTGGGGATCTCCTCTGTGACGTGCAGAGGAGTGGGCTGTGCTCAGGGGCTGATTTGCAGAGCTGAGGGGTTCTGAATGAGGGGAGGGGGAAAGGGAAGCTGAAACCTTCCTCTTTCTGCCTTTCACAGCTGGGCACAGACCTGAAAGCCCCTGTCCCCTGCCCCTCTGGCTTACCCAGCCAGGGTGAGCAGGGCAGGTGATGTTGGAGAGCCTCAGCTCCAAGCCAAGCACAGCCAGCCAACAACGCCTCAGGCTCTGTAAAGTGGGAAATTATTCCCATTCATCCAGAGCGAGACATTGAACATCTCATAATAACACAGCTAAAGCACTTACTGAAAATAGAAAAGAATTACCTTGACAATTACTCCTTGGAGCATCCTGCAATACAAAGTCCTGGCTGATACAAAAATTGGTGTTGGCCTCTTGCTTATGAATATAACCTGGAACTGATTGTTAAATGTGCCAGGCCTTGTAAAATGGGTAATTCAGCAAGAATAAGGTCTAGCTACTATTTAATCAGCAGGGATCATTGCTGCTGGCAGCACAAATAAAGTCTGTTCCAAGTATCAGCTAAAGGAAGTTTTCTCAAGAGATCTTGCTTTCAGAAGTAATTTCTTCGTCACATGATAAATAAAACCAGATGAATAATTTACATGAGCATCATCCTGGTAAGGGCAGCTTTGTGTGTCCCCCTCCAATTCACCACAATAACCATCTGCAGACCTGCCACTGCCTTTTCCTCATCCCCACCACCGAGCTGGGGATCCTGGGGGGACAAAACACCTGAGTGCTTTGGGAGCGAGGGGGATGAAGAGAACAATTTTGTGTTGCTATAAAAAGATGGACATTCATGTTTTTGTGACTATTTTCTGACATGAGGCCATCACTGAACTGCCTGGAGCTGGAGCAGACTTAATTCATCTGATCAGGATGGGTCAGAGGAAGATGTCCTGAAAGAGGTTATTCCTCTCCACTGGCTCTGAAAGGAGGCAGGAGATCTCCCAAAAGGGGACATCTGAAGCCAGGTGAGGTGGATCCCACCCAAGAGTAACTTGTGCAGAGCAGGGGTTGGATTTTTCATCCTGTGACTGTTCCAGGACTGCACTAAGGGCATCCAAGGCCATGGCAACATTACAAAAAGGAGTAGACCTAAAAAATCCCTCTGGATCCCAAGCCAGCAGCTTTTCACAGCTAAGTGCCCTTGAAGTGAGGAAGCCTTGAAAAGCCTTGTCCTCCTCCCAGGTCTGTTCTGAACTCAGAGCCCAGGCACAGCACAGGCAGCTGAGTGTGAGCAGGTATCTGTGCGTGTGTCAGATATGGGCTGGACAATTTTCCCAGTGCTGCAAAACCCTTTTTTTTTTTTTGGGAAACAAGAAACTGACTTGTCTTTTCAAGGCAGAACAATTCCAATAACTTCAATAACTTTTTATTACTGTACTGGAATAGTTTTGCCACAAAACCTGTTCTTCCAATGACACCTATTATTCCTGCAGGTTTTTCTGGAGGAGAAAATATTCCATTTCTTTTCTGTTTCTTATTTGCTCAAATGCTTGCCATCCTTCTTTGCTTTCTCTAGCACATCTTTGTGTGATGGCAAAACTGGGCTGAACCCAGTAACTGCACAATATCTCTATAAAACTCTCCAGATTACCTCCCAAAACAGGATGTGCTTCATTGCAACACCTTTTCTGCTATCAGCTCACATTTTGTCTGCACATTACATCTCCTGAAACTCTTTCCAGCCACTTTCTGCCTCCTTCCTTCCCTACCACTCATTGCACTTCCTTCTGTTGACTCTGGAACCATCCTTTCAGTTTAATGAAATAATTCCTAATTTTCACTCTAACCTCATGAAGGGTTTTAGACTCTTCTAGTTTGATATCCTTGACCCTCTCCTAAGGGTTTAATTTACCTCACCCAACTTCAGATGCGCACCTGGAGCCATCCCACTGCTCCTGCTGCAGCAGCAAACAGCTTTAGGAGCAGCTGGGGGGGTTTGTCTGGAGGTGGGACCCCTGCAGAAGCTGTGTATTCCCTTGGTTTTTACTGGGACAGCAACACAAACCTTCCCCAGTCCTCCTCTCAGAGTAGGAAATAAAACACCCTTGACGTGATTTATTCTTATCAAATCCACACTGGCTGTTTTTCATTACCTTATCATCTGCTAGGTGCTTATAAATTGACTATTTGATAATTTTTAACAGTGTCTTCCTGGTTACTGGAATAAAGCTGGTGGGTCTCTGATTCCCCACACCCTCACTCTCCTCCTCACAGCCAGGCACAGAATAACCCCTGAGGAGCCCCACTTTACCCTGCCCACTTCACAGCTACTTTTGCTCAGGTTTCTTCAGGCCTTTGTATCCATCAGTCTTGACTCCTCTCATGTTTTAACCTGTTCTTATCCTGTATTATCATTGCTCATGTTGTTTGAAGGTAATTTCACTCGCTAATCCTTTTTGGAAGGATGGAAAAATGAAGGTATTTTGTGTGGTTTCCATTATTTGGTTTTCCATTCTATCTTAGGTTATGTCATAGAGTAGAATATTGTTCTCACAGAGAATTAATGGATTTACTCCATCCTTCCTTTTCCTTGTACTTTCATAAATAGCCTGGATTAGTTTTTACATTCCTTATCACTTGAAATTGCTTTGGCTTAATTTTATGATTAAGCACATGGCCTAATATTTTAACTCATTTTTCTTAGGTTTTATTTTTGTCTTTCATGATTCCTTTATTAAATATTACTTATTCAAGAAGTGTTTACTTGGTTTCCTTTTTCTTTTGCTGGGTGTTTTTCAAATGTTAGAAATATAGAATGTCTTGGGTTGGACAGGCCCTTGAAGATTATCTAGGTCCAACCCTCCTGCCATGGGCAGGGACACCTTCCACCACCCCAGGGTGCCCCAAGCCCCGTCCAGCCTGGCCTTGGACACTTCCAGGGATCCAGGGGCAGCCACAGCTTCTCTGGGCACCCTGTGCCAGGGCCTCCCCACCCTCACAGGGAAGAATTTCTTCCCAATATCCCATCTAGCCCTGCCCTCTGGCAGTGGGAAGTCATTCCCCGTTATCCTATCACTCCATGACCTTGTCCAAAGTCCCTCTCCAGCTCTCCTGGAGCCCCTGTAGACACTGAAAGGGGCTCTAAAGTCTCCCCACAGAAAGAAAAACCTTGGGGGAAAAATAAAGCAGGGAGCCAGTGGTGAGGCATCTTAATTGCCAAAATAATAGAGCAGAATTTAATAGCCAAAGCTCGTGGACTCCACCTGGGGTGCAGAAAAAACTTAAGGACTTTTTTGCATGGGTTCAGAAAATACAAATATTTTGAAGTGCAAATGGTGCTTTTGATAAGGCAAAGCTGTGTTTTCACAGAGGAGTGTGGAGCATCAACAGCCGCTGAAGGATATCTCCCTCTTCCTGCAAGGGGGGGAATCGAGGGGTGCTGTTTATTGCCCTCTTGTAGCCTGAGTGTTTTCACACATGGGAGGCACTCTGCTCTCTTGTAAAACTATCAGCACCTGGAAACAGAGCCTCAGACAACTCTGTCCTGCTGATAAAGCAGCTGGGAGAAATCACCATTAATTGGGCTGGAAGAAAGGGGAGGAGGTAGCACTGGCTCCGAGGGAGCTTTTGAAAAACTGTCCCCTTGGGCAAAACCCTGATACATCACAGATACTTTGCAGGTTATTCACAGAAATTAAAATTTTGTTTAAGAAATACCCATCTTGTTTAAATGTCTTTTTTTTTCCCTTTGTTTTCACCAATTACTGTGCTGTACCCGGGCAAGCAGAGTCCAAGGCACCTCCCAGGGGAAAAATTACCATCCAGCAATGCTTGGAAATGCCTTTTTTGCAGCAGCCTAGGAAATCTGAGAAAATGCAAAAAAAAAGTTAGAACCTGAGGAAATCTGTTTTAAAATGTGTACTTGCTTAATAGATGTTTCCACATACGGTGTGTTCAACTGGCTTATATAAAAGTATCAACTTTAATATTTGATTTAGAATTTAATATAAAGGCAACTGACTGCGAAACACAATCAGATTTAGCAGCTCAGGGGAATGAACCTTTTTATGAAACTAACAATTGCACATAGAAAATCAGCTGAAAATGAGTTAGTGAGATGAAACTTCCACCTTTCTGGCTGAACTGGTGATTAAACCGTGATTAAAGTCAGTGAGCTAAGTGAACATTTATCAACCCAAAATTCAATTCACCCTTGGAAAAAAAAGAGGAGGGACTGTTTTTGGTATTTCAGTGATGTGCTGGCTGAGTTGAGGACGGATAATACTCCAGCCTAAACTGCCTGGCACTAATGACCTGCCCAGAACAGGGGATTCCCAAGTCCAGGAATAACACAATTCCCTCCTGTGTTGAAAACTGGACCTATTTGGGCAGCAGGCCAGCTCCCATGATTTTCTTGTCTCATAACCTTTACTGCTGTTTTTAAGGCCATTGCTCAGAGTCATATGACAGGATAAGATTTGCAGCCTCTCTGGTTTTGTAACCAAACACAAGCTCCTACCCTGCAAAACCAGGGAGGGAAACTCCAGTGTGTGACCCCAGTGCTCCCTAAAGTTGGCCTCAAGTGTATTGAGAAGAGAGAGAAAATGAAACCTGCCCTGTGGGGAGGAAGCTGTAGAGGGGTGTGGGAGCAGTGAGCTCCACATACAGGAGCAAAAAAAGGAGATTTGAGGCTGCATTTTGAGAACCCAACCCCATCAGCAGACCCAAAATCCCACCAGGACTCCCTCCAGCCCAGCACTCTAAACCCTGCTGGGATCCTCTCCAGCCTGGTACCCCAAACCCCACTGTGACCTCCCAAACCCAGCACTCCCATCCCTGCTGGAACCCCTCAACCTGGCACCCCAATCCTGACCAGGACCCCTACCAACCCTCCCCAATCAAGCATCCCAAACTTTGCCAGGACCTCTCCGGCCAGGGCAACCCAAACCCTGCTGGCACATCCACATCCTGGCACCTGAAACACTTCTTGGATTCCTTTAGTCCAGCATCTCAAACCCCAACAGGACCCCTATCCACCCTCCCCAGCCCCGCACCCCTATCCCACCAGGCCTTTCCCAACCCAGCACTCCAAACCTCAGCAAGATTTCCCCAACCCAACACCCCAGTTCTCTCCAGGACCCCTCACCTCCATCTCTGTCCTCATCCACATCCGTAACTCCTGTCCCCACCACTGTCTCTGCCTGCATCTCCATCCTGATCCCCCTCTTCATCTCCTTCCCCATCCCCATTCCATCTCCAACCTCATCTACATCCACATCGTCATCTCCATCTCTGTCCCCATCCCTGTTTCCACCTTTATTTCTGTCCCTATTGCACTCCCACCTCCAGCCCCTTCCACATCTCCATCTCTGTCCCCATCCTTGTCCCCTTCCCTATCACCATACTCATTCCCATCTCCAAGTCCATCTCCACCTCCATTCCCATCCCCATCCGTGTCTCCAGCTCCATCCTCATTCCCATGCCTGCTGCTGTCTCAATGTCTGTCCCCACTGCATCCCCATATCCAACCCTTTCCACATCCCCATCTCGGTCTTTGTCCCTGTCCCCATCCTCATTCCCGTTCCTATCCCCATGCCTCTGTCTCTGTTCCCTTCGTATCCTCGTCTCCAACGTTTTCCACATCCCCATCTCTGTTCCCATCCTTGTCTACTTCCCCATCCCTGTCCAGATGCTCATCCCCATCCCCAACTCAATTCCATTTCCATCCCCATCCTCATCCCCATGCCTCTGTCTGTCTCCATCTCTGTCCCCTTTGTATCCTCATCTCCAACCTCTTCCATATCCCTCTCCCCGTCTCTGTCCCCTTCCCTGTGCCCATCCCCGACCCCATT
>VWZT01001047.1:536364-650402 GCA_013397055.1 Pachycephala philippinensis
TTTTTTTGAGAAAGGGGTTCTACTCTAGCAAAAGTTGTCCAGGTTTGCACAGGGGACAGCAAAACTCTTTGAAATGAGGGAAGATCTTTTGTCCAAATTATATCCATACCCTTCTTTGTGACTTAACTGGAGTGCAGGAGAAACAGATTTGGGGAGTTGGAGAATTTTTGTCTCCATTGTGAATGGAAAAAGCTTTCCCTGGAGCTGGTATACTCATTTTCTACTCTACCACGAACAGCGTTGAGGACACGCACGAACATTTGTTTCTCTTCCAGCTTTTTCTTTTCCTGAAACTGTCTTGGCAGCCCTCTGAGCTGCTGAATGAGGTGTAGTAGCACTTGTAAAGTTGGTATGAAAATAGATTTTGCTCTTGGAGAACACTCATACTGCCAGGCAAGGAGAGCTGGACTGGACTGAGCTCCCACAACCCAGTGGGAAATCTGGTTTTCAGCTTTGCTTTTGGAAATGTGTTGATCCTGCCTCATGTGACGGCAGTGTCCCTCTCTCCTCTTGCCTGTCACTGCTGGACACGCTCTTCCAGCACATCTTGCCTTGAGCTTAGTCTTAAGAAGGCAGAGCTGTTTGCAGTAGGACCCTGGTGCTGACCCCCAGGCAGGACTTGGTGCTGGAGATGCTCTGTTAGCACCTGGGATGGTGTTTTAGACACTGGTCCAAGTAGCTTGTCCTGAGGCAGAGCCACAGAATAGGAATTTACCAGACTTCCTGTAAAAGAAATGTGTCTCTGTGGCTGAAAACAGTTGTTAAAGAGCATCAGAAGTATCCCCTTGATCTGTGGTCTGTGTTTTCCTGATCCCTGTGGATTTTCCAGCTGGCCTTTCGTTGTTGCCTTTCTCCTGGATGGTAAAATGGGAGAGAGCATCCTCGTGTTGAGAAGCATCTGAACTTTGAGAGGGACTTGTGGAAGCTGTTGCACTCATCTCCACCAGATAAATCAAACTTAACCCACCTTTTGTGACTTTTTACTAGGCCCTGTAGTGATAGGGAAAAGGACAATGGTTTTGAACTGAAAGAGGATAGATTTAGACTAAATACAGGGAGAAATTTTTTTACAATGAGGGTACTGAAAGAGGTTGCCCAGTGAGATGGTGGATGCCCTATCCCTAGAAACATTCAAGGTAAGTTTGGATGGGGCTCTGACCAACCTGGTCGAGTGGAAGGAGTCCCTGTCCATGGCAGAGGGTTGGAATGAGATGACCTTCAAAGGACCCTTCCAACTCAAACCGTCCTGTGATCCTGTCCCAGTGCTAAGTTCAGGGTGGTTGCTGTACATAGTGTGAAGTGCCGTTTCTGTGTTTCAGAAGTATCCCGAGTGCTTTCTGTTTTGTGGTTTGATTTTACACTGAAAACACCTGATAAGGGTGGGTGGAAGTGTGAATCCATGTCAGGAAAAAGAAAAAATAAATGCTAGAGCACTTGATCTGTCCAGACTTCCATTCTGTTCTGAAATAAAAATGCCCAGGACACGAAAACACTGCAGGTTTACCATGCCCAAGACAGGCTCTGCTGGCTTTGCTTTCACACACAAGAACATTTAAATTCCAACTTCACCCCTGTGAATGCTTTTCACTCTAGAGAAAAACAAAGCCACAGAGGTTAACTGTGTCTCTGGCAGTGTGAAGCTTGGGTCCTTGCTGATTTACATGTAGGTTTTTGGGTTAAGCAACGAGCTGCACATGGCAGGACTCTCAGCACGTTTCTCTTCTGCTTCAGTACATCTGAAAACTGGATGAGCCTGAGAACACGTGTTGCACTTTGTGGGCTGGAAGGTCTGTGCAGCACTCAGTGTGCTTCATTAAGCTGCACACAGCTTTCCACAAAGCTTTTGAATTGCAGCTGTTGATTGCTGTGACCTCTCCTTGGCCGTCACCCCTTAAGCATCCAAAGCGAGTGGTGGAAGCTGAGCAGGGACTGGGAGGCTCCTGGTTTCCAAAGGAACAAAGGAGCTGGGGAAGATGAGAAATGAGCTGGCAGAGTCGATCTACATGAGAAGTTAGCTGTGATCCACAGGCAGCAGAGCACCTTGCACCTGGCTGGGTTGGTTCTGCAACATGACGTGAGCAGTTGATGCTATGGGTGACTTAACATAACAAGAAACTTTACAGGGAAGTTAGTCTTTTGTAATTATGAGGTGGAGCGTGCAAAGCTTTAAGGAGTCTGTTAAATTTCCAGCTGTTTTTTTTAACAGCATTTGTAAGAAAACTGTATGGCAGAGAGACTTTAATGATAAAAGTTGGATTTGGATAAAATGCTGTCTTTAATGGTGAAAGGGAGTAGAAAGTAGATGATTGTTAAGGTCCCAACTCAAACCATCTGTGATTCTATGATAACTACTTGTGCATCACTTCATTCGTCAGGTATTGTCTCTTAATGATCTTGGATTTTATGGTCTTACTTTTATCTTTCCTTGTGTAAACTCCATTTTTCAAGGGACTGGCTTGCAATGTAGTGATGGTTTATATGGAGGGAATCCCAGCTGCCTCCTCCAGGACGCTCTGCATTTGAGCAGGAGTCCAGGTGTCCTGCAGGACGTGCTGTGTCAGCAAATAATGTGTTCTGTTCTCAGAGTGCAAAGCACAACTGATGCTTGTTGTCTCACAGCTTTGGTTGGTGACCACTTGGCTGCGACAGCTCTAAAAATCTGTGTAGAAATAAGACACAAGGGGTTGAGCTTAAAACTGAGAACCACGGCAGGGTACGCTGTGGCCTTCATTGGGGCACTTGGAGTCTCCAGAAGGATGAGTGTTCCAGCTGAGGCTCCTGAACAGCCTGGGCTGGTGGAAGATGTCCCTGACAATGGCAGGGAGTTAGAACGAGATGTCTTTAAAGTCCCTTCCAATCAAACCATTCTGTGATTCCATGAACACAACCTCAATTTCTGTTCCTTCCTCTGCCAGTTTCCCTGCTTGTGCTTGCGTTCTTGTAACTGGTACAGGGATATTTGGGAGGGAATGACTAAATACACCTCGTGCAGACCAGAGGATGGAAGTCAGTAGCAGTCCGTGCCATCAAACCACTGACAGGTGTTTTGAGGAGGAGAACCAGGACTTGTGCTGCTCCCTGGACTGATGGGGGATGTAAAAGTTTCACACTTTTCTGGCCAGCAGCACGTTGGCTGCTCTCTGCAAACAGTGGCTGCTGCTTCCTCCCATTGTGTCTGGGGTCGAGCTGTCTGAGTGGCTGCATGCTCAGGCTAAGAATAGTGCAGACCCCAGGGTTTTGGCTCTGTATCCTGCATGTTGGCTCCTTTCCTGCCTGGGGCTTGGAAAAGGCCTGGGAAAGGGTGTGTCCCACAAAATAGGTTGAAATGTGTTGTTGGAGACTGTACTGCCAAAAATAACACGGAGGTTGGGCACGGGAAGAGCTTCTGTTTCCTCTCTGGTACAGTAGCTCCGAGTCCTCTTTGGCACAGGCAAGAAATAAAGTCCTGACCCTCTTTCTAGTGGGATGTGGCCCCGCAGATGGAGTTTATGGCAGTCAATTTAGTCCCCTCTTAAAAATAAGTAACAGTACCACCAGTTTGGGGCATTTCAGCCTTTATTTTTGGTGGACCTTTCACAATTTAAGTGTATTGTTGCGTCTTAGTAGTGCTTCAGATAAAAGGTTCATCTTCAGTATCCATCCCCTGGGCCTGTGGCTGAGCTTGGTGGGATCAGGCTTACATCCCTGTAAATCAAATCCCAAAAGCTTTGTCTGTGGAGTCAGCACCTCCCTCCCTAACCGCAACTTCAGAATCCTGTGGTTGATTGCAGTAAGATTTGTCAGGAAGGTGGTCTGGCTCTCAGCCAAGCATGTCTAACCATCTCCTAGGGAAATAACTTTCCCCCTGTAGTTTTGTAGAAACCTGACTTGGTAGCCTGTTTTGCTGATCAGCAGCTGGTTGATGCTGCAGCTAATTCTGCTTAAATTGAGGGGTTTATAGCTGTTCTGATGTACAAATCTGCAGCAGATCTGCCTGAATGCATCGTGGGGTCAGTGGGGGATGCAGGGAGGATGCTCCAGCGTGGGTGAGGAACAGCACAAGGGAATAGGGCTGCTGTTGCTGCTGTCCTTGTCTTAATCAATTATTATAATCACAGAATTTGTTTGAAAGCAGAAGTAGACTGTGGACATTGACTCTGGTAAGCTCTGGTAACTTCACAGCATTTATCTGCATCAACAGAATACCATAATGAATATTAGCCTCTGTGTTACCCTGGAAAAAGAGTGAGGACAGCTGTCACTATGCTTTTATCTCCTGGTTTTCTGACTGTTTCCAGATCTATATTGAAAGACTCCTCCAAATCTCTCTTCTTTTAACATTTCACAGGTTCTCATTCAGATGTCAGCTTCCACCCAGCCCGGTGGTTCTGAGGGGATTTCAAGCATGTATGATCTTTATTGTCCTTGACTGAAGAGGAAGGGCTGGGAAGTGTTTTGTTTCCTGCCCTGCCCTTTCTCTGCCGTGGGCAGGGATTCTCTCACGTTGTCACTCATCTTCCTTCCCTTTTGGTTCAACTTCACAGCTTTTTGTCTGCAGCAGCTGGAGCCAAGCAGGGGCAGGGTGGTGACTGGTGAGGCACACCCTGAAGAAGGCAGGCTGTCATCCCAGGGGTGCTCTGCTCGTGTTTGATGGGACAGACCTGGGTCCCCTTCTCCTGACTCCTACCAAAATCTTGGGAGCTTAGAGATCATCCAGTTCCACCCCCTGAGTGGAAACACGTTTTGAGAAGAGCACAGGAGATTTCAGCCTTTCTCCAACCTCATGCAGCTGAGCCTGTGCCTGTGCATGCCATGGCTTGGTGCTCTGTAGGGTTTGGAGGAGGAGAGGGAAGCTCTGCAGTTGCTGCTCAGCCTCCAGAGCCCTGCTGTGCTCACCAAGCACAGAAGTGGTGCTTCATAGAGGGCTCCATCATCTCCTGGAGTCTTCAAAGATGTGGTGCTGCTCCTGTGTGGATTTAACATCCCCCCTAACCCCGGGTCACGGCTACCAAACAACTCTGCTCCCTGTTTAAGCTCTGGTAATCTTGGCTGGATTTCTGGTTTAATTTGGAGACAGCCTGCTGCAGCTCTGCTCAGTAAATGCCCTATTAAGCAGTTAATTATTTCTCTATAATACTAGCTTTTATCTTTAATACAACAGTTTTACTGTCTCTGATAATTACACAGTCTCAGATAACTCTCTTAAATCTAATGAGGCATGACAAGCTGTGTTCAACAAGGCACCACACCATTAACTTCTTACCTCTTACTTGTCATCTTATCACACTGAATTACTGTATTTCTAGCCTGAGTGGCTGTGGATACATAACATGTCACTTCTCATTAAGAAAATAATGAAAATCACCCCTGGTGCTCCTGTGGTCGAGCTGGTGGCCAGCTGGCTGGCCTGGTGGCCTGGAGACCCCTCCAGCAGCTTCTCTGCAGCGTTGTGCTCTTTGCCCCCATGAGCTGAGGGTTGGTTTAAACACTTCTGGCCACTTCGTTGGTCCATGGGTGTGATGCTTGTGGGTAGGGGAAATGCCTTTGAAGGACAGCAGTGATGATAGATCCTGTCTGAGCTGATGGAAGTCATTGCTGCAGGGGTATCTCGTGGTGGGATTCAGCTGGATGAGGGAAAATAGCTTTTTTTTTCTGGACAGGGATAGCACAAACTGCTGCAGCAATGTCTGGTGTAACTTGACTGATTCTTTGTTACTCATTACTGGCAATAATGGATCAAGTTATTGCAGTGCTGGGTTTTGGTGGATTTGAGACTGACACAAAAACCCTGCACATGCCTGACTGAAGTTGTGGGATTAGGGAGATCACAGGATTAGAGAATGGTGTGGGTTGGAAGGGACCTTAAAGCCCATCTCGTTCTACCCCCTGCCATGGTCAGAGACATCTTCCACTATCCCAGGTTGCTCCAAGCCCTGTCCAGCCTGGCCTTGGACACTTCCAGGGATCCAGGGGCAGCCACAGCTTCTCTGGACAACCTGTGCCAGGGCCTCACCGTCCTCACAGTAAAGAATTTCTCCCCAATATCCAATCTAAATATCTCTTCTTTTAGTTGAAAACAGTTCCTCATTGTCCTGTCACTGTTATCTTTTCATCTATTGCCCTATCACCTTGCCAGAAAAAGCAGTACAAAGCTGCCCTTTTGAAATGTCAATGCTCCTGTCAGGGAAGTCCCTGCATCCTTCTGTGTTGCATCAGGAAGGCATTTCCCAGGGGAATGAGCCCAGGCTGTCCCTTGGGGGGAGCCTGAGTGCTCAAATCCAGCTGGAGAGAGCAGAGCAGTTACCTACCTTGTGTGTTTTTAAAGAAGGAAGAGTTCCTTCATTGTCACAAACATAATTTCAAGTTCCCTGGAAGGATTATTAGGGCTGGTAGGTAGTGATGACCCCTCCCTTAGCTTTCCTCACTTCCCATGGCTTGGGAATGCTGTTGCTGAGGGATGCCAGAAGCTCACACCTCTCTCCAAACACCTCTGCTGTCCATCCCACTGACCCCTGGGTGCAGTGCATTGCCTCTGGGTGGTTTGCATCCAGGCCAGAGAATAGAATTATGGAATCATTAAGGCTGGAAAAGCCCTCCAAGAGCATCAAATCCAACCCTTAACCCAGCACTGCCAAGCCCACCCCTAACCCGTGTCCCTAAGCACCACTTATGTGTCATTTGAACGCTTCCAAGTGATTCCACCACTGCCCTCAGGAGCTCCTTTGGCTTTGCTCAACTTTTAACTTGCAAGTGCTGAGGGTCCTGCAGGATTTTTGGACTGCTTTTGCAGTGAAGGTGGGTGCAGGCTGCACATGTGGAGTGGTTCAGCTGGGTAATGCAACCTCTCTAATTCTCTTTGCAGTAAAGCGATTCAAGGAGCCAAAGGCAGAGAGGCGTCCCTGGAGGATATGGTGAGATTTTTCGTTTGAAATTTGAAAAGACTCTGTTTATAATATTATTTTCTCTTATACTAACAATATTCTAGGCCCCCTGTGTATGCTGCATGACATTCAGTTGTTAAATGAAATGTGCTGCTGCCTCCCAAGGAAACCTCTATAAAGTAGCTGGTGCTCCCTAGAAATGAAATTCCCTCTATAGCTCCTCCAAAAAATCTTGCTTTTTCCTGCAGGTTTTATGACACCTCCAAGCAAGCAATAGGTGCCCTCTTCATCCATTTTGCCAATGTTTTTCTGTCTGATCTCACTGAGGAGGACCCTTGCTCTCTGTAAGTACACGAGGCACTTGAAATCATGCCCTACATCTGTCAAAGGGAGAATTGTGTTGGGAAGGGTCATAAACAGGGTAAATGGGTCCATTTGAAACACTGCCTGGGGACAAACCCTGCTGAGCTTGTTTTTGTGGTCTCTGTTGTCTTCTTTGCTGGTCCTGTTTGGGGGATTTCTAAACCAAACTTCAGACATAATGTAGAAGAGCCACCTTTACTTCAGCCACTTTGCAGATAAAAATTCAGTTTCAGAGTTAACCTCATCTCATTTTGAGAAACTCCTCTAGGCTCCAAAATGCTCCTTAAAACCTTCTGGCCCGTCTCGTTTTTTTATATTAAAGTGCTGCACCTTGATATGTTTCTTTAAGCAGACACAAGTTTGGCTGGGGCTGCACATAACCCCTCAAATGATGTATTGTTGTTTTTTTAAACAGACAGTGTTTTAAAATAAACTCTTTCATGCTTACGCTGTGCCCTTTGGGTGTGTTGTTTATTTTTGATGTGTGTTTTATGTTTCCCTGCAATAGCCTGACTTTGTCATCCTGAACCAGGCAGCTTAAAACCCTCCAGCCCTGGCGCTGGGCTTTGAGGCTCTGTGTTCTGCCCAGTATAAACCACCAGAGCCTCGTGTTTGTACAGAATGCTCTGATTTCAGCAGCTGGAAGCTGTAAGAAGCCAGTCTGAGCTTCTGGATGTAGAAAAACTCGATGTTATGCTTTCAAAGTGGATATCAAAAGCAGATTGTTGTTTTCAATTTCTTGGTTCAGAGGCAGTATCGAGTTCTGGAAAAGGAAATGTTCACTGCTGGTAGCTCTGTGCTTGGCATTTTCTTCATGCTTGTAGAAATCTGGCAGAAAATATTGCAATAATGGAAAACTGCATAAAAAACCATATTAGTGAATGTGGGGTTTTTTTTCTTTTTCTTTTGGAGTTCATTAAAATTCCAAGCCCTGGATTAGAGTTTGGACCCTGCAATCTCTGCGAGGTCCCTGCAAGTCTCCTGCCTGTGGCACTCTGCCCAGTGGCACTTAAACATCCAAAGCTGCAGAGCAAATCCATTGAGCCCAAATCTCCTGGTAGGGATGGGTTCAGCTCCCAGATCTGCACTGGGATCTTAACTTTAGGTTTTTGGGGACCTCAGGGTTCCCATTGCTGAGCCAGGGCCCCTCAGCTCTCCCAAATCCTGCCTCTCAGCCTGTGTCTCTGTTTTTGGGAGCCTCTTGCAGCTGCTCAGAAAAATGGGCTTTTTGCCTCCTCTGCTGCCCAGTTTGAAGAGCAGCTGTGGTGCCCAAAAAGCTGCCATTTTCTTGTGTGAAATTCTAGAACAGTTTGGTTCTGTTTGCTCTGAAACCTGGGATTTCATTCTTTTTAATAAGGAAAAAAGATGCTGCAAATGGAAAGCCTCCTTTTTGGGGGGTAACTTCTAAGAAGTATTTATTGCTATATGAATAAATTAGGAGTGCCAGCGAGTTGGTGGAGCCTGTCCCTTCTCTCCTGAACAAGCTTTTAAACTAAGAAATTGCTGGTAAGACTTAGGAAAATGCAATAAAAGAGAAAGGAGGCAAGTTTGGATTGTTAAGTGGGGTTATTTAAAATCTTGATGTTTTTCTTATTGATTTCCATATTGAAATTAAAGATTTTGAATAAGACTTAAGAACACAGCTGGAACCTGAATTTTCCTCTGCTCCTAGCTACCTTATTAATTTCATCCTGGATGCCACGCTGGGGATGCTGCTGATCTGGCTGGGTGTGAAAGTTGTCTCCTGGATCGTGCAGCACAAGAAATACACGTACCTGGTCTTCGGGGAGTATGGTAGGTGTCACCTGCTCTGCCAGGGTGTGCTCCCAGCTGGGAATGGGGACAGGAAAATGGCAGGAAATACAGTCTGGAGCTAAAATGTGAGCAGCTGCCTTCTCCAAGGAGCTCACAGAGGATGGTTGTTGAATCAAATGCTGGGACACTGGAGTTTAGCAGGGTGGTGATGAAAAGCTGAACATTTCCTTGGATGTATGATACACCCCAGGACATCCATATGGTAAATGAAGGTGTTTGGGGTTCTTTTGTGGGGTTCTTCTGTGGGTTTTTCCCTACCATCTCCATTCAGAATAGGGAGTTGCTCTTGCATTTGCCTTGACCTGCAGTAGGCATCAGCCAGGCACAGCAGGGCCCCAAAACTTGAGTTCTCAAGTTCGGCCTCTTTCTTTTTAAATTCCTGCCTCCAGATGGAGAAACCATTTCCAAAAAGCTGCTCTCAGCCAGCCCCACTAGAGGGTAGCAGTTCCCTTCCAAAAGAGCAGAGCCAGCTTCCAGGAGAAGCTGTGGGAAAGGGAAAAATTAATGCTTTGCCCATCTCACATTACATCGAATGTACAGATGAATTCAGTTGCACTTCAGAAAATACATCGTGTTCTATACATACAAACTGCAGTCGTGCCTTTAAGACCTTAATCATTAAGTCTGTTCTGAAGTTAGTCTTGTTTCTTTGTATTTTTAGTGGCTGGTCTGGTATCTGAGCTGTTGAAACTTGGGCCCAACTAGGATTAGTTTGGGGGACCCCAGTGCCTTGTGACCTTACTGAGGCTCACACTCAGCCTGTGCAGATGGGTCCTGGCAGAGGATGAAGGGCATGGTGGGGTTTGTGAGGCAGCAGAAGTGGCTGCAGACTGGGAATGGGATGATATGATGTGGCAGGGCCAGCTCTCAAACCTGAGAGTGGCTTTAAAGGCTGATCTCAAGCAGTTTCAGCATCCCAACAGCAGGCATTTGGTGGGGGGACTACCTTTTGTGTCTTCCCTAATGCCTCCTGCTTCATAATAAATAGATGCCTAAAGTCAGTCAGATGAGACAGCAGAAGAATCCAGGTATTCTTAGTTCAGGAACTGGAATTTTTCCCCTTTTGAGCAACAAGGACTGGAAGCCCAACCACCTCAGGACACAGCTTCAGCTTTGTGTGCCACGTCTGCAGTTGAACAGAAGCAAGGAAACAGGGAAAGTGTCTTGGCAGAGCAGAGATGAACTTCTGTTGAGCTGTAGCTGGCCCCTCATTAGGGCTGGCTTAGACCACAGAAACAACTCACTCCTTTAAGAAAATCTTGCTTTCATTAGTAAAAAACAAGTTTGTGCTGTTGCTTGAATTTGGTTCTTGGATTGGGGGTTAAATATCTCATCCATCAAGCACAGTTTTTGGTGCGGGTCTCTGGCCAGAGTGACCCCAGTGGAAAATTCAGGTAGGAGCCAAGTGACATGTCCAAGGCAATCCTGTGGCAGGGCTGGGGAAGGAAAACACTCCTGTCCTCATCTCTGGTGTTAAGTAACTTCCAAAACAGTTGGGAAGACGCTTGTAAACTTTGTACAGTTTGGTGCAGGCTCCAGGAATATGATTCATTTTCTGGGCTAATTGCTCTACCAGACTTTCGCTTCTCAGGAGAATTGAGGGAAGCAACATAAGTCCTGCAGAGGAGAAAACCAGGGGAGCACCAAATCCATGTTGCAAACAGCACTCGCTGCCTTTGCTCCAGCCATCAGAACAGAATGGTTGTGGTTTTGTCCAGCAGAGCCAGTACCCATCTTCCTGCATCAACTTGGAGAGAAACAACAAAAAAAAAATCTGTTGCAGCTGAGTCCTTCCAGCATCCCTGCTACTGATGCAAACCACTGCAGTCATCCTTTGGTGTGGGCTGCAGCAGTTCCTCCTGCTCTCTGGTTGCTTCTCCTGCCTGCACAGCCCTGGCTGGGTCCCCCTGTGCAGCTGCAATAGCTGCATTAATGGAGAAGCAAAGTCAAGGGGAGGGAAAGCACTTAAATCTGTGCTGCTGTTTTAAGCATCCAGCTGCCCAGAACTGTTTAGAAAATTCAATGACTTCCATATTTCCAAAACCCAGGAACATTCTGGGATCAGCCTTGCTTGTGCCCGAACCCTGCTGCAGCCAGGAGTGACCTGTTTTACACCTAGTGGGGAATCAGAGGCTCCTGTTTGCTTATGTTCCTCCGTCTTTGCCCAGCAGATCTTGACTACTCTCTGAATTGCCTCTAAGCACACAAAACTGCATTTTGGAAGGTGCTGTCTCTTCTCAGGACGCCTGGCTCCTAAGATCAGAGATTGGGGAAGTGTGTTCTTGGCTCAGGTGGGCTTTGGGGAATGAGGGTTGCCTTACACCTTCTCAGAGCTAACAGACTCCTACCCCTGGAGGTGTTGAAGGCCAGGTTGGGTGTGGGACCCTGAGAAACCTGATGGCACCCCTGCCCATGGCAGGGGGATTGGAACTAGGTGATTTTTTTCAGGTCCATTCCAACCCAAACCATTCTGTGATGATTCTGTGAAATTCCACAAATGCACCATTGCTGGAGCAGGCCATGGCTGTATGTGCTGTCCCTGTAGGGAACCAGCACAGGGAGGAGAATAAAGCAGAGTTTAAGCTTCAAAAGATGTGGGAGGTGAATACCCAAGTTCTTGGAGGTGCTGTTGGGCCTGGACAGACAGAGCAGGGAAGGTGCTGGCTCCAGTCAGAGCATGCAGATCAAGCCTGGTTGAACTTTGTGCCTCATCTCCAAACTGGTCCATCTCTCTTCTCCCCCTTCATGGCAATGAGCAGCATCCTAGAGGACCCCTTTGGATGGCTGCAGTGTCCTGACATTTTAATTGTGGTTAATAATTCTTCAAGATTACTTCAGAAATACCCGATTATTTCAAGTAAGCAAATGCTACAAATTTGCATTAAGAGAGAGATTTCTTGCAATGGGCAAGTAAATTTTTCTAGAGGAGCATTAAGAAGTGAGGGGGAGGAAAAGTGTTCTCTCTGAAAAATGTCCCTCTGGATGTTGACTTGTGCATGGCTGTAGCTGTGGTCACTGGCTATCTAAGCCTGATGCTTTGTGCTCGTTCAGTGTCTGGAAATGGAAAGGCATCTTGCTTGGAGGCCTTCAAAGTCTGTTTAGTGGCCTGTTGAACTCTGCTGGTCAAATTTAGTTTTAAGAGAATATGTTCTGTGCCAGCTGCTGAGTTTAACTGAGGACCTGTGTAGGCTGCTTTTGGCCCTGTGGTGATGTTGTACAAAATTTCCATAACAAATGTTCCCACGTCCTGGAGCAGTCGAGGGAGCTGGCTGCTAGTGCTTGAGGAAATACTGCTGGAAATTGCTCTGAGGGGCTGTCCTGTCCTCAGCCTGCTGGGCCTTTCCACCCCTAGGACCAGAGGGGAAAATCAGGAGAGGACTGAGGGTCCTGTTCAGGGACTGAGTGTGTGGTTGGGTCCCTTGCTCTGAGCAGGGGTGCAAAGCTCTGAGCCTCCTGGGATGGGATGATGGCAGCACTGTTTATAGGAATTCCTATAAACTCCTATTCCACTGCAATAGGAATACCCACAGGGACCAAAGATCCAGAGCAGTGGTGTGACACTGCACACTGGGGACAGATTCCAAGTGTGTACTCACTTTTTTCCAGTTCAGCAATGAGGCAGGTTGTCCAGAGGAGCTGGGAATGCCCCATCCCTGGAAGTGCTCAAGGCCAGGTTGGATGGGTTTGGAACAACCTGGTCTAGTGGGAGGTGTCCCTGCCCATCGGGTCCCTTCCAACCCACACCATTCTATGAGTCAATCATTTTAATTCAGATGCAGAACGTGCAGAGAGGGTCTGGGGTGTCCACTGGACCCATCTGGCTGCTCTGATGCATCACATTCCCATCTCTAAAAGCCTGGTTTTGCCCTCCAAGTGAGCATTTCACGCAATTCAGAGTTTACTTCTATTTCCTACTCTCCTCTGTACTTGGCACTGATAATTAGATCCCTTGGTTTTGGAGGTTTTGAGTATCTTCTAAGAAGTTTTTATTGACTTTTTCTACCCCCACCTTCTCACCTGGTACAACTTTCAGTGCCTTCAAATACTTGCCTTTCCTCAAACCCCCTGAACCCTCCACTTTGGCTGTGGTTAAGCTTTTTTCCTACCTGCTCCGTGTGCACACAGTCCCCAGAAGACTGTAAATAAAGCTGTCTGGCAGTAACATGTGGGCTGTGCTGACAGCTCCGTGCATTAGGCAGCCTGGATTAAAACTAATCCTGTTGTGTGGTAACAGCTCAAATACCTCAAGCACTGCTGCCCTGGCTCCCCAGCAGTTGGGCTCCCATGCACAAGTGGAATATGAGACACATTTGTGTGAGGCTGCCACCAGCTCCAGTGGTCCTTGGGCTGCTCCAAGGAAGTTTTTCTGGTGGTGGGGAGCACCAGGAATGCTGCTGGAGGAGAGCAGTGAAAATTCAGTGTGTGCATCCTTTGGGGTGAAGGAGGATATTAATTTCTGTGAGGATGGGGGATGGCTGCAGGAAGGTTTTAGCAGAGGGTGGTCATTAAGCTGAAGGGAGAGGCTTGTGATAGACTCCATGTGTAGGGCTGAGATGTTCTGGGTTATCTTCCAGCTAGAACCAGGGACAAGGAACTGGAAGGGTTCAGAGGGAGTGTGATACATATAATCACCTAACAGATGTGATGTGGAGGCTGCAAAGATCATTTGGACCAGTTCCTCACTCTGCTACAAGGAAAGAAAAGCTGTGAACAGGGCAAAGAGGACATCTATTTTATTTTAATTTTTTTAGCCTCTGGGCAGCCGATTAGTTTTTGCTGGCTGGCAGTGTTGTGTAGCAGAAGGTCTTGTGGGTACTCTTTGACATTTATGTAATAAAAATGCTTCCTGTGAGAAGAATCTTTTCCCATCCACAGAGCAGGGCACCTCTGGACAACACTCGATCCATTAAAGACATCAGGCTGAATCTGAGGATGCCTCTGACCAGCTTTCTGTAGGAAACCAGCACTTACATGAGCTCAGCTCAAGTCTTCCAGCCTTTCCCTGCTGTGGGAGGAGGGGATGGGGCAAATCTGTGTTGTGGGCTTGTCTAGGGACCACACCAAAATCTTCCCTGATGAGATGCCAGAAAATGCTGACTTGAGTGTTCCTGGTATTGGTCAGAGTTGTGTGAATTAGTGGTGTTAGGTGGTGGATTAGTGGATGGTGGACACTGGGGTGGATCAATGGTCCTTGGATGACTCCACACCTGCTGAGGTAAGAAGCAGACAGCTGCATTCCTTGCTGAAGTGGAGATGAGGTGCTGTCTCTAAGTCATCTTTGCAGCCCTTAAGGCCATGCTGCTGTTTCATTTTCACCCTTGTCCTGAATCATTTTGGTACAGAGCAGCCTCCTGCTTGGGAGATCAGGATGCAGTAAAAACTAACAGTAGAAACACGCTCTGATCTCCCTGCCGGGCATGGAAGTTAAGTCCTGACTACACAAGTCCTTGCCTAGGGTGGGTTAAGAAGCAGGTTGTCTTTCCTGGGGTCTGTGCATGAGCCTGGTGAGCCAAAACCTGCCTCGGGCTGTCCAGTGTACAGAATGCAGAGCAAAGAACCACAGCCTGCTGTTGTGATGGTGCATGGTAGCAACCTGTCCCCATAAAGGTGCAAGGGGGCAGGTATTTGGGTGGGATCTCAAACCTGCTGCTGCTTTTTGGGCAAGCAGAGATGACAGAGCTGTCACAGAGAGCTGATTCACAAAG
Organism: Pachycephala philippinensis; assembly: GCA_013397055.1. Taxonomy (NCBI): domain Eukaryota; kingdom Metazoa; phylum Chordata; class Aves; order Passeriformes; genus Pachycephala; species Pachycephala philippinensis. The sequence goes on from VWZT01001047.1 coordinate 551,108, forward strand.
GGTGCTGTGGCTGTTGGTCCTGTCCCTCCATGGGGGACAGAGCACAGCTGACAACACAGAGAGAAAGGGAAAGAGTTCAGATGCAGCAAGGACACAACGGATGTGTTTGTTTTCCTGTTTTGTTTGTACTTGGGGCTCTGATGCGGGGGGTAACGTGGGGGTTTCTGGGAGAATTGGTTTGTTTTGGGGTACGGGGCAAAAAGGTTCACTAGACCCAATGTGTGTGCCAAAGGCAGCCAGGCATCCTGATCTATTGGGGGAGGCTCTTAGGAGGATCAAAGCCTCTCTGACACCAGCCTGTAGCTGCCAGCTGCCTCTAACACTGCTCCCATCTCCTCACAGACCACCCATTAAGCTGTTGCCTGCCAGGGAGCGGAGATTCCACTCTCCAAACTCCTCCGCGGACTCTGCTGGGTGTGCTTCCACATAACCTTCTGGCTCCCTCTTCCTGCCCTCCCTCCACGCAGTTCCTGCTGGTTTGGCTCTCTCTGCTTGCTCTCCTAATCCCTGCACCCTCAGCCTCCCAGTCCTTCTCTCTCCCCTCCTCTACCTCCTTCTCAGTCATGGCTTGAGCAATTCAGAATGTGGGGTGTGAGGTGATCCTGCCTTGGACACCACCAGGATGCCTCTGCTTTTTAGCTGTAGCTTTGCAAGGAGGCACATGTTCTGGTATGTTGCTAACAAAGGACAGAATAAGGACAAATGTAGTTGTAAACCTGTTCTGCACTTGCTGGGAAGCTGATCCCCACAGAGCTGGAGCTTGGTTGGACACCAGCTCTTACTAAATCCCAGTATGTGCTGCTGTTTTTTGTGGCCAGAGGTTTTTACTGGTTTGGATAAATATGCCTTTGCAAACTGTCGGTGTTGTCTTCCCCTGCCACATCTCACCAGAATTGTGCTGAAAAGTGGGGAAAAGTGGACAAAAGCGAAGCAGAGCTCCCAGCCTGCTGCCACCTGACCACTGCATCTCCCAGTGCCAACTGCACAGGTTCCCTTGCACGGATGGAATTCCAAATTCCGGACGGATTATGCTGGGAACAAGAGTTGCCAGGGGTTATCTGTGTTTTTAAGTGGTAAGAGGAAATGCTGCAGCTTTCCTCAGCCAGATACAGTGGCTCAGTTTTGCAGACCTGAGATATTCCGGGGAGCCAGGGGAGGTGATAACCAGCTGGCAGGGTGCTCACAGAGGGCTGAAGCAAGCACATGTAATAGATACAGAACCATTATTGTTGTTAACAATACAAATATGCTTTTCCTTATTACTTGGTGAGTGCCCCATTGGAAACATTCATATTTAATTAGCATTGATTCTTTTTGAGTGAATTGCTTTAAAACCTGGGGCGATGGAGCCGTGTCTCTTGCTCAGACGGTATCACATAACCAGCCCTTCACTTCATCAGCACAATAAAATAATTCTGTTCAGGCCTGAGAAGTTATGCTGCTTGCAGTGAAAACGGTGACTTGAAATTTTCAAACTGTTTCTGGAAACTATGTGGGTAAGGCTTGTCAGGGAGCACATTGCAGATGATATCTTTAATGATTTATTTGCATTTGCTTCATTTTCTAGAGGAGGGTGCAGGTACTGACTGGTCCTTGTAGAGAGGAGGGTCAGTATCAAGCACAAGGCAACTTTTCTACAAGGCTGCCTCCTCCTGTCCTCTGTACCAGATTTAATATTCTGTTTTTCCAGGTGACCCTCCCCAAGCTGCTGCCTGGATTGGCCAGTGTATCCTCTACTTGCTGATAATGGTTTTTGAGAAGACTGTGATTAGCCTTGTCCTGCTTATCCCTGGTTGGACAAAGGTAAGCAGTGTTTTTCTAGCTGTAGCTGTTGTGGTTTGTTTTTTGTCAGCTTTGCCTGATTCATGGTTCCCATTATTGAAGGCCTTTAATCCTCACACTTGTTGACATCACTCTGTAATCATTAGCTATTACTTAAATTTTGGGAAACATGACTTTCATAATGATTTGGCTTTTGGTGCATTATCTTGCTAGTCAAAAGCTAATGGAATAAGATGATGCTTTCATTTTCCTTCCCATTCTTGGAAGGCTGAAATGGGCTGGGCTGGCAGCTGAGCTCCTTCTGTTCTGCCAGAGGATTTCTATGTTACTCTGTCAAGTCAGTCCACGTTGGTGTTTTGTGATCCTGTGCCTAAACCAGGGGGACTCTTAGAGATTAATTTGGAAAGACCTGTCCAAGCAGTGTGTTCTTTTCCTGTTCAGCTGCTTCTGCATGGCAGCTGATGGCAGGGTTAATTGTGTTGATCAGAAGTTTCTCTTTAAAAAAATAAAGATAATAGCCTTTGGGGCTTTTAGCCCACATAGCTGGTGGCAGATAGGTGTGATGGGTATAAAACCCAATTCTGGGAGTCAATGGTAACTCCAGTTTGCAGTGTATTTACACATAGTGCCTGGTACAGCAGTCTGGGAGCACTTATCTGTTCAAGGGTTGTCCTTCAAACCCAGTAGCTCACAATGCTCACAGCTGGGTGTGAACTTGTTCAGCAGCATGAATCCAGATCCAGAGGTGCTACTGGATTCCTCTCCATGATTATTGTTCGTGGATGGTGTCCTTATTCTGCAGATCAGCTCCAGGGAGCCAAGGGAAGTCCCACCAGTTGTTGCCATGGATAGTTACACTGAAAGACTCGCAGTACTTGTTTCTGTACAAAATCATGTTTGGCAGCTGGGCTGAGGGAATATCCTGTGTAATCTTTCTGAGAGCTGGTTTGAAGCACAGGCTGCAGAGCTCTGGCTGCTCATGTAAGAAGACAACCAGTTTTCATCAAAGATCTTGCAACAGAGCTCTTCAAATAATGCTTCTAAATGTTTTCTCCTCTGCAGCTTCAGCAGATCCTCCTGGGTTACATCCCAAGCCCCCAGCTGGAGCTCGTCCTGGTGATGTTTGTTGTGCCTTTCATAGTCAATGTAAGTGGTGCCTCTGCAAGGGCTGGGTGGGCTGGTTTGGAAACCATGGTCCACCCTCGTGGGAGTGTGCACAGGGTCTGGCTGGGGGCAGCCTTGAAGTGGCTGGGACAGGGTGGAGGGGTGTGGAAATGAATATATCTGTCACAAATCTGTCGCTGCCATGGTCTCTGTTCCCAATTCCCATCGCTTTCTTTGAGCTGCTGTGGGGCTGGCTCTTCACCTCTTGGAATACAGCTGGGTCTTGTTAGGTGAGAGCTCATCTCAGCAGCAAGCTGTGGGCCTGGGGATGCCCAAAAACCCTTTGGGGTCCTATAGGATGGCTTGTGACCTTGGCAATCCAGTCATTGGCTGGATGTCAGATTCTGTCACAGCAAGATAAAGTGCACAAGGTTACCCAGAACTGTTCTTCTCAAAACTAGTTTGACAAAACCTCTTGAAAGCTCAGCTCTTTCCTAGTTCCCCTGATTCTGGGTCATCCTTGACCTGCTCCTCAGTTCCTGCTAGGGTGGGAAGTGGGAACGAGGTGTTAACACTCAGATGCTCCCTGAGCAAGCAGGGAGTCGAACTCATTTTCAACTCATCCCATGCACATTTCAATGGATGCAGCACTGGCAAAATGGGATTGATCTGCCTCTCTCCACCATCCTAGGCTGCATTTCTACCTTAGAAAGCAAATTCTGGTCCTCAAAGAACTTACCAGAGACTGGTTCAGGTGGATGAACCTTGGATGGAGCTTCGTTCACTGGTTATATGCTGGTGGAAACTTCACCTGTCATGGTCTTTTTTAATCTGGGTCTTCAACAACTGTGGAAACAATAGGAAGGGGGACCTCAGGAATTTGACTCATCCAACCCCCATGGAAACAATTGATGTAGGAGTGATGTAGATATGAGGTTGATCAAGGCTGGGTGTCTGGAGAACCCAAAAGGAGAAGAAATATCTGTGATTGAAGGACTATATCTTGGTCTCTGCAGTGTATTAATGTAACTTCTTTCTCCCCAAGGCCATTATGTTCTGGGTTGTGGACAGCTTGATCATGAGGAAAAACAAGCAGAAGGATACCCTAGACATCAATGGATCCACAGAAACTCCTCGGGCCAGGAGGACTGAGGAATCTCAGGTAAGACCAGGGATGCAAACTTGTGTTTGGAACCAAGCTGCAAACATGTGGGATGGGCTGTGTGTTTTACCACAACCCTGTAACAGAACATCACATTGGCTAGACCTGGGGTGGTGCTTCATGAATGCAGGTGATCACCCTGCAAAGTCAAACTCACTCTAACCATGAGCAGTGTCACAGCCCAGGAAGTGTTGCTGAAATACTGCCCTGAATGATGACAGTATCTTGGGGGATGAGCTGGCTTCTGCACTGATCTGTGTGTGCAGACTGAAACTGTCACTCTGAGCTTTGCTGTATTTAATTGTAATTAATTTTGGCTGGGAAGAGCTTAGTTTCCTCACTGTAATTGTTAGCAACCCATTTAGAGGACAAGGCTTAGCTGGGAACCCTATTTTTGTCAGTATTTGGTATTTTTTCGAACAGATAATTGTCCTGTAGCTGGAGGAGGCTGTGTTTTGTGTAGTCTGAGCTCGATGCTTAAAAGTTATGGTGGGGGAGGAAATGCTGCAGTTCCAGCAGACTTTGTTCTTCTTAATCACGTCTGGTCTGTTGGGTAGGTGGTGTCTGCTTCTTACTGACCTTTGGGCAGAGTCTTGGTCCCTGGGAGGAATTCCCTTCCTTCTCCTGGCACCCAGGCCTGGTTTCAGTGTGTACAGCTGCTGATATCCTGCAGCTCCCTGGCAAGGCTTACAGAGATAAGATAATCTGGCAATCACAGACTGGCTCCTGGAGGAGCTTCTGCTGAGGAATTTAGGATGAACAGAAATAGCTCTTGCTCTCTGAGAGTTCTTTCATGAGGAGTAACTCAGCTCTTGTGCTGATGGGTGGGATGGCCCATCACTGGTGACACTGCAGCACACACAGAGGTAGTAATGTTTTAACAGTGTGTGCTTGGCAGTCTGCACAGCAGCCAAGGCTCCTGTGTCCCCGGGGTGCAGCGGGGAAGTGGCCACTGCTCGTGCAGTGTCAGAGCAATCCTCCCTCTGGCAGGGAGGGCAGGCAGATGTGAGCAGCTGTTGAGACAAGTGAGTCACTGCTCCTGGCCCTGCCTCTGGATAAACAGCTCTGGCGAGGTCACTGCTGGTAAAGCCCTGCCCTGCTCACTGGATGTGCGCCTGAAGGGCCAAGGTCAGTTCAAATTACACCAGCTCAGAAGCAGAGGTAAGGAGGTGACACCTCTATTTGAGGCAAGAACCTCCTTCACAGCTTTTGGGACCAAACCTTGCAGCATCCAGTCCCATGGATGGTGGCTGCCGTGGATGGGCACATGGTGTCACAGGCACTGCTCCTCCATGGGAACAGAGCTGGACCTCTGCCTTGTTCCACTGGAGCACTGCAAGTGTTTTGTGACCTCTAGCTCAGTTTTGGATAATCTGAAGGGACAATACCTGCTAATTTCCAGATGCTCTGAAAGCTTCTTCTGGCAGGTCAGCCTAGACCAGAAGTTTCAAGTGGTGGAAACAATTCCCACAATCTGCCACTTTCTGTCAGAGGTTTCTTCCATCTTCCAAGTACTTGACCGCTTTTCTCTGAAGACTTCAGCAAAAACTCAACGATGTGCAGGTCATTTGTCCACACTGAAACCCTCTGACCCATCACTGCAGTGGAGCTACCATGGTAACTGGTTTCTACTCGGTGCAGTTTGCAGGCATTGCCTCCTTTCTGCCTAGGCATGTTCCTGTGCCTCTGGCCTGACAAATATTTTGGGCAGAGAAGGAAGCTAATGAAGAAATGCAGAAGTGGGTGACCTGTTTTCCAACTCTTTCTTGGCACTGGGCCTTGAGGAATAGCCGTAGGCTCCTGCTTCATGTGTCAGGTTCTTAAGCTGTGAACTAAAGATCGTGTCTGGCTGAGCCCTACAGATGGATTGACTGGAATTTAGGCTCAAAAGCAGAAAATGAGCGTTTTCTGGGCTTGTTGCTGCTAATAACCTGTTCAAGTGGGGGAATTTCTTCTCTTCCTGCTGCCCAGTGGAGGAGGAAGGGGGGCTGAGGAGTGTCCCTGTAGGGCAGAGCTAATGTGTCCCGTGGTTTATCAGGGTTCATCAGGGCTGTCTCGCTGCAGGCGCCACCAGCTCCCCATCTCGCTGCTGACTTGAATTTCAGCCCTCTGCCTATCTCACCAATGGAGTGTCATTATTTTCACATGAACTAGCAGTTTGTGTTTGGAAAAGGAGGGGGAGAGATAGGAAGGAGAATGGAGAGAGTGGGCTGAAGTTAACCTGTTAAAAGCCCACGCTCTGTGTTCCCTCCGGGGGCAGCAGGAAAACTCAGCTCTGTCCTTGGCTTGGCAGAGCAGCTGGGCAGCAAGAAGAGACCCAGCAACAGCAATCCTGCCTCTGGTGTCACTTACTGACTCTGTGGCTGCAGCCGAGGAAGTGGCAGCCTCTCGTGGGCTTTAAAGCTCCTCTGGTGAGCCAGAGGATGAGCTCTTGCTACTTCTTCTACACTGAATCCCTGAAAAGGACAAACTTATGGCTGGAAGAACTTCACCCCTCTTTCCTTCCATGTCAGTCTTAAGCTTTGTGTTTCAGTCTCGTGCCCTGCCTTGTAAATGTTCATGGAATTTTTTTCCCCTCTCTTGTGGGATAGAAAAAGATCTCTTGAATGCCAGTTTGCATCCCGTGCTGTTCAGCCTGGGGAAATTAATTCATCTGCAAGGCCTTTATTTTTGCTTTGTATGTGTCCTGCCCTTGACCCCGAGGCTCTTTTCCCTTGCCCTTGTAACTCCCAATGAACTTTAGATCTTATCAGCCATTTCTTTGTTTCCTCCACTCAGGAAAACAACTCAGTTTTAAAAATGTTTTATTTGATCTTTTTTCAGTTGTTGTTTTTTTTTCCCCGGGGAGGTGGATGAGTTTCTGTTCCTTTCCTGAAGGCTTATGTTTTTAGAGACAACCCTTAAAGCAAAAGCCCAGTAACAGTGGTACTTGTGAGAAAAATTAAGGTGAAATTAGAGGCTACTTTGAGGCTGGGAGGAAAGTTGATACACTACATGAGGGCCTGCCTTTGGTCACGATGGAGTTCAGCACCTGTCCTAATTCCCTTCATAAGGAGCTCTGAATTTTGGCATTCACGAGACTGAAGATGCTGATAGACACCAATACAGTGCTGCTTGCTTATGAACATTGAAGAATTCTCCAAAAGCAACCATTGATTTGCTTGTTTCTTAGCTGAACTGATTTTTAATTAGCTCAAACCCGTGGTGAACTCATGTGCCAGGTCCTTACAGGGAAGATAAATTAAGGTGGGCATAGATGTGCCTCTGGGAGGAAACTGTCCCACCTCACAGTCCTCCTGACTCGTGGCAAATCGTTTTGTGGAATGTGTGAGGTATTTGAGGACTGCTGAGTGAGACAGCAGCATGTTGTCCCAGGACTGGGAAACCACGTCCCCACTCCCAGCTGTGCCACCAACCCATTGTAATCCTGACCTGGTTGCATCTGCAGGGGAAGAGCTTTGTCCAAGTTGGTCTGAAAACTCCCAAATTGGAGTTGGGCTTGAAAATGATACCTGAGGGTATGTCCTGTGGCTGTCATGGCAATGAGGTGCTCTCTCATGGTGCTGCTTCCTGGGGAATTGTGGAAAGATTGCTGGGGGACTGCTGGCTCATGTGGCTTCCTACAAGTGCACAGTGGGCAGGTTGCAGCTGGAATGGGTCTGGATGCACAGCTCTGTGTCACCATCCCTGCTTGGCTGCAAGGGGGTTTGAGTTTTCTGCTGAAACCCACCCAAATCACCAGTTTATCAGGCCCCACAACCAGTCTGTTGCACCCTGAGCTCAGTGAGTTCACAGTGCTGCATGTGAGTAATTGGCCACGCATATTTTTGGGTTCAACAGCATCACAATATCAATGTGATAAACAGAGGAAGTCTTCACGTGAGAGAAATGGAAACTTTCCAGTGTGTATCCTGAACAAAAAAAAACCTTGAGACCAGTGAGGGGGACAACAAGAAAGCTTAATCCAGTCTGCTGCTGTCCTTTGGGTGTCTGACTGTGAAGATAACAACACTGGATGGAGGGGCTGGGTGTGTGTGAGGGTGGGGAGGAGGAAATCTTCCCCTGCGGCTCTTCTGCTCCTTTGAAGTCACTGACTCACTGGAGTTTTGTTTTTCCTGTTTGGTGGTTTTGTTGCTGTGGTGACTGGCCCCGTGGTGCTGCCTGAGTGCTAACAAGTGGAGGGCACGTGAATTCACAACTGTGCGTGGAGATAGACAGAGATAGGGGTAATTCTCCCTGCTCCTGGTTTTGCCCAAGGGATCCTGGGCTGTTGGAGATGTTCTGTGTGTGAGCACTGGGCTGAAAGTCCATGTACCATCCCTGGACTTAGGCCTTTGAGCTGGAAGGCTCCCGAGTCAGGCACAGGGACACTTCATAGTGACAGTGCAGCTTCTCTTGCCCAAATGTGGGTGTTTGAGGAGATGGGGGTAGGATAGGGTTGAGCAAAGAGCCTGGTCTGGAGCACAACTCTGACGAGGAGCAGCTGAGGGAAGTGGGGATGCAGGAAAAAAGGAGGCTCAGGGGTGACTTTCTTCCTCTCTACAACTCCCTGAAAGGAGGTTGTAGCCAGGTGGGGATCAGTCTCTTCTCCCAGGTAACAAGAACAGGACAGGAAGGAGTGGCCTCAAGTCACACCAGAAGAGGTTTAGATTGGATATTAGGGAAAATTTCTTTACTGAAAGGGTGGTCAGGCACTGGCACAGGCTGCCAAGAGAAGTGGTGGAATCACCATCCCTAGAAGTGTTCAAAAAACATGTGAATGTGGAGCTCAGGGACATTCAGGTTTAGTGGTGAAGTTGGCAGTGCTGAGTTAATGGTTGGACTCAGCCTAGGAGGTCTTTTCCAACCTTGAGGATTCAATGATTCCAATCTGTTCAGCCATGAATATTACCCATGCACACTGCTGGCTGGCTGGCACTGGGTTTCAGCTCAGTCAGTGCAGCCATCTCCTGGGTAAAATCCAGCCTTTTTCCTCTTCCAGAGGGTGTGGCTGGACGATGCCCTGGCTCTGTCTGCATCTTGCAAATGCTCCAGGCTGATGGCAGGCAGTTTAGAGCAGCCCATGGTAGCTGCAGGTGTGGAGTTAACTACTGAGAGTGTAGGTGTTCCTGGGGGCAAAGGGCAGACTTTGGGTCCTGCAGCAAAAAAAAAAAGTGCTTTTTCACCTCAAGCACCAGTGAGAGGTGTCACTGCCCTGCTTTGGCTCCCACAGCTTGGACTGAGCCAGGAGCTGCTGTGCCAGGCAGAAATGAGGTGCTGCCAGGCTAGGACACCACTCCTGAGCTGGCTGGCCATGGCTGAAGCTGAGCCTGCAGCTCTGCTTGCCCTTCTGGCTGAGCTCTGGAGGTGACAAGCGGCTGGGGGCCTGGGAAAAGGTCTACATGTGGTACAGCTGTTCACAAAATATGTGGCCTCGTTTTTGTATCTCCACCGAGGCTTCAGCCAGGCCTGGACATCCATGTGTGAGTCCTGTCCCATGGGGGGCAGAGCCTTCAGCTGCCATTCTGCTCTCAAGGAAGGGGGCTGGGACACCAGATGGTGTCTGTGCCCAAATCTGTTTGGCTGTTGTTGGAGAGATGGTCTAGATGACCTTGAGACCTTACCCATCTGCCAGAGAGGATTGGATCTGGCAGCAGACCCCTCTAGGAATGCTTGACTCGTTCAGCAAGCAGTATGGAGAAGATCTGAGACCTTTGACTCCATCAGCATCTGTCTGTTCTCCTTTCTAGGTATTGCTCTCTCCAGACATGGATTTTGATCAGTCTGAAAGCGACCAGGATATTTCAGGACTCCGGGGAAGCAACCAGAAGATGAAGCAGCCCAGCTATCAAGTGGTGATCTGACACCAGCAGGATGAGGGAGGTGGAGGAAGGAGCAGCACTGTGATCCTTGAGCTGACCAAGGAAGGGCAGGGTGGGGAATACTGATTGATCCTTATGGATCTGCAGAGATCCTTTTGCCTGCCTCATCTTAGACCTATCCTGCAGTTGTCTTGGGGATGGTATTTGTGCATCCTGTACAACAGATACTTGAGCAGTATCTGCTTTACGTGTCTGCCCCACACGCAGGCACGTTGAGGATGGGGATACAGGGATCTATTTTCCCTGGATGTATTTTCCCTGGCTGGCCAACTGGGTGTGACCTTTTTTTTTTTTTGTAAGGGCTAGAGATTGAAATGAAAAGATTGTCTGTTTTTTTTATAGAAAAAGAAAAAGACTCTATTCAGTACTACCTGAACTGTGACACTTTTATATGCACAATGCTCAAAAGAATTGGTTTGCAATATGTATTTAAATATTGAATCGGGAAGATTGTCTCAGTGGATCTGATTCTTTTTACTGTTTTATAAGGAATCCAATAAATATTTGATCTAGAATTGCTTCATACATTAAATGCCTTCATGTGCTTAATGTTCTGCACAACCTGAACACTGAAAGGGAGGAAGGGGAGCTGTTGAAATCTTTCCTGACCAGGGAAGATTATGTTTCTGCAGCAGGGCTGTTCTGGTAAACCTGCAGATGAAGAGCTTGAGGCACAGAGCTTGGTTTCTGTGGTTGAGCTGTAGGAGCTGCTTCAGTGCAAAGCCCTGATGCTGCAGCATCAGCCTGTGCTGGGCTCCAGAACAGACTCAGAGATGGATCCCAGTTGCCACTTTACAAGGGAGTGTTTACTGGAAGTTGAGAACTCGCCTTTTACCTCGTTTAAAATAAACATCTGAACTGTCTGCAGGATCTGATTTAAACTGAATCTGAAAGCCCCATTAGCCAGCCCTGATCTGGGGACAAGGAAAGGCCTGGGGTAGCACTGCTGCTGGAAAAAACCATGGGTCACCCCAGGACTGGCACTTTTTGCTCCAAGTGTCAAGTGCAGGGCTTTGCCCTGTTTGCTTTGCTCTTAGCAAACTCTATTTGTCTATAAACACAAAAATGCAAAACAGTTTGCAGCTGTCCTGGGGAGAGAGTGAGCGCAGAGCAGCTGCCTCACCCCACTCCCAGGCTGGGTGCAGAGACACAGCTGTGGAGAGACCCATCCAGAGTCCAAATGGGGGGATAGTCCTTGGAGCAGGGATCCAGGAGTCACTGGGCTATTAGCCCTAGTGCAGCCCTAGCCAGGCTTTGCTTATTGCACGACAACTCCCCTTAAGTGATGGACAGGAATGATCTTTTACTTTTCCTTTTCCCCTTGTATTTTTCCCAAGAAAAATACCCTTATTAAGCAGTAGAAAATAAAGGATTTGGATTTTCTAACTTGGATGGATTTAGATGTAAAGGTTGAGCTCAGAGCATGTGAAGATATTTGGTGGGGGTTTTTTAGGGGTTTGGTTTGTTGTTTTTCTTCCGACTTCAAAGTGGTTTGAAGCCTTAGATGCAAATCAAAGTCTCGGATGCCCCTCAGTGAACTAGACACGCTTGGCTACACTTGCAGCTGTGCAGCTTTAAACTGTTTTTCTGGAAATTAAGTCCTTTTTTGTTTTTCTTCCTTAATGAAGGGTCAAAATCCTACTTCTGCTGGCACATCAAAAGGCTTTTGGAACACATGGCACACAGCTCTCTGAATAGATTATTTATATTGCTCAGTACAGTCAGTTTCACAACACAACTTCTGCTTGTCTGGGGAGTTCTGTACTGGTAGGGGCTGGAGTAAGTCCTGTGCTGTGTAAGGTTTTGACTGGAAATAGATTAAAACAGCTTCCCTATTAGAAATTTGGTCCTTGTTAGGAGGTATACTGGTATTTGAGGTTTTGCTCTTGCTATAGGGCTGCACAGTGCAATCCTGACCTGGGTGAAGAGTGCAGATTTGGCTATAGCAAAGTTCCTTGTCCTAAAGTGACATGGCCTTCACCTTAGGCTTTAGCTGAGCCTGTCTGAGAAGGTTCACAACAGGCAATAGCAGGACAAGTTAGATGTGGGGGAAGGTTCTCCCTCTCAATCCATGTGTAGCCAGTGCTGTTTCAGCAACCCTGTTCCCTTCCCATCTCTGAAATGGTGCTGTGCAATTGTTTCCATTGCACTCCAGAGTGATTGCTCAGCCTCATTCCTGAGCTGTCTGAGCAATGTGCAATCTTTAGACACATCACTGTGAATCCAAGTGCTCTGTGACACTCCTGGAGGTGAGAACAAATGCATCTCTATGCGGTTGTTGGAGTGGAGGTCTGGGAGCTCTCTGGGATAGCATGAAGGGCTGTGAGGACCAAGCCTGAACATATTCCTCCTCATGAGAGAGGGAAGTGCTGTGATGCCCACTTCAGAGCTGAAAAAAATTGAAATTTACAGCCCATGACCTTTGCTCTTGGGGCAGCAGGAGCACAAACTGTTTTCACATGTCCTGTTCTACTGTATTTAAAGTCTGTGGTTAAACTCTCATTGTAATGTGGGAGTAAAACCCTAGGGTCTGTTCTTGCCTCCTACCAAGTGTATAAAGACTAAAGAACACCAGTGACCTTTAATTTTCCACTGAAATTACTTTGGTTCCCAACTTATTGTTAACTCATGAGTGGTTCTTTCAGTCATCTGGTAATGTGAGCCTGTCCAGCAGCATAAAACACACACAACCTTAGCTTCAAAGCTTGTTTTATCTCTGCCAAATGAAAGCTTCACTGCAGTGTTCACTGTAAAATATTTATTGTGAAATGGATAGCTGGAGCCTTAAGGAGACTTTGAGTATATTGCTCCAGGTGCTTTTATTGCTGAGAAGTTGGACTTGACCATTGTTATCTTCAGGCCCTGAAAGAAATGCGTTTCCTTGGCTGGAGGAGGAGACAGAGGAGCAATGATGCACCTGAATTATTAGCAGTAGGTGTGTTTATATCTATTATATACATATCTACATACAGAAGAGATGAGGGGAGAGCCTAAGCCAATCACTCCCCTTAGCAATACACGTGGACAGCAAAATGTGGGAGGAGAGGGAAGGTGTCAGTAAGGACAGTATGGAAACACCTCTCAAACCCTGGAGTGTGCAGAAATCCACTGCCACTTTCCTGTTCACTCTGTGCTAGTGAAATGGGAGGCTGTTTGGATGTAGGCTGTGGCTGATCTTCCTACTGTCTCCTTGGGCAGAGAAGTCAAGTTCACAGCTGTTCTTCCTCATCTCCTTCTGGCCCACGAGCAAACTGCAGAGCATTAAACCTCTGTTATTATTCCACACTCAGGACTGGGCTGAAGGTCTTGCCTTCAGTTCTCCCTCGCAGGAGAGCTATTTCTCAGGATAGCAGGGCCCAAAGCAGTAGTTTCTTCTTGATGTTCTGTTCCAAAGTACGAGCCTTGGCATGAGTTTTGTACTAACTGAGCTCTGTGTGAGGATCTTCCAGAGTGCAGTGAAATCTTGCTGTTTGCTTTTAGCTGTTTCCCTCTTCCAGGCAGCACATGGTGTGAGTAAGAAACCATGCTTGCCACCTGCTCTGCTGCCACGGTGCTTGCAGCACTAATGAGCTGATCAAGCAACTGGAAAATCACCACCCCACCCCCAGCAGCTGGAGCTCCTACAGCAACGGTATGATTTAATTGTTAAATATGCAAAAAATCAGTCAAGATTGAACCTATTTCTATAGGTCTCTGGCAACTGTTTTCTCCTAACACATGGATATAATTTAATTCCTGGAGATGCTTCCACACCCAGCCTCCCTCCTTTTCAATTCTGGAAAGGCAGAGTATACATGAGCTCAGTTTGGCCTTGCCATGTAAATGTCTTTGTGGTTGTCAAGTCCTCTTTGGACAAGTTTTCTGCTAAAACTCCCCTGTGGCTGATCTATAGCATTGCTCAGTGATGCCTCACTTTAAAACACCACACAGCCTTGCAGTTTTGGGTTTGGAGCACCACCTGCAGTGGGGGTGGCTGGCAGACCCTTCTGTAACCTCCTGCTGCCAAATTCCTGCTGCGCACACATTCCTGCAGTGTAAGGAAGGAGAAGAAGCCAGGGGAAATCGGGATGAAAATTTTTTGACAATTTGGAATAAATAAAGACTTCCTCCCTGATTACAAAAGCAGCTAGAAATGTCTAGTCGAAATTCAAGAGGCTGCTTTGTAGGCTCACAAGCTGTTGTGAGTTCTGGTTTGTCATCCCTTAGGAAACTTTAATCTTTGCTGAGCAGAAGGGATGTGATGCTCAAGGACGTGGCAGGTCTGTTGGGAGCTCACGGTGGAACTTTGTTTCTCTCTGAGGGAGTCAAGACTCAAGAAATCACTAACCCTGCAATGCTGCTTAAATTGAATTACGTTGAATTAACTGCTCCATGGACTGGGAGCCTGCACCACTCCTGTTGCTGCTGAGGACCAGAGGTGCTTTCTAAGCACACAGCCTGTGCACCAAGACAGCAATAAACCACATCAAGGTTTTCACCACTGTTTTAAGGGTTTGTAGTGATTCAGGGAAGTCGTGGCAAATCCAGACCTCATCCCACTAACCAGGAAAGCAATACCCTCCTGTGGCCTGTTGATTTAAGGTTTTGATTTTGTTTGATGCTAACGGGTCGCTGCAGATGAATATCCACCCACCTCTCCTCTCTCTTTCTGTCTTTCTCTCCTTTCCCCATGGACCAAAGTTGGAGCAGGTTCTCCAAGTCACTTCTTTGCAAAGCCTATCACCTCAACAGGCACTGTGCTGTGTGATGTGCCTCTCATGGGGTGATTCACCAGCTTGAGGGGGTACTGCACAGACCCCTGCATGGGTCTATTTTAAGGCCAGCAGCCTCTGCACTGTTCACTGGCTTATTTCTCCCTCCCTTCCCAGGGGGAGAGCACCAATCATGCCTTTATCCACATCCCTTCACCCCAGCCTCCTTTTTCTTCAGGGATTTGATGAACAGTGTTCGTTTAGCATGAAAGAGAGACAGCTGATTTTCAAGGGCAAAATCCTTGGTTTCTTTGCCACCAAAAAGTAAGGAAATACTCATAAGTTGCCTAGCAGAGGCTTCAGAAGGGACCTGCTGCCACACATGCTGCCGCAACGCATCGTTGTGACTGGTCTTAAAAGCTGTTAATTGTCCCAAAGCTGGTCCCTGTGTCGAAAGGATGAGAAGCCAAATAGTCCTTATAGCTGCCATCGATCAGTTTGTCCGCGTTGTTTTTGGCAAACCAGCAGTCGACTTCCTGCTGGCCATTGTAGATCCTCCTCTGCTTCCACACGACGGGAACAAGCCGTCCCTTCACCTTCAGGGTGTTTGTAGGGTTTGCCTTCAACGCCTCGGTTTGGTTCTGCCCAGCCTCCTGATGACGTGTGCTTAGAGATTCCTGGAGAAGCTTAACCTCATGGTTCAAGAACTGACCTGCAAGGCAAGATAAAATAAGAGTCCATGACTGGCTGATTTGTGCCTGTTTATAAATTGTTGTGGTTTGGTGGTTTGTGGTTTTTTTGGCAGGACACATTTGAGGATTCTCAGCTTATGGGTTTCTAAAGGGCTTCTCGGCAAGAGCAGGATGAATCTTGTTCCTGTGATTCTTTTCTGAATCCCACAAACATAGAGGTTAGAATAAAACCCTACAGTTTTTTTTTCTTTACTACAGGTCAAGATACACTAAAGAGCTCAATAGCTTTTTCAGTGCCAGTATTAAGTTCCCTTCTGTGGGACATGATTACTGGAGGTTAATAACCCACACAATGCCCATCAGCAAGCAAAAAGTTCTAGGCCTGAAGCCTTAAGTTCTCTTCCCTTGCCTTCTTGGGAGCAAGTTCTTCTAGGCCAAACCTAAGCGTGGATTTAGAGGTTTGTGCATGAGACTGGCCTGAGTCTAAAACTCCACTCCTAAGGGATCACCTCCTGCTTCACCTGGGGGTGTCTGAGTGACACAGAAACTATGGCAGGAGTTTTAGAGTTCTGCGCCTGTACGTGACTAAAACCATTAATATTTCTTATTGGCTCAGCGTACCTAAAGCCTAGTTCCTTCAAAAGGTAGGGGTAGCTCTTCTTTCACTTCAAATTTGAAAGAAAGGGGCCACAAAAAGTTCTTGTGGAAGATTTGGTTTCTGTCTCTGTATTGGGACCATCAAGCACGTGTATTCTAATAGTAACTGTGTTGAACAGTCATTAAAAGAGTGGAAATGTGAAAAACAGGCACAGCTGGCATAGGGAGAGGTAGCTCATACAGGAAAAGACAGGAGAGGAGCTGGAGGTACTAAAAATAGAGAAGTTGTTTGAGAGAGGACGTAGAAGTCTCACCTGGGAACTTAATCCCCACCTGCCTTGTTCCATCCCTCCTGTCTCTGCTTGGAAGGATCACTTTTGTCTGATTCACAGCTCTGAACCTGAGAACCTGTCACCTACCCAGTAGCCCGTGGGAGTCAGAAGAGAGGCCTTTGCTGTTGGAGATGTAGAACCCCAGGTGATTCCTCTGGTATGGGGCTGGCTTCTTGTAGTGGTGGATGAGGATGACGAAGCTGATGGAGTCCCGGATCGTCACGGAGATGTTGGAGTAGGCAGAGATGGACACCTCGAGGCTCCTGCTTCGCACAACAGCACTCCGGCCACAGGACAGGACAAGCCTTTCTCCATCATCCAGGATGACCCTCTTGGGTGTGATCTCCAGGTAAGACCTCTCAGGCTTATTGCTGAGGATGGTGATGGTGCTGAAGTAAGTCCGATGCTTCTTGTGGCCGTTGGGTGGTGCGGGAGCCCCAATTAATTGCCCGTTCACAGTTACACCTTGCAGGAGAACAATCAGTAAATGAGAGCTGGAACCCAGGATCACAGAATCACAGAGCAGTCTGAGCTGGAAGGGGCCCAGCAGGAACAGGTCTATTGTCTCAATGACACAAGCCTGGTGACTGAGGACATGTGGGCTCGCCACCTCGTGCTCAATTATTTCACTTACCAGTGTTCAAAAGAGTATAATCAGTCTGTTATAAAATTATTACCTCATACAGAGCACATAAATTTACCCAAGCTCAGAAATACTGGCCTTCTCTGCAGGCAGGTGCCCCCAGCCCCATTAATCCTCGTACAGTGTACACAGTGCCACAAAAAGAACCACTTTTGAGCATTCTAAGGTGTAGATCCCACTGAGTCAATTAAAACCTAGATGTCCACAGTAAGATTCCCAGTAATTTTAATAATTTTTGTGACCTATTGTCCATAAGACAGTGACTCACTTCCCACAAGCCTCTGAACACACGCTGAACAGTGACAATTAAGGAGGAGGCTTGTTGCTAATCCAAGCCATTAACACTGAGATGAAATTATCTCCATATCCCATCACTCCTGATGGGATCTCTCATTTCTGTCTTCAAAGACTCAAGGTTCTAGAGTTACGGAGTCTGTTTTCCTCAAGCTCTTTCTGCATTTGAGCCACAAAAATCATTCAAGCAGTAGCACAGTCTATGAAAGAAGTTGAAGGGAAACATTGCCTGGAGCTGTATCTTACTAAGGCAGACATGAACACAGAAATATGGGGGCTAGACCACTGCCACACAGAACAGAATCCTTACAACTTTATTGTGGGATTTTGTAAAATAAGTCTGTGAATTGTCTCTGGTTTCAACACCCCTTTCTCCCACCGTTGCCCTGCTCAGGACATAATCTGCTTATTAGCTGCCCTGTTTAGCATTCCAGATGGGATCAGACCACACTTTGGGCCCCTGAGGCTCAGACTGGCTTGGGTAAAGCAGATCCTGAATCACATGGGTTTTCTCAAGACTGTCATGACTTGCTGACCAGTCTGGTGCTTTCTTTACTAAAAGAGCCATGGTTCTTGGTGAGCCTGTTTGGGTGCTTTGCTCTGTCCTAAACCAAACAGCACTGTAAGTAAAGAGGGAAATTCCCATAGCAGAGCAATTTTGGTGAGTCCAAATCTTTTATTTGCAAGTTGTGATTTTGTAACTGGGTGAAGATGAACCATAGAAGAAACTCTTCCTAATTTCCTACCACTTTCTTGCCTATGAAGCACCTTGGTGCTTGGTCTCACTGCTGCAGGGCTGGCCTTACACTTGGGTTTTCCTCTGCCAGAAACTGCTTGATTTGGCTGCTCACCAGATTCCTTGTGGTCAGAGACCAGCCGGAGGATGTCCCCTGGTTCTCCATCAATATTGAAGCAGACAGAGAACTTGCTGGAGGGAAAATCGATGACGAAGTGAGGGTCCCCATCCGCTGAGAAGACATGGAAAAGGAGCTAATAAATGTGAGAGGCCCACACAAAACTGCGGTGTCCAAGATTGCAACAAAACTGTTTAAAGTGTGTTTGTCCCTGTTTTTTTCTAAGTCCTCCTGGTTTGTTGTTTTTAGAGGGTCAGATGGAGTTTGCCAGGAAATGCCAAGTTTTGCTTTGTTTTTCACAAAGATTGTTTTGTTTTTCTTACAGAAAAGGTTGGGTTTTCAATGACAACTCAAAACCCAAAACAGTCTAGATGAAAATCAGGATATTTTCTTCCCGGAATATAATTTCAGGGATTTATGGGAATTATCGTGTAGGTGTTTTGAACTCCTCTTCTCCATACTTTCTTGGCAGGCTACATCGCCCACAGCACACAGAAATGTACTTTCTAACCCAGGGCTGCTGCATGGGTGCACCTCACACTGACCCCTCCTGGCCTTCAGTATCAGACTGGAGCAGTCAGCAGCAGATGTTGACCCCACAATCCTGATTTTTCAACAATCCTTGACCTACCATCAACTATCAGACAGCTGCTGTTATTAAGGCAAGCCAAAAATCCTAGTTTCTAAGGTAAAATTGATCCTATCAAGAGAAATTCAAGTCAGAATTCTTGATCTGGACTTATTCTTCAGTGTTTAATATTTGAAAAGTTAAGTAGAGGTGCAGGACCAACAGGAAACTTGTAAAATACTATAGAATTTTCTCTTTTTTCCATCTTCAATGACGTTTTTGATGTTTTACCATTATTAATTTATAAAAGGTTTTTTTACTATTTCTAGTACAGAGAGAATGTGTTTCTGTTCTCCCCTAACCTACAGAAGACTCACACATGAGGACAGAGTGCTATAGATCATCTGCCTTGCTCACACTCCTTCTCATTACCCAACCTCTCTGTGTTTTGGTTTTGTTTTCATTCTCCTCCCTACTCTGTAGATCTAACAAACAGAATTTTGGCTGGTCACTGGGATGGTTATGCCACAGTGATATGCATCTGAGGTTTCCATCAATCAGCCAGTATTATTTTGCATTTTTAAAGGTATGAAAACAGGCACTGACCTGAAGTCTTGGAGACTTTAATTCTCTGTTTATCTTGCTCTCTGCGTATACCTAGAAGTGGGGAAGGAAGGCTGTTACAATTACTTACTGAGCAGCAGAAAGAGACATATTATAATAATGTGCCCCAAATATTATTCAGAGAGATTATGGGATATATTCCTGCAGCCACTTTAAGCTTCATGTAGAACACCAGTTTTTCAATAGTTTCTACAGAGTAATAAGTGCTTCAAGGGGGTGAGGGGCCTAAAAGGTTTGCTTAGAGTTACCCAGCCCACAATTAGCAAAATTGATGTGAAAATCTCAGCTTTACCCCTCAGTTCATTGTCTAGATCACCCCTGTGCCAAAGTCAGCCATGAGACATTGCCCAGGCAAAAAGATTTCTTACCAGCACAAGGTTATTCTTCTCTCATACCTGGTGGGGCCCTGTGTCCCTGCAGGCTCTGCAGCTTTTCCCCAATGCCATCGGTAGAAGGGCTGATAAACTCTTCCTGAGACGGCTCTGAGTGGAGTCCAGCCTCCTTCATCTTCAGAACAGTGAAGGGGGTAACAAAATTGTAAGCCAGGGCCATCGACTTGGCTTTCTCCATCAAATTGTCCTTTTCCTGACTATCATCACTCTTCAGCCGAGAGTTGAGCAATTCCTTGATGGTGAGGTAACTCCATGCCCTCTCGATGTAATTATTATCCCCTTTGCCATCCTCCAGGCCAGGGACACCTCTGATGTCGTTCCTGCTTGGCAGGTCAATAGCCACGTCTGTTTTGAGGAGGATGTACTTCTTGGAATTGCTGGCAGTCACCTCCACGTGGAGTTTATCCAAGGTGCGGTTGATGAGTTTGCCAGCTATGATAATCTCAGAGCCATTGAAGTAGTTGGGGAAGAAGTTCTGGGTGACCTGCTCCACATCGTCTTCAGGG
Organism: Pachycephala philippinensis; assembly: GCA_013397055.1. Lineage (NCBI taxonomy): Eukaryota > Metazoa > Chordata > Aves > Passeriformes > Pachycephala > Pachycephala philippinensis. Next base: position 571,210 of record VWZT01001047.1, read on the forward strand.
TAATCAACACGAATGTCGGAGAGAAGGGGTGTCCCTATTTCATCATAGAACCTTAAACAAGACACATTTCTCTCTGTTAGCACTGCTCATTCCAGTGTGTGAACACACTCTTGCACTTGTACGTGGCCACGGACACAGTCAGGTTATCTAAAATGGCTCCTAAGTCATTCAGGGGCAGTTTGAGCCATCAGGAACCAAATTTAACAACCACATCCACTCTAACTGGGCCCACAGAAACAGAGTGGTCTCTGGCCTTAGAGCTTTTCAAAACCTGAGTGGACAAAGCCCTGAGAAAGCTCACCTAAACTTGAAGTTAGCTCTTCTCAGAGCAGGAGGTTGAATTACAGGATCTCCAGAGGTCCCTGTCAACCAAAATTATTCTCTGCCTCATTTTACTCCTCAGTGTTCCTTAGGCATCTAAACAGAGTCTCCTAAGTATGTTCAGAACCATCCCAGCATGGCCTGGAAGTCACCTCCCTTCCACTATAATTCCAAATCTCTGCAAGGAGATATTTGTGATCATTTAAGTGTTTACACTAAAAGTAAATTCTTGGCTTCCAAGGTTCACAGAAAGCACCCCAATTATTAAAAAATGTACTTAGACAAGATGCTGTTACACAGGTTTATAGTGGTATTACACATGGTCCCCCAAAGCTGAAGACAATCCAAACCAAAGCTTCTGAATCTCTGGAAGACCCCTAGATTGGGTTGGTCGGTGTAGGACAGGCAGGAATACAGTTTTCTGAGGGCCAACAGAGAGAGAAAGTCAAGAAGGAATCTCAACGTGCCCCCCATAAACGAGGACATTTCCAAGGAATGGAGGAATTCTAGCTACTGTATACAGGCAGCCTGGCACAAGAGAACCCACTGCCTCACGGCTGATTTTCTGTTGGAGCAAGGAATTGCCTCCATGGAACCAGGCAGGTTAACCCTTTAATGCCTTGTTAACGTGATCTACCACACTTGTGAGAACACCTCACTCTGGACAGCCCAGAAAACCTTCACAAGGCTCGAGGCCCAAGTTTACAGTACTATGTTTTCCCTACAGCAATGTGCTTTTGAAGGTTCCTCCCAAGCTGCTCCAAGAATGCCATATTTCCCATTTAAATGCCAAACTGCTCATCTCTTGGCAAGTCATTTGAGTTTAATTTGGTAAATAAACAAAGAATTGGCCTCAGCCCTTTTTTTAGTTCAAGCTGTATTTATTTGACACATCTGGTTAAACAGATTGTCTGGAAGCTAAAGTCACACTTTCTGCTTTATTCTCCCTCCAAGGGAACCCAAAGCCTGAATTGGTTGACTTTCTTTTAAAGTCTGTCTGAACACTCAGTGTCTTTCATGCAGAGACCTCACCAGATTTAAAAACATGACTGAATTAAACTTGAGAACTCTCTGCAAATTAACTTCTGAGTTGTAACAAATGGTGGAGAGACAACCTGTCTTACAGTACAATTCAAGGAAGTATCTGTATAAAAATACAACCCACTGAGCACAAAAAAAATCACATTGGCACCCATTTAGGTTTTCCCTCCAACAGAGGTTTGAATTGGCCTCCAGCAGTGATTGTGCTTTTCTGTATAGATTTGGCACCAGATGCCAGATGGGTTTGCCATGGCTGAGCTTGATAAACACTGAGCTGTTCATCAGAGAGAGGCGTTTGAACAAGTACTTGCAGCACCGGGCTCCCGGAGCCCAATCAATCAGAACATCCTCTATTTGCCAGGGAATGCCACTTGCTCTCCAAAATGCATGTCCTGAGGAGGGAGTGACATGGGTGGGGTGACAGAGGGATCTACAGAATCTGGTTTAGAAGGAATTCTTGTCCATGCACAGCTGCCACAGATGGCAAAGCTCTGGTGGAGGGTGCATGGACTCATTGCTCCAGAGGACTTAGGCACGAGCCAGGAGAGAGGTCAGTACTCAACAACTCTCTCTTTTTGGTTTCTGTGGTTAAAACACTAACATTTGAGGTTTGAAAGCCAAACATTTTTATTTGGAAACACTGACATATTGCCAGACATTTTAGTCAGAGCTGTGGTCATGGATCTTTCTGCTGTTCCTTACCAGGGTCTCCCCTTGGACTACAGCTCCCTGCTCACAGAAGAGGAACATAATCTGTGGTCCTACTGAAGGATGAGGGTTGCGGGAAACTTCTGAGGAGTTTGGGTCACAAAGAATGAGGGAATTAAGTGACTGTATGGTTATCCCAGGAATGATCTTTGTGTGTTTTTCAAAGTCAAATATTTTGGAGTTTGGGCAAAAGGTTACAATTTTCAAAAAATAAAGAAATAGCTTTATGCTCCAAATTGGAATCTTCATTCCTGATCCCCTCCATGCTGTTTATGTTGTTGATTCAGTGTATGAAATGCATCCTCTCCTCCCACCATCTGCCTGTGAGGAGTTGGGACCTGTGCCCCCCATCTCTCTGAGTTTACCTGTCCAAAACAACGATCTGAATTAGGGAAACAAATGCCTTGTTCTGAGGAGCTGGGAAGCTCCAGTACAACTCAGGGGGTCTGCTAAGAAGAAGGAAATTTCTGGGTAGCCATTCAGAATATCTGATCATACTCTGCCTCTCCCAGCCAGAGCTGAGCCTCAGGGAAATTCCCATTTCTTGCCATGTCTCCTTAAAGGATTTTCCATCCCAAAATGCTTTCCCAGAGAGCCAAAAGAACAGAAAAAGTAGAACAAACCCTTTGAGGTGGCTGGCTGCATCCTCATCCTCCTGGAAAAGCCTCATCATGCCGCAGTTCTCCAGTGCCATCCTCTCCAGCAGCTTGTGGTCCACATCATTGCCAATGCCAATGGTGAAGAGGCAGAATTTATCCCGGATGGCATCCTTGGTGTTGCTGAGGATTTTGGATGACTGTGTTTCCCCCACAGTCGGCCTCCCATCCGTGAGGAAGATGATCAGGGACACGCTCCTGGCATCAATGTCATTCTGAGCAATGTAATCATTCAGCAGCTTTGCCCCAGTCTGGAGAGCCCCGTTAATATTGGTCCCTGGGAAGGCACCAGAATGATTAGAGATCATTTCTCCTTCTAAGAGTGGTGTGAATAATTTCCCTGAGCTCCCTTTAATGAGGTGACAGCTTCTCTGGACATCAGGATGTCCCTTTTTTCCACATGAAGTTGCTCTAGCCCTTTCATTCAGTTCAGCTCTGTTGCTCAGCACCAGTTTGGCATAGCTGTTTATGGTCTTATAAATTGAATTATGAATTGAATTATGAATTTCAGTTTGTCACATGAAATTGCTGTTGAATGTCTCAATGTACAACAATCAGCCTGGTAAACGGAGTCATACCACGTCTGGCTGATACAAAAAGAAAATGGTTAAACTTAATTATGGGACTCTCCCAAATGATATCTGAACTAGGAAAAGTTCTGCTCGTTTTTTCTGAAGGGCACAGCATTTGGAGTCAGGAAAAAAGCCTTCAAATGGGAAAATGAGTGGTTGGGTTTGTTCTTCACACCCCAGGGGATACAAAGTTTAAAGGAAAGAGCTTGGTTAGCTGAGGAGTGTGTTTGCACAAAACAACTGGCTGGTGAAGAATAGAACTGCCTGAAGTGGGGTGGGAGGGAGAAAGCAAAGTAAACGAGGGAACAGATGTACATTAGAATAGGCATGAAAAGCATTCAAGCCCACTGTGTGTTAAAAGAAAAAAAAAAGGAAAATAAGTACAAGTATTCCCTTTCTCCATGTATTTCTAGTCAAAGCACAGAGGGATTGGCTGCGGGACCTTTGTAAAATCAGCACATCTGGGTTAAAAACAGCTCTTAGGAAACACAGCAGGTGAAATGGGTTAAGAGCCATACACAGCTGACTCCTGGGGGTCTGGAAAGGGAGATCTAGGAAGGTTATCAACAGGATGTGATAGCAGCTCTGACCATGCAGCATGTACCTAGAAACTCAGTGTGCACAGCTCCAGTGGCTGCAGCAAGGCAAGGAAGAGGAAAGCAGCAAAGACTTCTGAAAAGTCCGAAAATCCTGACTCTGTCTTTTGCAAAAGGGTTTTCAACCAAAAAACCTGCACCTAAGCACCCTAACAATCTCTCAGTCTCCAGGCAGATTCAAAATTTCAAAACTTTTTCCCCAGAAAGAGGAGAAACCCATCCTATGTAGCAGAGTATGTAATTTTAAACTCAGTCATCTCTTAGAACCACCAAGCACTGAAAACTGCCTTCTGCCACATGCTCAGGTATTTAGCAGCAGGATTTTTCTCTCGTTTCTTTGGTGTATAAGTACGACACAGGGGTGTAACCACACCGTGTTCTTTGTGTGTGTTCATGTTCACTGGAAGATACTCAAGGAATAGAACCTTTAGAGGAAAAGCACAGAGCTAGCCAAAGCTGAAGTACCTGTGGTGGAGTATCACTGCACCTTCCTCTTGAACCACAGTCAATCATTTCCTTTGAGTTTTGTTCTCTGGCAGGTTCACGGGCAAACCCAGCTGGTTCCTGCACAGCTCTCTTGGCTCTTGAGGAGTAAAAGGCTTTGTTCTCTGAGCTTAGTCCCACTATTGGTAATTGTTTAACTGGGCAGGTCCCTTGACTGCTTCCTGAACAATTCCTCTCGCCACACAAACAGCACTGCCAACCATCCTGTTTGCTGTGGTTTTGCATCAGAGGGTTTCCTCTGCTAGGAGTGGTCACTGCTCAGGGGCAGCCATGGGAAGGCCCTACCTGACCTTCAACCAGCTGTGATTACGTCCATGGGGAAGAATTTGAATAGGTCGTTTTGCAGCTCTCTGGGCACAGCTGCTGGAATATGTTTGATTACAAACCTCACTATAGTTGGGTTTTTTTTATACTACTGTCTATAGCCTCACAGGACACCTGTGAATCAAATTAAAAATCATGTCTGCACTCTGCCACTGTTCTGGGGTCTTCTCCTCTGCCCTCTTCCCTCCTGGCAACAAGGCACAAGCAAAAAGGGCTGAGAAATTCTTAAATATCATTTTGGTTGCTCCTTGGCAGAGACAAGAAGACAGTACTAGGTGAGAAATTAATTCCTGCAGAAGGCAATCCCACATCCCACAGCGGGTGCGCCATCCCTGGGTTTCCAGCCCAGACAAAATCATGTGCCTGCTTGCACAGAGCCTTTCAGAACCTGCACAGGTACTGGCCCAGTGTGTCCTTTGCCAGGGTATGTTTTCATCTGTGTCCTCAAGAAATAACCTTGGAAGCTTTCCCACTCCGAGGGTGTCACCAGATGAACAAGAGAACGGAATCAAATTGGGTTTAATAAGTGTATAGAATCACAGACTAATGTTGGAAGCAACATTTAAAGGCCGTCTAGTCCAAATCCCCTGCAATGGGCAGGATCTGAGGAAACCTTCCCATCATGTATGTTAACAAAGAACACATAACCCTGAGTGGAGGTGAAGGGACCCCCTTGTCCCATGACCTAAATTCCAATGCCTTTTCATTCTATATGCTCCAGGACCACATTCACCACTCTCTGTTCTGTTGTAGTTAATTGGATAACACAAGTAATCCCGTCCGTATCTCTGATCATACCTCCAGTGGGTGACATGTTATGGATGTACTTTTTGGCATCCCTGATGTTATTTGGAGTGACTGGCACCAGCCTGTCCTGCTGCCAGACCTTGATTCGGTTGGAAAAGCCAATGATATTGAAGTGGTCTTCAGGCCTTAGATCCTGGAGAATTGTGAAGAGAGCTTCTTTGGTCTAGAAAAGAGAACAGAAAGGAGACCAGTAGACACAGGTGTCAGTGTTTTAGAGGGTAAGAATTTAATTTTAAGATGTTTACTGATCTTTTAGGTATTTCTACACTGCCAGTTTGGCTGATGAAGAAAATTGGGATGTCCTTCCCTGTCCCAAGGCCTGATCTCTGTGGTGCCAGGGGCTGAGCAAATATGAGATGAAAGACAACTCTTGCCCAAAAGGTCTTGTGAGGCACATCTAGACCTAAGCTTAAAAATCAGGCATCACAATTAGGATAAAAGCTCCCAGTGACAGGGAGAACCACGTTCTGAATTAAGGGACAGTGAATTATAACGACTAATAACAAAAACCTCATAGAGTATGTCTAAAGCCCTCTAGACTTGCAGTAAGCTGCGAGTGACGTATTTAAAATAGGTTACTTATAAGTTAAAAAACCTCTAAACATGTCAAAGGATGCACATTCTCTGTTCATAATTTGGATACTATTTGCTATATATACATACACTCTATTGAATAGTTTCAGCAATTAATAAATGTTTAGGTTAATATATTCAGTTAATTAGATATAAAAAGAAGTCCTGACTAATCATTGCAAATTCTACCTGCCAGTCAGTTTTGTCCCAGGCATGTTGTTTTTCATCAATATGCCAACTGTTCATCATCCTATGTAAATACAGGCAACAGAGTGAAGAAAGCTGGTCACAAGATGAGTTCTTAGCAAAAGAGGTTAAGGTTCCTGGGTTCTGGGAATGCCAGACCACTGAGGAAAAGGCAAGAGGAGGACTGCAGAGGTGTCCAGCTCCCCCCAGTGTGACCAGCTTGGATTTAGCAGCCACACAGCTGTGTTCACATGGAGACAGACTTCAGCTGAGTCAGACTCAGAGAAGTTGCCCAAAAGCAGCCTCTGTCCGTGCAAACATACCCTATATTTGGATGCAAAACACATGGGAGGAACATGAGGCAATATCTAAGTAGAGGAATCAGCAGAGCCTCAGCTCAGCCCCTTCTTGGCCACCATTCCTTCCAAATTCCAAGGAAAGCTATGCAGGAAATAATCTGGTGGGCTCACCAGCATTTAAAGGTTTCTCTCGTGCCTGTCAGGAAAATAAGTGAAGGGCTTGTCCAGGAAAAATATAGAAGCAATTATCAGGGCTGGAAAGCACATAAGCCTAGGCCTGATGTTGCTATGTAAAGAGAGTTTGGAAAGGAGCTCGAAGGACTGATCAAGCTGTGTCATCAATATCCCTCTGGATTCTGCATGGCAGATGATGATGCAATGATGCAACTGCAAACAAATCTAATCCTCACAGCTGGTGCCTTGGCTCCCAGTCCACCTGATATTAAGGGGAATATTTCCCATAGCTTCAAACATTCTGGAGCCAGGTCTGGAGACTCTCTCTGCCTGTTTCTGTCCTCTGTACAAATCATTTCCCTCTGCAGGGATCTCAGGATTAATCCCTCCATTTGCTTAGCAGGAACATTCCTCCACGTCCCACCGCCGTTTTACAGACAAGAATATTAAAGCAAATGCTGGTGGAAGAGACTCTTTCAAAAAGAAGGGGAGAACCCCACTAGGTTCACATCATGACATGCACCAAACAAACCCTCACAAAGGTGAATTCCTGCCCCAAACATGGAGGCTGTCTCCAGTCTAGCGGTCCACAGAAACTGGCAAAGTTGGGCTAACTAATCAGCTATTTGAAAAACAAGAGAAGGTTTTACTCTCTCTCATCTCCTCTTTTACAACTCCCTTTGTATTGTAAAAATACTTCAGATAATACAGGACATCACCCTTCAGAGGGGCCCTCACTCAAAATCCCATTTTACAGAGACGAAAACCAAGGCACAGGCTAGCTTAGTAATTATGTCAAGGTCAGAAAGCAAGAGCCTCCCAAAACCTGGGGTTTCCAGCCCTCAGTTCAGTCATCCAAACCATCCCACACGTGCACAGGCAGCAGTCACACAGCAGAGAAAAGGACTCTCGGATTTATTCCATGATAACAAAGTTGGCCCGAGTATTTGTCCCTCAAAAAATGAATCAAAGTAAGCAGAAAGCGAAAATGGAGAACCTTCTATGCTGTGTGTGAGCAGGTCTCCATGCCAAGCTCTGCTGAAGGAAATTTGGGCAGGGTGTTAAAGCAAGGAACAACGAGACCACAACAGCTCCCTACGTGCAGCATCCCTGCTGTACTCCCACAAAGGAGAGAAACAGAGGTGCCTAGAGGCAATGATTTGAAGAAAAACTCTCCAAATCTCATTATCTATATTACAGCTCTGATTATAATTAACGTTGCTTGACCTCTCCCATTACAAAACCCCTCTTTTCAGTTGTTTTTGCAATTCTGTCAAACTGCACTTTTCTCAGAGGGATTTATTGGGCCCAAATAAGCTCTGCTGTTTCTGAGAACAAGGCAAGAGGAGAAATAATCTTGCTTTGGCCTACTTGCAGAGAGACTGCATCTCACCTCCCTTGTGCTCACAAATTCCTTTTGACATTCTTGCCTGTGTTCAGCCAAAACAAAAGGAAAGGAAAAGGTAAAACAACACAGAGCAGAAGCAGCTTGGTGTACACAGCATCTAAGCTCAAATTGCAGAGAGGATCAGGAGGGAACTGGATCAGATATTCCCAGGAAACCCAGCACTTCCCCACGCCCTCATACAGGGGCCAAATGTGAGGCTGGGACCATCTCTCTCTCCCCTTCTTTCATTTCCTCTTTGCTTTTTGTCTCATTTTTGTCACTCCACGGAGTTTGAGTCAGTTTTTCCCAGGAAAAAACTTCTGCCATATTTTAATGGATATGCACTGACAGCCTGGATTCTGGCATCTGTATCCTGTGCTTGCCTCTGCAACTTAAATTAAAACCCTGTGAATTTATGTAACATACACACAAACACATGTACAAGTGTGCGTGTGTGCACATGGTTTTGCTCCAAAGCAAACAGAGTGAGGGAGGCCACATGGGTCATTCTCCTGCAGCTTTTACCCCATCCACAGTAAAAATAAAGGGTGGGATTCAGCTTTCCCAACTCAGTCATCAGAAAGTTGGGCATCACATCTAATCCTGCTCGAGGCAGGGGAAGTCACCTCCGGGGAATAATCCATCCCATCTGTTTTGGACAGGTTTTAGGATGGGCTGAGTCACTGTCTGGAAGTGCCTGTCTCCAGGCATTGCCTTCAAACAGAGAAGGTGGGACTCACCTCAAGAATTAATCCTGCCTCATCCTGAGCATTCTGATTCTTGCTGGAGCCAAAAGGAGCTGAACTGGCTCTCCACCTCCCAGAGTGCCCTGAGTTCCCTGGCTCATCCTGTTTCCATCTCTCTTCCCAGCTCATAAGGATTCCCAGGTAAGTCCTAAAGGCTGCGGTCCTTGTGGGGTGGCAACAACATGCTTTGTACCAGCATTTCTCCCCCACTAATGGTTCATGAGAGAGACGTGACTTCCCTCAGAGTGCTGGATATGAGTCAGGAGCTGGCAGGCAAAACCAGGGTTTAATAAGGAGACTATCTTGGTAAAAGTGCACTGCTTGAAATCCTGAAGGACTCAGCTGTGACCAAGAGCAGTTGGTGCCCAGCCCTCTCCTCCCATCTCCACCAGACGCCAGGCAAGGCTTTGCAAAGCTCTTTGTGCAGGGAGAGCCTGGCTGCAGCTTCAGTCAGGATACAGCAGCAGGTTTCTGCTTCTGGCCTTGTAAAGCCTCAGCTGGAACTTCTCCTGGCTCCAAGGAGCCAAGGCTTGTGGCTGCTGTAGGATTCCCAAACTGCTCTGCTGCCCATGGGGTCCTTGCACGTCCACTCCCACCTGGCCCCAGTGAGTCATTCCACTGAAACTCCTGCCAAAGAGGCAGAAAATTAATAATTTATTCCCTGCTGAGGGCCAGGTCATTCCTCCGCGGCTATGCACATGACACTGGTTCATTTTGGAGATAAGCTGGACCCACTCACACTGAGGAATAACAGTTTAGGGGTCCAATGCCTCTGTGCCAAGTACCCTAAAGTGAAATACTTTTCCCAACATGTTTGCCTGGGTAGATGCAGTTGGAGCAAGGATTAAAGGAGAGGATGGCAGGAAGTAACAATACAGAACAGCTGAATAAAAATCCATTTTTACCATTTGGGAATGGTTTGTAGCTGTCAGAGTAAAGTTTTAAATGAGGATTTAAAAGAAGATGGGGGAAGATGCCTCCATTTCCCTCAAATTAGCACAGATGAAATTGATCTGAGAGGTGGAAACGGAATTGCCACTGCATTTGAGATGAGGAATTGTGCTGGTGAATGAGCTGCCAGCACAGCTGGAACCTTGGGACTGAAACAGCCACCTCCAGGGCTACAAAATATCGCCCCCAAACATGGAGCAGAACAACTCCAGTCTGTGTCTGGGGACAGGGGAGGTGACCATGAGTGCCAGGGAGTGACCACAGTTTATGTCTGTACTTCATGAATGATGAGAGAGGAGAGGAGCTCCCACTGCCCAAATGATTGATGTGCAAACAGTGTCTGCTCAAGCCTACAAGGCCAGAGACAAGCCAGCTCCCAGCCACCACTCTGGTCTTTGTTTTCACCTCCACACTGACTCCTGGACATGCAACACAGCTGCTGCTTTTCTGGTTCCTGCTTCCTATGGGCTCTGCACCACAGCCAGGGTGGTTCAGAGCTGTACCAGCCCCAGCAACAGCAGGAAGAGCAGAACTCCCTCAGCTACACTCGAGTTTGGCTGTGATTTGTCACCCTTGTACCCAGCCCTTGGAGTTAGCTCTGACAGACCTCATCTTGCTTAACCACGGGTGGAGCAAAGCATGGGAAGATAGACACTCTTACGGGAAAGCTGAGAGCCTTCAGCCCTTTTTTGGGTCAAAGATCTGCCTCAGAGACATCTGGGATGATGTCAGACCATCTGGGCACCTTTTAGGAGGAATCTGAGTCCTGGTGACATTTCCTTCACAGTCTCTTGTTTGTTTGGGGAGTGGGGCGAGGGTGAAGCCTGGCTACCCTGAGAGCTGTGCAGCTCAAAGGCAGACAATATGTGGTTGTTAGAAGCTGTGGCACTGCCAGACATTGGCCCTGCTAGGCAGCAAGGGGAGAATTCAAACACCTCATTAAAATGCATATCCCAAGCCCACGTATTCACACTTTCCATGGCTTTAGGAGCACTTGTAAGTGTTTCATCCATCCGCCCTCGCAACAGCTGGGCAGCAGGACTTCATCACCAGTGACACAGCCCCTTCCAGCTCAGCCAGCACCAGGGAACTGCTTGGGCTCGGGATCAGCCAGTCTAGAGAGCACTGCTAGCAGAGAGGAAAGCATTCCCAGCCACAGCCTTTGGAAAACAGGGCCCATCGACTGAGAGATGCATGAGAGCAGCCCGCAGAGAGCAGAGCTGGGGCCATCTGCATCCATGTGATAAAAGATCCCACAACTAGAAGACAAAATTTCAGCACCCTTTGTCCTTCCAGATGCCTTGTGAGAAATCAAATTCAACAAGAAAGGAGCTAAGGCACAAGATGTAAGCTCAGAGGGAATTAGGAACCCATAGCTCTGTCCAGTAACGTGTCTGAGAGTGCGACAGTGCAGAGGAGGGCTCAGAAATGAGATCTCCTACAGCAAGGAGGAGAAAAGTACAAGTGAATATGTTATTTGCTTTAAGATTACAAGGAAGCAGAGGGAGAACCAAAAGAGCTCCTTCCTCCCCTTCAATATCCTCTGTGCTTTGGTTCTTCTCTTTCTCTTTCCAAACATACAGAGGCAGCTGATAAAAAGGTCCAGAGTGGGATTTTCCAAAAAACAACAGCCATAGCTCATCAATGTCCCCATGGTCTGTCAGAAGGATTAATTAACACTGTGATTTAAGGGAAGGCTGGCATCACAGTCACACCTGAAACGGTGCTACCATGGTCAGACAAGGTGCTGCCATAGGTTTGGTTTGGGTCCAGAGCCAAGGGAAGGCAGTGGGAGTTATAGGGAGCAGCCGAGGAACAGAGAGAGCAAAGGTTTGGGCAGTGTTGCTCCTGATGAGAATTGAAGCCACATCTTGTGAGTTTTGCTTTCCTCCATGTCCCAGAGTCCTTTCTGCCCATATGTCACCTGCCAGCAACAGGGACTTCTGTACCAAAACCAGGGGTTAACCCACAAGTGTGTCCTTGGATTGTTTTACCTTCCTGCATCCCACTCTCAGAGAGGACAACTGGCCCTTTCTTCCTCCACAGGGAATGTCCTGCAATTGAGGGACTGAAACTGCCCCTCTCCCTGTCAATGTATCTTTGTGCTTTCTTCCTGGCAGACGAGAATGGCGTAACCAGGGAAAACTCCTTCGCAACTCTGGACAACAAGCATTTTGTTCCACACTGACACAGGCCTGTGATGGGAGGGAGTTTCAATGTAGAGCTCTGGACAATAAAGGTCTGTCTCCAGTCCATGGTCTAGTTTCCCCCTCCTGAACATCCCAGATCCCTTGCTGGTCACTTGAACATTGCTGACTCCTTACATGGCCTTAAAAAAAGTTGTTTTGTAGTTCCCCAGTCTGAAAAACAATCATCGTTTAGAACAAATGTTTGTCCCTATTGCTTTTTCTGAAAAAGATTTTCCACTTAACGTTGAGTAAAACACTTAGCTCCACAACTATCCAGGACACTTAAGCACTGAATTTTTGCTCGGTGGATGATAAAACTGTCTCCAAGGATGTGATCAGTTGGGATAACTCACTTCTCTAGCACCCAGCAGCATGGTGAGGATAAATACATGAAAAACTAATCTGATGATCAAAAGTTGATCTGATTTCGCAGGAACTGGAGTTCCAGGAGCCCGTAGGGCAGAGCAGATGCTCAGTCTTTGCAATCCCACTGCAGCACTGAGGATGTGAACAAACACCAGTGCAAAGATTTAAGGAGGCAAGTTCTAATCAGCACCAAGATCATTACTTGAAGCCCTTATCCCAGTGCAGAATGGATTACAGCTGGAGCAGTGAACAGTTCTGTACAGTAAATAAGGCAAAGGGAAAAGCTTAAGGGCTGCCCCTCAGTGCTATACTGAAATAACCCCACTGGAAACCACGGGGCAGCACGGGCACACAGCCAGACTGACACAGCAGTGTCTGAAGGCCACATTCTTCTCTTGTGCTCAGCTCATTCTAAGTGGAATCAGATCCCATAACATGCCCATCAGACAGTCCAACCCCCACCCTGTCAGCATGACAAAAAGTTTCCAAGGAGTTAGCAGCAAAAAGGTCAGCACCAAGGGAAAAATGCCCCATGCCCTCAATGCAGAGCTTGACTTCTCTCCCTCTGCCCATCTTCAGAAGATGGAGTTCGTGCCAGGGCACGAAAACTGTTCCAATAACTGGGTACTGTCATTTTCTGCCACACAGATCAGCCCCAACACAGTGCTGGGAAGAGCTGACATGCCCAAGAGCTGTCCACAGCACATCCCCTCAATTTCGGCAGCCATCAGCTGCTGTGTTACACAGCGGGAACTGAGCTGAGACACAGATCACTGTGCACTTCATACTGATTAATCCCATCCTTCATCATGTGGCCACTCTCACAGACTGGGTGTCTCAGCAGCCTGAAGCTAACAGGTTTGAAGCTTTCTAGCCCCTACTCGGAACATCCTATCCATGGGTGTAACCTGCTGGGAGAGATGTGCTGCTCCTCCCTTGTGACTTCCCCATTTTCATTTCTTTTTACAGGACACATGGTAGGGACTTTACAAGAAGATCCTAGTGATAGGACCAGAGGGAATGGCTTTAAACTAAAAGAGGAGGGATTTAGATTGGAGATTGGGAAGAAATTCTTCTCTGTGAGGGTGGGGAGGCCCTGGCACAGGGTGCCCAGAGAAGCTGTGGCTGCCCCATCCCTGGATGTTTGCAGGGCCAGGTTGCATGTACCAGGAACAACCTGGTCTAGTGGAAGGTGTCGCTGCCCATGGCAGGAGTTTGGAACTGGTTGATCTTTAAGGTCCCCTCCAATCCAAACCATTCCAGGATTCTCTGATCTCTGGTGACTGAGGGATGGTGACGATGCTTTGATGGTTGAAGCAAAGACCCAGCACTTTTGCTCAGGGTTAGCATTAAGCAATGCAAGAGCATTAAATAGCTCCTTTAAAAAGCAAACGTGCCAGTTTTCCCACCTAAGAGTCTGCCACAGGGCCCTCCCAGTCCTCCAACACCTGCCCCCCATCCGATTTTCACCATTTCCAAACCCTCTCAGCAGCTCCAGCTCTAGGATCCCCACTCCCTCCTGGCACATCTCTGCCTCCAGCCCTTCCCCTGCCACTCCCCTCCTAAGCCACTGCCTCAGGCACGTGAAGAAGCCAATTCTTTGCTCAAAACTGCAGAGGAGAGAGCAGATGTTTTGGAGAAGATTATGTCATTGCATTGGGGTAACTATCCAAAAGAAAAGCTCTCTCCTCATGACACAGCATCATATCCCTCGTTCCTAAGGGTCCTCAAATTACATCATGTGGGCCTCAGAGCTGCCTGTGAACACTGATGACAGTAAGATAACGTGGAAGACCTCACTCCAGCAGGATTCCATGTGAGGTGCCACAAGCGCTTCTGAGCTTCAGCTTCTCTCCACAGGCAGAAACAAATGGTCCCAGTTGAGCAACGTGCAGGACACACCCTGCTTTAGGGTGAAGTGGTATTTACTGGGAAATAGCAGTGTTGCTGCAAACAGTGCTAATCTAATAACTTCAGTCTTGGCAAAGATCTGGTGTCTTTTAGGCTTGGGGGATCTTTGTACAGCCCTAAGTCCAGACATGGGTTTGCCAGCTAAAGAGACAAGACTCTGCAAAGAGACAAGCACAGGCAAGGAAAATAACCTACATATTCACATAACAGATCCATGATGAAAACACACACAGAAGCCAGGTCTGGCTTCCAGGTGTTGCTCCAGCAGCTGGAAAAAACCCCTTAATTCCAGCTTGGAAAGGACTACTGAAGAAAGCTCTTTCACTTCACTGACATTTATGCATTTGCCAGAGCCTTGAGGATACCAAGAGGCTTTAATGGCTCTGCCCAGCCCCAGCTGGGGCCTCCACCCACTCTGCTGCCCATTTAAGCTCCAGCCTGGTCCCTCAGTCCCAGTCTCAGACCAAGAGCTGTGCAGTCTGTAGCTCTGGTATAGCTGTGCCTGGCCATAAACCCCAATGACCCCAATCCATGGGCTGAGTTCCCTGCTTGATTTAGCCACTTCCATTTCGCTACAGACTTGTCTGGTGGTCACTGGGCTATGTCTGGCACTCAGCAGCACCAGTTTTCAGTTCATCCATTGATGAACTCAGTGATTGTCCAATTGAAACCTTTGGGAGAGCTCTCAGTGTCTTCATGGGTTTTCAGTTCAAGCCTCAGCAGCATTTCCATGCCAAACTCTGCCCTCACCTTTGCATCCTATTTTACTCTGAACCCAAATAAAGGACTTGCATTTTATAGTTGGCCTGGGATCTTCCTGGGAAATTTTGTCTCTGCTTCTACTGCCTCAGCATGAAGCAAAATTGGCTGTTAGTCTTAAGACCAGAATCAGATGCTCCCTGTCCTGGATACCTGAGAGCACCTTGCTCTGAAGGTTACTTGTTCTCTGTATGACTTTGTCATTACTTAATAGTTTTAGGGGTAGGCAGATTATTTTTCTGCATGGCAAGTACTTGTATTTTTCTTGGAAGAGAAATTTTATTTTTATTTTCTTTGAGCAGATAAAGTCTACAGGGATCTAAAGTCTTATTTACTGCAGTAGTTCTTATATTCCATATTCACACCTCCAGAGAGGACTGAGATAACTCTGCTGTGGTGCATTGCTGAGCAGGAGGCAGCTGCATGGGGCTCTTGGTGCTGCAGACAGCTCTTCTGCGTTCTCTCAGGCCGTTTCTTTCCAACAGAAATGGAAAACCTGACAAAACTTTCCTTGTCACAGTAGCTTTAAACGCTCTAAAGGCTGTAATTACAATTAGCATTTTTTCCAAAGCTCCCTGGCGATTTAAGGTTGTTCTCCTGGGCAGCAGCCATTATTTGGACTAACACTCAACAGGCTCACAGCCAGTTCTGCAGCGACCAGCAGAGGCTGGGGGAGCTTGTAAGGAGAATGTTGAGTGTTCAGGTGCTTGTCTGCTCCTTCACCACGCTGAAACTCCTCGGGTGGGCTGTGCTGAGCCACAGAGGTTGAGGGGTTGGGCACAAAAGGCCCTCAGAGGGGCTCCAGCAGTGTGGGTGACTCAGGGGTACCAACAGTGTCCCTTGGACAGGCACAGGCAAATAAACTGAAGCCCTTGCAAATCCCCAGCAGGTCCCAGTTTCAGCTGGGTTCCTCCTGGAGCAATTAACCTCAGAGAAAATTACAGTCTGGCACACCACCATTGACAAGCTGCCAGGCTTGTGGTGAAGCCAACTGCTTAACTGAGTGTGTGGCATTTATTGCCTGTGGGAAAGGTAAGGTGAAATGAATCCGTGGTTGAAACAACTCTGTTTTACTATATATCTGCAAAATACCTGCAAATTCATCCTCCTGTGGATATATTCACAGCTTGGAACGTGCTTGTTCTGTAACATGGGTCCTTTTTCACCACATTTAGTGGAGTTGTGTGTAATCATGGTAATCACAAGGTGGTGAACTTATAACTGTCTCCTCTTTCTCCTGGTTATACCAATGTAAAACTGCTATATCCCCTTCTACCTAGCCAAAGGTACCACAAAATCAACAGGGCAGACTGTTCAAAGGGCAAATCATTTTGCTTCCCAGTAAACCCTGCAGATATAACCCCAGGTTCTCCTGGCTGTTAAAAGCAACTGTTCCACACAGAACTTGCTGTCTCTTTGCAAAGGAAGGAACAGAGCTCATGGGGATTTTCCTTGCCAGTGGGACAGCAGCAATGATGTGCAAAGCCTAGAGCAGATGAACATTTTTTTCTCATCATGCTCAAGAATTTTCTATTCCTGAACTTTATCTCCCTGCCAGTGCTAAAAGGAGACCGTAGCAAAGGCTCAGACTCTCAGTGGAGTCTGACTGCTGCAACACATCCAAGTCTGCTGGACATCACCAGAGCTCAGAGGCTGTGAAAACTGAGGAGAAATATCTTCCCCTCAAACCTCATCTCCTAGTGATGTGAGGGGAATGTTTCAAGGGTCTTAATGACAGAACCAAAGAACTGTTAAGGCTGGAAAAGACCTCTAAGATCATCAAGTCCAATCATCAACCCAGCACCACTGTGTTCACCACTAAACCATGTCTCCAAATGCCACATCCACATGGTTTTTGAACATCTCCAATTATTTGATTCGAGCTGATCAGCCAATCTCACTGTATGTGTTTGCAACTGGACATTTGTTGCTTCAAAGACTGAGATATCCTAGGGAAAAAGGGATGGCACAAACAGATAAAAATTCACGTTGGAAAAGGAAAACATCAGGAGAGGAAAAGATAAATGACTCACAACTGGGTTTTGGGAACTGCAGGATGCATGAAATCCTCACCCCACTTGAGTCACTTTGCCTTTAACTTCATGAAGGCAGGTGACTGAAGAGTACAAAATTTTCTCCAGTTACTACAGAAAAAGGTGCACAGCTGAAGTTTCCTATCCTTGATTATAAAATCCTAAACACTGTCCTTTGCCATAGTCACTGCAGCTGATGCACAAGATCACTCTCTACAATTGCTGGCTGTATTTTTAGCTGACCTCGCATGTGACTCAGTAAAGAGAAATGAGGAAAGACAGTCCCATGGGATTTCCCAGCTCTCTACACACCACCACAGATCACCACAGATGTGGGAGTCCAAGAGAAAAGAGAAAAAGGAGACATTTCCTCTGCTCAGATGTATCCTGCCACCAGGGAATCTGTCTGTAATTTAATAAACATCTTCATAGCATCAACAACTGGGTAAAAAGGACGCTGAGCAGACATGGCTGTAACTGATCACACTTTCCTAGGGAACCAAGAGAGGTTTATTTTTCAGCCAGTCCTAGATTTTGGTCTTTTCTTGATTAATCTGTGTGGGGGTTTTATGATTTTGATCTTAACTCCATAAAGTTCTATTTTTTGGAGCAGCTGGAATCAAAGGAAGATGCTTCCACCACACAGCATTCCTCCATAACGTACCAGTGGTTCTCCACAAAAAGAATATACTGAGATAACAGGCAAAAAGTTGGGTACACCTTCAACAAAGGTTCTGGATAGACACTTCTCTCACTTCAGGCTCAGGAGGAACCTCTCTGTAGATAATTTACCTGATATTCATGCATGTTTAGCAGCAGGAACTGCCTAGGCTATGAAGTAAACCTTCAGGGGTTAATGGCTGTGGTGTTTCTAGTAGGTGTAATGAAAAGAAACTCTGATACTCAGGAGGAGAATAAAAGCTTTCATAGTGCAAGGTTAATCTGCTGACTACTTGTGCAGCTCACAAAAGCACCAAAGCCCTTTGGAGTTTTAATCTCCCTGGTTCAGTGCTTGGTCACTGACTGTCTGCTTCCAGCATGCAGGACTGGGGGCATTTGTGCCAGAACTGTTTATTCTGAGAGGCAGGGTGGTCATTTCTCAGCAGGAGGATAACAGAAAGCCAAGAGCCAGGCTCTGTCCACAGGATTTTTTACAGATTCAGAGGCATCTTGATTTGAGACCTCATTCACCAAAGGAATGCTTGTTAACAACTCTCTTGATGAGAGAGTCATCTTCTTCCCCAGTCACTGGGGAAGATAATTAGGATCCATGGAATCCATATTCCATTTATATTTTATGTGCCCTTCAGCTTGGTGTGGTGGCTCATGTTAAGGTCTGTGCCCTGGAAAAACATCTGAGATTTGTTCTGAAAGACTCAGATTCCCAAAAAGGACAAAATTACTTCTCTTTCAGCAGAACCTCTGGAGTTACACATCACAAAGCATTTTGCCCAGGTAATTTAAAGGCAGCAGTGTCTTCTCTGTGCTGTTAGACTGGATACAACAGTCTGCTGAATGCATTTTGCTGGGAATTCTCCCTAATCTGCCTCTCTTCAGGCCACTCTAGTCAGAACTGCCCAGGACAATCCCATCTGCCACATCCTGGCTCAGTTTTGGCAGCACTGACCTTTACAGAGTGAGGAATCCTTCTACAGTTCTTGTTCCCATCCCATTCCCACTAACGTGATCATTTCTCATTGCAAGTAAATCATCCCACCTCGGGGTGTCTTCAGAGCCACCTCTCACCTCAGATACAGCAAGCTTTTTCAGAGGAAAAATGGTGAGACAAAGTCTGAAGCAAGCTTTGCCACCTCAGAGCAGAGCAGCCCATAATAAGCACAAGGTGCTCACCTGCTTCAGCTTGGTCCCCACCATGGAAGCGCTGCTGTCCAGCACAAACACGACGTTCTTTGGCAAGGGAGGAAGGTCTGTGGGGGCAAAGTAGTGCACGAAATATCCATTGAGGATCTGTGGAAGAGCAAGGGAGTCAGGAATCAGAGGTAGATGGTGATGCAATGCTCTACACACATCGTTATGGGATATTTGGATATTTGGCTGCTTTCACTGACTCTGTCTACACTGGAGGGTATGAATGCTGCTTGGTACCCTCCTTAATTCTGGTCCCCTGTTTATCCAGACTGGATGAGCCAGCTGGAGCTATCCACATCTCTTTCCATGGCTGACATTGGGGCTTCCTTCCAAGTGCAGCAAGGATATAACATATGTGCCCACAGATCAGAACCACAACACGCACTTGAGGAACTGGCCTTGTATCCAGATCTGTACAGCCAGTATATTGAGAAACTGAAAAGCAGACACAACAAAAGAAGCTCAATGAAGCAGGGTTTTAAGTCCATCTTGTGGCTGCCAATTGACTGGTTTTATTTTGGATAGTTCTTACAAAACAGAGGAGTAGCCTTCACTTGGAAAGCATTTTCTAGGAATTTGGAGCAGACAAGGCAATTGAACCACCTCAGGTTCAGCTAATAAAACAGAAAAGATTAATTATGTGTACATTACCTGAACATCCCCAACACTCAGCTCCCTGTTGACATCATATCTAACTATGAAGTCTCCCAGAATTCCATTTCGGGCAATCCTGGTTTGCTCAACAACACTGGGATTGAATGTAACCTTAGCTAAGGTTTTGGTGTGCCCGATGACAGTAGAGGGAGGAGGAGACACATCACCTGTTGAGATAAAACCACAATATTACAGGTTTTTCCCATTGTCTTACTGCTGTCAAAGCACAGCCCTGTATTGCCCTGGAGCCAAGTGAACCAGCACAGTGACTTACTGAGATTGAAGATTCAGCTCTCCAGTGATAAAAAAAGAGAGATTAAAAAAAAATTAACCCCTCTCCTCCAACTTTAAGCTGAAACCCATCTT
Organism: Pachycephala philippinensis; assembly: GCA_013397055.1. NCBI lineage: Eukaryota > Metazoa > Chordata > Aves > Passeriformes > Pachycephala > Pachycephala philippinensis. The sequence goes on from VWZT01001047.1 coordinate 591,202, forward strand.
GCAATGCTATCAGGGATATAAATGTTTGCAGAAAATTCCTGTGTTCAGTTCTGTTTGGCCAAACACACAATCTCAGACATGTACATGCTGTTAATTTCAGCCAGCTCTAGACATCCAAGATGCAGATCCTACACCTGAGATCCTGCCAGTCAATGAAAGCATGATTCATTTGACCTGTTTAAACATTTCTTGCAGGATTAGATGAATCACACTGTAGATTTTCCCTTATTGACTATAAAGAATTCTTGAGGTGGCATGTTCAGACGTACTGCAGGCATGTGAGGTGGGACTGATCTGAGTGACTGATCCCTTGATCTGACAAGTGTCTTATGTGTAATGTCTACATTTTAACAAGCCACCTTAGCTGCCTTTATGTTCAGCAGAAGTTATCATTATAGTCACTGCAGTTTCAGTATAATTAATTCAGACAAAATCCAGCACTGCCAGTGCAGTCACACAAACTGCATCCCTAAGATGTAACTCATCCTAAACTCCAAAAACCCTTCCTGAATCAATAAAGAGGGATGTGCCTGGAAGGGGGCACCTCAGAGAAAGACAATTACTTAGGTCTGAGTCACCCTGCAGGAAGCTCTCCTTGTATTGTTATCTGTGCTCATTCTCTGAAGTTGAGGGATGTGGAAGACAAAAGCCTTGTCTGAGGAGACTGAATGACAGATATCACACTGAATTTCAGTAAAATCAAGAACTGACTCTGCATCACAGTTTCTCATGCTATGCCAGCTCCAATCCATTCATCCTGATGGAAACAGAGAGGGAGGTCCCAGCCAATACACTGAAATCACATAAGGACACTAGTGTTGGATCTTAGAGGGGGCTTATAAAATGATTACCCAGAGCTTTGACGTTTTTTCTAAAATCCGTGTACGTTTCTGATTTCTCCTGGCAAGGATAAGTTATAAATCAACATCACTGTAAGATTTTACTTCAGTCTTGATCTGTTTTTATTTTTATAGCTGCCCTTTGATCTGATGAATCAACAGATGCAATATGTTTTTAATACATAATGCATCAGATCTGCTTGTATTTGCCTTCTTGAATTTTCCATCTGTCTTCTACTGCTTCCAGGAATCCCATTTAACTGCCAGTGTGTGGGAAATGCCTAGAATACATAGAAATGGCTTTAAAGTCCATTTATATATTCTGATCTGAGAGTTTCACGTTACTTCCCCTCAGCTGCTGAAAGGAAAGCCTGCTGTGGGTTAGGCTGCCTGGTCATCTCACACCAAGGTCAGCGAGAATCAGTCCCATGGTGGAAACAGAAGCTCCCTCCTTATTCCTCCTGCACGTCCACACCCGTGGCCTTTGGGCAGTTCTCCCATGTTTCTCTGACCTAAATACAGGGATGGGTGAGGACAAGATACTGTGCAAAAACAGCATAAGCTCCAGTCTTAACATTTCCATTGGAAATCAGCTGATTTAGGTAGCAAGTCCATGCCTCAGTTTCCCCACCTGTTAAATGGGCATAATCGCACGTAACCTGTTTTTTTAGTGCAATGTGGAATCTAGGTGATGTGGATGACATTGCCTCCCTCTGTTGCTCCTCAAAGCACTCTCTGGAGGTGACAAATGTCATCTTTTCTAACACAGACAGAACTTTAGGGATCTCTGGAGAGGAAGTTTCCAAGGCTGTCTCACAGCCATTGTAAGTGACAAGAATTGCTGAGGAATCTCTCACCCCCTCTTCATAGCCACTCATCTCCATCTCTGGTACAGAGATTAAAAACCAAAAAACGGTCTGATAGAAAAGGTCCAAAAAACCTTTTTTTTTTTTTTTTCTGGAATAACTAATATCAGGTCTGGAAGGTTACTTATCTAATTCATCCCATGTTCCCAGACCGAATCACTCCCTACTTAGTTTTTTGATACAATCAGGAAACACTCCAGACCTCCAGTAATGGAAACTCAGTGCCTGCACTTGCCAGTCCTTTCCAGAGCTTCACTTTTTTCACTGTTAGGCGTTTTCAAAGTCTAATTTACATTTTTCCTTGTGAATTATAAACCCATGACTTCTTGTTCTTTCAGTTATTGACACAGAAGGCACAATATCCTTTTCCTCCTTGCAGCAGCCTTTATGTTCTTAAACATAGTTCCTGTGTCTTCCCCCAGGTTTCTTTTTTAGGCAGCACTTGATATCTGGATCACAGTTACTCTCCTCTGTTTATTGGCCTTGTTCTTTTTAAACAAGTGACAGAGAGAGAAAAATCTATGAGATATTTCAGAGTCCAGAGCATGGAGGAGCTCCAAGTGCTTGGGCTGGTTTGTGCTGACACTGAAGGAGTTAGTAGAGCCTTCAGACAAATTTTCCACTAAATTCAGCTAAAGAAGTAAACAGAGTAGGAAAAAGCATTTTCCATATGAAACTGTCGTCCTCGCAAGAGGAACAGTTAAACTTAAATTATTTTGGAGTCTGGCAGAGTTGGGATTAGAGCTCAAATGCAAAGTTCATCCTCCACTAACATGTGGAAACTTCCAGGCAGCTGTTGGAAGAAATAAAAAGCTTTCTGAGATCTTTGACTTCAGAAAGAAACAGTCATCCTCAAGCAACCTGGTGTCTCCTGCCCAAGCCCATGACTGGTTCTCACACAGCTGCACTGGAGGAACAGGATGAGGACGGCATCCAGGACATCATTCAGAAAGTGGCTCTGTTCTGAGGTCACCAGAGAAGGTCAGGATCGTTGGCCTCAATGCCTCCTGTTTTGGGGTTTGTGTGTGACAGAAGACAGCACCTGCACATGCCAAGAGATCATTTTCCAAAACTCACATGCCTAATACCTTCCTTTGGGAAAAATACAACTCCCAGATGGAGCCATGTGCGCAGGAGTTACTGTCAAAGGAAACATCCTAGAAAGACCTGTCATCACATTGTCTCTGCTCCATATTCACAGAGGATGGATGCAGGACTTCCTAAGAGCCAAGAGAAGGACGTATCCACAAGTGAGACTGGGAGAGACACTGGGATGCTGGTGGCTCAAACACTCAGGGGAAGCTGCCGATGTGCAAAGCACCCGCCCAGGTGCCGAGGGCGAGCACAGCCCAGCTCAGGCTGCAGCTGGTGCTGCACCAGATAAGGGAAGAGGCGAACCCTGGGAGAACTTTGTCTCTCTATCCTTATCAAGTGAACTCAGCTGTGATAACTCCCCTGCCCGGGCAGTGCTGGGACATTCACACAGAGCCTGAGGGTGTTCACGCTGCTGATGGGCCGTGATGGGCTGTAATTGACTCAACAGCGATAATTTAATAGGCAGCTGTATCTTCTTAGAAGGTGTCGAAATTCCCCAAGCATCCTGTGATCCACAAGTCCCGTCATCCAGGTGTCCTTGATCCACAACATTCCATCATCCATTTCAAACTCTCTGTCCCAGGGGAGGTCCCTGGGCCTTCCCACCTGAACCTGAGTGAATGTAAACCCAATAGATGGTGCATTTTGTGGATTTCCCTAGGATTTCCCTCACTACTCGATGGATCTGGCCTGTGGCCACCACTTTGACAAAAAGACATTGAAATTGCAACAACCAAGTCTCATCACAAGCCTTTCATGTGGTGAGACCTTTCTACTCTCATGCATTTTCTTAAGTGATATTTTTATGGTTTTATATTGTCATATTACTAGAGGTATTAAGAACCAAAACATACCCGTTTTCCTGTGCAACCAAGTCATTCTAAAATAAACCCTACATGTGCGTATTTACAATCACTGATCATTCATTGTCATTTCACTCTAATCTACCCCAAGAGATCTAGTAACAAGAACCTGGGTTGCCCTTGCTTGCTGAGGCTTGATGGCACAATATGTTTTTTATTGCATACTCTCAAGTAATTTATTAATGCTTATCAAATTCTCCTATTTTATCATTAACTGTGAGATACTATAGATATCTTCTTAGACATAGGAAATTGAGGAAGAGCGTTTTCACGACGTATTCAAACTCAAACCAGTCAGACAATACCACTTTCCAATGTTCCAATGTCCAGCCAAGTGGTACTGAAGAGTTTCAAGCCATGGGAATCCAAGAGAGAGCAGACCCCTTTTTCTGATTTACTGCCAGTTTACAGACTGTGTGCTAAGCAGCCCCTCTTTAAATGTGAGTTTCACAATTCACCTGTCTTTCACTTAAAAACCCACAGCCTTCCCTGGAGGTCTCTCTGGATGTGCAGATCCACGCTCCTGGGTCTTTGGGTGTTGTATGAGCAAGAAAGCTTCTCAGGGAGGAGCTAATGGCTCTGATGGCTTGTTTTTGGATCCTGCTTGAGAGATGACAGCTGGAATATAGTGGACAACCACATGGGATGATTCCAGACAGAAAGGGTCTGTAATTGAGTTCTGAACACAGCTAAAGCACAGGGAATCTGAGCTTCAGTTGCATTACCCATCCTCCAATCAGACACCTATTTTATATACATTTTACTGGCTATTATGGATTATGGAATTTACTGGCTATGTAAATTCCATAAAATAAGTAAATCCATAAAATATGGATTTACTGGCTATGTAGGATTATGGAATCCTACAGCTCGGGACCGTTTTTACATGAGCTCTTTGAAATCTGAAGCATGGTGCCAAGAACGTCCGTGCTCCCAGATTGCCATTTGGATAGTGAGTTTACATGAGTTTTCCCTGTATGTCATTTACATGTAGGAATTTCCACACTGTACTGGACCAGCAGTGTGTCTGCTCTGCTTAGTCTGTCTCTAGCCTTGATCAATGCCAGATGTCTTGCAGGAAACCATAGGCCAACAATGCACTGTGATACTCCCTGATGGGTGAAAAAGGCTTTCTGCCTCTCCTGATGAGGAGCAGAGCACACTTATCACTTGGCACGTGGATGCACGACACAGAGACTAATGAGGCTTGGCCTGAAGATAGTCCAAGTCACTGAGAGCCTTGATCTCACTGTGATTTGGATGAAATCAGTAGGATCCCACTGAGCAATCAGTTTAACTCCAGTTCACTTGCTTTAGGATCTTTCTGTGGCAGACATGAACAGCTCCGCTGATTTTGCTGGCACTGTGTCGCTTGAAGTGACTGAGGGTCAAGTCCCAAAAGGCTCTGCATCCTCTTTCCATCCTTCTTTTTTGGTGTTTTTGACAACATGTAGCAATCACAGTATCCCAAGCCCCTCACTGTTGGTTTACACCAGAAAAAATTACCTTTATGCTGTCTGAACAGAAAGCAAGGACGGTTGGAGGTAAGAGGAGATGCTCAGATAACACTTAGTGCTTTGGCAAAACATGGATTTTCCTCTTGGAATTTCCCATGTTCTCAAGTGCAGGATTTCCTATCTGCCTTGGCATGGATGGATGGAAAAAACAATTCACTTAAAATAAACAGTTCCCAGGAGATGTGGAGGCCAGGGAAAAGCCAGCTCCAGTGCTGAGCACAAGGCCTGAAGGCCCAGTTCAAAGCTCTTAAAGACAATAGCAAAAACAAAAAAAAAGGCCTATTGAGATGAATGGGATCAGCCCTGTATTCATTAAGCTTCAAAGTCCTCGCAGGCTCATGCAGATACCACACAGCCACAGTCATCCAGAGAACAGATCCAACACTGCCAGGCCACTTGTTGAGGAGTGATCAAGGCCTCACAAGTAACAGAACCATGAGTCACAAAATCTCCCCTTACCTTCAGCTTTCCCATTGCCTTTCTGCTTGCTGTTCCGAAGGGGAGGCACCTCCAGGGACACTATTCCTGAGTTCTCCAGGATGTTCACCTCCACTCGTAGCCTCCCCACCAGCTGCTGGGGCCGGATGCTGACGGTGTATTCGTATTTCCCCAGTCTCCTTTGCAGAAGTTCTTCATAATGCAAAATGAACCTGGCCTGCATCTTGCGGGGAATGAAGACAGAGGCCTTGAATGTCTCATAGCCATTCTCCCTGGAAGGAAAATCCAAAGGCACCTTCACGCTCCATACACATGACACATCACCTCCTTCACCTCCCCCTGATGGTTTTGCCTCACCCTGTTCCTTATAAATAATCAAGTGAACCTTCCCATCAAATCTTGTTGAACCCCTGTTGCATTTACCATTGAACTTTGTTGATTTACTGCTTTATATAAATAAAGTATATTGTTGCTTCCCCCTTGAGCGAAGTGGATGACTCTGTCCATGACAGGACCTTAATTTTCCTTCCTGTTATTCAGGAAGTAACAAGAATTCTTTCCCCCAGTAGTATATCCTGGAGCATCTTGGAATTTAGAAAGTTGTGTGGCAGGGTTAGAGAAGGCCACACGCAATTTTACATGGCTTGGAGTACAGGAATGACACCAGGCAGTGCAGATAACATTCAGTTTAGCTGCTCCTGCCTGTAAATCCATGGATGGGCATGCCAAGGCAGCCAAGTTAAAGGTGGAAGGAAACTGCATCCCTTCCCAGAATACAGGCAAATGCACAACACTCACCTTCCCTCTGTGGGGCTCGGAGGTTTCTTGTGCCTTTCTTTGTCATCGCTGCTATTTTTCTTTTCTTTCCCCGTGACCTCTCCATAATAAGTCTTGTTGCCAATGCTCCTGGAGAGATCAGAGATGTCAGCACGGTCACTCTGCACCCAAGTACAGTGCCAGATGTACATTTGCTGCAGGTCAGTTCACAGACTGTGATGTGAGAAGAATCAGAGTGCTGCTGGTGTCACTCTCCTGAGTCCACCCAAGTCTCTGGGACAGAAGCCAACTCAGAAGTTCCCTGGCTGGAAATACCAGCCAAGTACAAAGGCAAAAGTCTGTTGTTCCTCCTATTCACTCTAAATGGAAGTACTTCTTAAAGAGTGGGTCTCCTATCCCCTTGGTCAAGTCTGAATCTGTGGCCCCAATATCTGCCTGTAGAGAGGATCTGAGCATGGTCAAACCAAATATGTTTGAGACCAAGAGTTTCATTTATTAGTCATTTCACTATGAGGTTTCCCTCTGTTTGGTTTATTATTCACACTTCCAGCAGCCACTGAACCTATCTGCTGGTTGGAGTTGACTTCTGTTCCATTGGCAATGTGGAGAACATGGAATAACAAGAAGATTCGTAGGCATTACAGCCAGTCAGGTGAGATAAATATTTGTGCCAGTGTTGCTGAAACTTTCTCTGGACGGGTTTTTGAGGTCTTGAAGAGAGTTTTCTCATTCAAATCAGAGAGAGGAGGAGAAGGAAGGGGTTAAAAGACACTCAGATGGGAAATAGAATAGCTTCCCTCCCTGTTTACATTGAGGATTTGAATTTAGTATCCTGGCATCCATAGACTTGGTCTGTGCATTACTTACTTACATGGTAAAGTTGGAGATGAATGCTGCAGCTGGGATCTGCATCTCAAACACCGCCTCCCGTGCCTCAGAGCCGCTGTTCACCATGGTGCAGGACACGGTGGTGAAAGCGTAGCGGGAAATGATCGTGGATCTCACGTGGAACTCAGACATCCGAGGCCTGGTTTCCTGAAGGAATCAAAAGGTCACCTCTAAACAGACACCTCGTAACTCACCCCTTCAGTGTTTCAATGGATTTAGTATTTAATATGGACTGGCAAACTCCTACCCGATGAGTGTTAGGCCTCCTGACAACACCAGGCAAGGTGGGCTTGTCCTCAAGATTTCAGGTGAGCTGCGAACAGTAAATCAGGAATGTGGCGCTGCCTTTGTTCATGCACAGAGGCCACAGACATTCTCCAGAGCTTGGGAAGGGTCTGAGAGCTCTGCTTATACCAGCCTTTAAGTTGTGAAACACCCTGACAAAATCCATGTGTCCTAAACTGAAGCCTTCAACCGTGACTGTGTGAGAGGATCAGGATTATTCCCTTGTGGGCTGAGAAGAGAAGCCAAAAATAATGTCCCCATGGGGTCCAGAACTGTGTCACAGACCCTGCCCTGTGCACTGTGCACAAGAGCAGATGGAAGACTTCTTGAAAGACTGACATCACCATGCATGAAGCAGCACCTTCAAATTCATCCAGTCAGATCCACAAGTTTTGTAAACAGAAAAACTGCTGTCAGTGGAGTCAACGGAGTCCTCCTCTGCGGGAATCCATCCTGGGAGTCTGCGCCAATGGATGAAGAGGTTTAATAAAAAACACTGACACTGTGACATCTCAGGCAAAATATTTTAAGCTTTTTAGCCCACACTGGACTCCTTCCAGCGGAGAAGCAGCAGAGACAGCAGTGAATGACACATGATGTAGCAATGGAAGCTGAAAGCCAATCTCTGCTTCTTGGGTATGTGTTTTCATGCACAAGTCCTGAGTTGGAGCATTTTTCCAGACTAATGTGTTTTTTGACAGCAACATCTCCATGGAGCTCAAATGTTTTCTTCCTGGATTACTTCAGTGTACTTAACTGTAAGCAGCCCTTGAGCAAAAAAAATCTGTACATCGACTTACACAATCAAAGACCAAACCTTCAAAAGCTGAAGGGAGATAAAGGGTAAAATACACTGCAAATAGAGAGCAACCTCACTAAGCCAAATACAGTGAGACTCTTCCTATTGAGGCTGATAAAAACTCACAGTCACGTAAGAGTTGTGAGGACAAGAACAGGCTTTTCAGCTGCATGTCCGGGCTTTGTTCTTTTCAGAACAAAAATAATTTTGGCAAACAGTTTAAGAAAGGGAACAAGTGTTTGTCTGAGTATGAAACAAGAACATTTCTGCAGTAGCTGATGGCATCAGAAGTAACTGAGCATCCAACCAACCAAGCTGCTGGGCTAGTGAATTCCAGGCAAATGGAAGAATGAAGATCCACTGCAAACACAGATCTACCAACAGACTTGGCATAAAGCCCTGCCTGCCTACACTTCCAAGGCTTGTAAAGACTGATAATGTGTCTCAGATGAACCTAATCATGATAGACATCTTTAACTGGGGAATGTGCTCTGTGTCCAGGATCCTGCTCAGCTCACAGAGAGCACAATGGCAAGAGATTAGAACTCCCAGGGTAGGATTCACCTCTCTGATTTTGGGCAGATCAGTGCAATGGATCAGTGGATCTAGACTAGAACACTCCTGCACAGATTTAATGTCCCACCCTTAGACCACTGTTTAATTAACTGCTGTTAATTAGAACTAGATCCTGCTGTTCTGATACATAGGCATGGCTTTCCAGTCTCATCATCCTGAAGGTGGAGAGGATGGGGAGTTTTGATTGAAAGTAAAGTTGTAGGAATGTTTTCAGATATAATGAGCTGATGCTTCATTCAGTCTTCCATGCCACTGATCGCCTGTGGCACAGGAAGGTACACAGGATTTAATAACAGAAATTATGGAAATAATCAGAAACTACAGCAAATTCTTTGGTTTCAGACCTTCTGCATTCAACCCATATGTGCTGTAGTTCACACAATGTGAGTTTATGTGTAGCTGAGGGATCATCAGCAAAAGAGGATCAAGCTCTTTGCCTTTTACTTGAGATACAAGTGGCTCTGCAGTGACCTGTCTGACACTGTGAATGCACTGATGGATTCCCAGGAACTCAGAAAGTCTTTCGAATGTGACAGAGAACACAAACTTGCCCTAAGCTAAACAATGTGAGAATGGTTGTGTGGGGTGAGAAAAAAGCAGTTCTAACCCTGTAGCCTGTCCCTGGCAGAGACCAACAGCACATGCTTGGAGAGGAGTGTAAAATCAGTCCAACCTACACTGATACTCCCCAGAAATATTCTCTCAGTTTTCAGTAATTTGTGGCCAAAGGAAGTCCCAAGTCAAGGGTGGTATTTTGGCGGTATGTTTGCATTCTGTGGATTTTTCTTCTATTACTTTACACAGCTCCTTTTTGAATCCATGTAAACTTTTAGCATCCACAACATCCTGTAGCAGGGGGTTCCACAGCTTAATGATATTTTATATGAAAAAACACATCACTTTCGGGGTTTTTTTGCTAAAACCACTCTTTGCTGGCTTCAGCTGATCTCTGTTATAGAATCACAGAATGGTTTGGGTTGGAAGGGACCTTAAAGATCACCCAGTTCCAACCCCCTAACACAGGCAGGNATAGGAGTTGCTGTTGGAGAAATCACACACTGAATAAGGGCATCACATAGAGCTGAGGATGAACGAATTGGTTCATCTTCCCATCCCTGGAAGGGATCTGCTGTTCCCTGTATATAGAAAATATAAATGGTGTGGGCACAGGCTGTTTCCAAACAGGTTGCTCAGTCAGGCTGGGCAGGCAGCCCGAGTTCCACTCTGGGATTCCTGTGCTGCATTCCCTGGAGCTCTTGCACAATCCATCAGTGCCTGGTGCTCAGATTTACAGCTGCACAAACGCCTGTTTGTTTTCTGCACTTTTTATTAAGGCCTTCAGAAGATGAGAGGCAGCTCAAAGGAAAAAAAAAAGCAAAACAAACCATTTGTTTAATGTTATTATCACCGTGATTTATCATCCCTATTAAAAATTAAGTGAGGGAATGCCAAGGCAGCAGATTAGCACACTGCTATGAGGCAGGTTGGCTGGATGCTTTGTGGAGGTGTCCTGGTTATGATAATGAACCGGCAGCTGAAATTTTCTCGCCAAACAAATTATTTTATGCTTGTTTACATGAAATATTCGGAAAGACAGAAAAAGAGCTGAATATAAATGAAATCCATTCTGTATTTTTGCCTTTATCAGTTGCTTTCATCAAAACAAATTGACTGTCTCTCAGATTAGAAGTAATAAACTGGTAATAAGCCTGAGAGTTTCTCTCTAGGCTGCTGATTCTAATCTGTCAAAGATGAAGGGGACCAGAAGCTGTTGAGGTGATGGCTGCTCAGTGTGTGAAATGAGTTCCACCAGTTCTCAACTGGGAAGCCCCTAGAAAAGCCTGGAAAAATAACTGGCTGTGAACAGCAATTCCACTGGCTGGCTCTCTACATATAAATCTTAGATTTCCATGCTGAAAGAAGGATATTGGCTTCCTTGTTTTTTTCCTTTCTTCAGTAGATTTTGTCCAAGAACAACAGATCTTCAAATTTCAAAGCAAACTCTCCCTTTCTCTTCAAATTCAATGAGATTTCATCAGGCTTATGTTCACTGCGTGGTCAAGGTTTATAACATTAAGAGTTCCTTCTCCAAATCTGGGCTTGAGAAGATGGATCGGGAAATATTAGAAGAACCTGTACCTGTTGCATTGATCAAAATGAAGATTTTTTTGTTGTTGTTGTCACCCAGAATTTCACTCTACCATCACATAGCTCATTCCTGGGCACAGGGATGCACACACAGAGACATATCCAGGGCAAGTGTAGTTCCCATGAGGTAAAATAAAGGCAGGGTGTGATACGTACCAGCCTCTGCAGGAATTTGGCCTGTCTTGGGACACGGCGAGCAACCTGCAAAGAGTTAAGGGAGTTAGTGGATTCTGTTCAGCCTACAGCAGACATGTCACTTGTTTAATCCCAGACACGGGGCTGTGTGGCTGATCACCCATGGCCAGGTTCAAATGTTCCTCTGGTTAAAATTAAAACCCGAGTCTCTTCTCTATTAACAGACCCACTGATCAAAGCTCAGCAGTGGAATGTGGCTGTCTCAGGCAAGGAGGTGCTGGGTGTTTTGCAAATGGTGCTTGGCAAGGGACCCTCTATATGATGGCAGGAAGCTCAGCCTTTAGCCCTGGCCCTGGATGCTAAGAACATCCCTGGAAGTGTCCAAGGCCAGGCTGGATGGGGTTTTGAGCAACCTGGTCTAGTGGAAGATGTCCCTGCCCATGGCAAGGGTTTGGAACTGGATGATCTTTAAGGTCCCCTCCAACCCAAATCATTCTATGGTTCTATAACTAGTTTAAATTAATGTTAAAGCTTCATCTGTATAAATATTGGCTCAAGAGCAGATCTGTTGCCTAAATACTCTCCACAGGTACTGTGTATTTATTGTTCAGTGACAGAAGAGCACTAGTCATGTGCAAAGAGGGAATAAAGATATTTAACTTCAGCCACGGACCTTATTATGAAACAAAGTGCTTCACCTGTGACAGTGCAATCGTACTCACTGTAGCACCCTTCTCATCAGCCCCTCTGACTTCTTCTCACATGGTGTGAGACTCAGCTCAACAACTTCTCCAAATCAAGTCCCTCCCCGAAGCAAGTCTTTTGTCAATGAGGGAAGCCAAGCACCGTCTTAAAATGTCAGTGGAACCCCAGAGAGCAGAAGAATGCAACAATATTTTTTTACCTGAGTTGCCCTTGCTGTTGATTTAAACTGAAATAGCAGCAGCCCTTGCCAAAGGGATGATTTTATGTCTGTTTATATCACGCATTGAAAAGCTCAGGAATGCCCAACGGGAAAATTAAAGTTTCATCCATGAGAATCTTTACTATTTCCTTCTGCATTATTTTAGCCAGCATCTCATAAAATTACAACCAAGGGAAAACAGGTCCCTTGGGAAATTCCCAACGGAGAGGAGAGGAGAGGAGAGGAATTGTTTGCATCTTAAGTTTTGGAAGAAACTTTCTGTCTGTGTCTGTTACCTCAGACAAATAAAGCCCCTCGGGAGCCTGCTGTGAGAGGCTGCAGAGTCTCCATCACTGCAGGTTCTTCAGAACAAGACAGATAAATGTCTGTGAAGTTGGTCCTGCTTAGAGCAGAGGCAGGGATGAGAGATCAATAGCCCTCAGTATTTTTTACTAAAAATTTACCTTTTGGAACAAATCCACCTGTTGTTCTGCATGGAATGGTCACAGGGGTTTTTGAAGACTAATCAGTGAAACTGGAAACTTGGTTTCTGGTTTTATTTTCCCCACCAAAACCCATTTTGTTTGCTTGCTTAATTGCATAAGAAGGCTCTGTGTGACTTGGCTCCTTCAAGAACCACCTTCTAAAGTCTTGGGGATACCCCGTGGACATCAGTGAGGAGCTAAGGATCACCAGATAGTGGCATCCTGTTTTCTAGGACTGCTGCCAAAGCACTGCTGCAGGGTTTGTGATCAGTCCATTGGACTGTTCTAATCAGGCAGCTTCATTGGCATCATTTAATGGAACAATTTCCAAATTACCATCAACCTTTAGCTATAAAGCCTTCCAACACACTCATTAAAGCCAGATAATTGCTAGCAGTGACCCCATAACTTAGTGCCATCTGTTATTCCTAGCATGGTGCATGCGATATAAGCTGTGCAGTGGATTTGTTTCTAGTGCAGTGTCTGGATCTCGGGGAGCACCTGCCTGTTCCCAGCCTGGCTCAGGTGTTCAGTGAGGACAGGCAGATACCCTCCTCTAGAGCTGGCTGTCCCAGGGCACCACAGCTATTTACACATCACTGCTTTTCTGGTGGAAGTAACTGCTGCCACTGACCTGCCAGCAACATAGCTCCTGTGAAAACACCCTCGTTTGCCTCAAGCAGCATCAGCCAGGTTATTTCAGCACTGTGACCCAGTTCTTTGAGCTTTGCAACTGATTTCCCCCCTAAAGCAGGTGAGTGATCCCAGATACCACTTCATTGGCAGTGGTGGAGGTATTCTCTCCCACTTGGACAGGTGGGTTTGTAAAACAGTGTTGGGTTTTGGCTGAATTCCACAGAAAGGAACATGCATTCATGGTAATCATGGTTGACAACAAAGTTGTTTATAGGGGAAAAGTGTGGATGCTTCTGGAGAGAGATTCTTCCTATTCTAGGTGCAATGGGTACAGATACACGTGAAGAGTCTCATTCTTCCCACCCTACTGCATTCCCAAATACAGGCACATACTGACATTTTAGACACACTGGATTATCCCACCTGACCTCCAGCAAGGCACAGGTATTCCTAGTTCCTGCACTGTATCTGTCAGGCCCACATGGGCGTCTCAGATACTACAGAGCCTCTCAGATCTGAAGAAATTTAGGTAACTGACTGACGGCCTAAGTGACCCAAAATCACACGTGGTATATCTTATGCACCTGACAGATGTGAGCACAGACCTGAAGCTCAGGCTTTTATAGAATCAGAGTGGTTTGGATTGGAAGGAACCTTAAAGATCATCTAGTTCCAACCCCTCTGCCATGGGCAGGGACACTTTCCACTTGAAATGGATCACAACCTCTCAAACCATGACTCAAATTCTTGCTAACTTGCAGAAAGTTCATTGCTCTCCCAACCCCATTTCCTCAGAAATTCTAAGCCATGCAATAACACAACATAACAGCACTCACTTGTAGAATACATTTTTTTTCTTTCACTGTCAAGAAGCATTTTAGAAGCTGAAATTCATGTCATTTGTTTCATCCAGCACGAGTTAAAAATCACGTACAGTAAGACCACAGGCAGAAAAAACTTTTCACCGAGTTTGAAATACTCGGGATTACTCAGACTGGAGCGTGGCCCGGACACTGCGTTAACTCCCTTGTCCCTGTGAGATGCCTCGTTAGCACAGCCGTGGCGATGGATGGATGTCACATCGAGCCCATCCCGGGGCAGCATCACAATCACGGGAGGGTGATCTCCGGGCTTAGCCCCTCCAGCACAGCTCCATGCTGGTTCTAGCACCTCCCACGGAGCCGAGCCGCAGGGATAGGTGGAACAAATGCATTTTTATCAGACTGCCCCGCGTGTCAATACTGCCGCTGAAGAAGGGACAAACCAGCCGCGTCCACCTGCTGCTCCCGAACAACCACCGCCTTAAAACCTACCTGCTCCACGATGCTGTAGTCGGCCAGCAGCTGCTCCTCCAGGTACCTGGCCATCAGCTCGGAGTCGGGCTGTGCGGCCGAGGGGGAGAAGCCCCAGCAGAGGCAGAGCCAGAGGATCATGGTGCAGGGGAGCGCCGGGGCCGCTGCCCCGCGGTGAGCGCACAGCCCCGCCGCCGCCTGCGCTGCCGGCCCGCCCGCGGGAGCCTGACAGGAGACACAGCGACCCACCCTCTCCTCCTCCTTCCCGGCTCGGGACCGGCCCCTTTTCCACGCAGGGCGGCCTCCCGCGCTGCAGGGAATCCTTGCAGGGTTCGCATCCCGCAGCGGGAGCCGCCGTGCCCCTCTGGGCTCCGCGCTCTTCATCAGCCCCCTCTTGTCCCCTGCGGGAGAGGGGCGATGCTGGGGGTTCCCGAGGTGCTGCCGCCTGTCATTTCGGCACCTACAGCCCCTCTCAGCGAGGGGAATGCTGAGGGGACATTTCCTGCGCCTGGCTGGATGCTGAGGAAGGGCCAGGATGGTGCCCAGCGTCTCCTTCCCACGCCCTTAGGGAGCACAAGCCCAGGAGGTGCTTCAGGGTTGGGGCTTTCCTAAGGGGTGGTAAAACCCTCTGGTTCCACCCTCTTACTCCACTCAGATGGGGAGTAAGAGAAGGGAAAACTTCTCTTATTCCCCATCTGGAGAGTCCTGGCTGGTTTAGGAAAGGTGTCCCCAGGGCAGGGGAGGGCAGGGAAGTTCTCCCTCCTCGCCCTCACCTTGGCAGCAGCCCCGACAGCAAAGGTGCCCAAGACACGTAATTCCACCCCCCTCTTGCCATCCAGATTGTGTTTCTCAGCTGGACAAAGCTGGGGTGACCTCCTGCTCTTCACTCCGTTTCCCAGAGGCAGAGCCCTCTCCTGCCAGACCAGCCCCGGGTGAAGGTGGGCACTTGTGGGACAGGCTGGATTCTGGCTGGCAGCTGCCAGGGATGTTCCTGGGGCATGGCACTGCCAGCTGGCACCGACCCCGCAGCTCTCAGCCCCAGGCATTCGGGAACTTGTATCTGCAGCGCTCACCTCACCCCAAATCAGGCGTATTTGCTACTTTGTTTTCCTACGCCAGCAGTAACTTCTCAAATCTAGCAGACCCAAGCTTCCTCTTTTTTGTTTATTTTGGGTTTTTGGTTGGGTTTTGGCGTTTTTTTGGTTGTTTGTTTCTGTTTTGTTTTGTTTTGGCAGATGCTCTCTGCTGCACACACAAACCTGACATGATTCAAACCACTGTATTTTCTTTTTCCTTTCCAGCTCTGAGTCACCAGGGATTGGAGCTGTTGTGGTTCATCTCCCATCTGTGGCAGTAACAGTCCAGTGAGCGGCTCAGTGTCTCTCTGGCCTTGCTGAAGCTTTGTGTCCTGCAAGTCTCACGTGTGTTTTTGAGATGCTCCCCTTTTACAAGGGAAGGGGGCAGCTGGAGTCGGAACAAAGGGAAGGTCACTGTCAGCACCTTTGGAACTCCTTGTTAGCAGATCGATGGCTCAAATTCAGGCTGAGATGACACCATGTTCACACACAAGGAGGGAAGGAATCAAAAACCTGTCCAGTCCTTTTCCCTCTGGGACCACTGTCAGGTACAAAGGCCTCTGTAGTGGCCACATCCTCAATGGGAGCTGCAGAACTGAGCAGCACTGCAGGGAATGATGAAAGGCTGATGTTGATGGGAAGAGAAGATGCAGGGAGAAAGCTGGAGGGAGGCTGGGACAGGATGCTTCAGGCCCCTGGAGACACCCCAAATGGTTCCTCTACTGATTTGACCCCTGCCAGGAGACAGCTGAGGCATTTTCTTCAGCTCCTCACCACTTCAAAGTGCGATGGAAGAGGTTGCAACCATCCATTTGGGAATCAGTGAAGACTCAAAGCCATGGTTCAGGATGAGGTCTGTTTTAAGGACACACAAAAAAAAATTTAGTTTTAAGTATGTTTAATCTGCTTCCAGTTAGTTTCAGCTCCTGCATGTCTTGCCTAGCTCAGACAGAGAAGTGCATGGAAGCAGCATCAGAAATAGGACTGCAGCCTCTTGTGCCCTCACTACTGGCATGAGGATGGTCTCAGCCTGCTCTGTCTATGTTTCACTACCCTGGGGACACAGATGTGTAAAAGTCTTGCACTGTATGCTTAGAAATGCTGAAAACAGTCATTTAAGCCAATACATATAGCATGATTTTTCTCCTGTTCTGGAAAACCCAAAGGGAATCAAGACACTTCTGTAAAAGCAAGTCAGAAGTAGCCTGCTAACCCTAGGGGTAGCATCAGTTTCTGGTCAGGAAGGGGAGATGTTTTCCAGTTTGAAATAACCATTGCACAGTCAGGAGGCATTTGGAATACCATCCAAGTCTCACCAGCTGCAGAATTTGGCCACTCTGCTTCTCCCGCTGCCCAGGTGAGGATCTGAGGGCCAGGGTGTGTCAAAAGAGTGAGACTCTGCTAAGATGCTACAATAAAGCTGAGTCTAAGCACACCTGGTGAAAGGAGGATATTCAAGCCAGAACAGGATCCTCGAGCAGGTACAGGATAACCAACGGGCATGAGAGAGGGAGCTGGGAAAAGCACTGCCCTTCCTAAAGGGATTAGGAACAGCCAGTTCTGCTTATGCTCCCCTCAGCAAGGGCACGTAAGGACACAGCACGTGGGTAAGAGCAAGGTGTGTTTTCATGTGGTTCGGGTGGATTTAGGATTGCTGAGTGAACATTGAGCCTGGGGTCTTGATTGTTCACATTATCCCCTCTTCCCCTTCCTGGAGCACAGTCTCCTGGTTTGGGGTGTGAACACAGCAGGCACGGTTCCGGGGATGCCGCCGGAGTCCAAGACAAGCAGTTACTCAGGTGTGTTCACATCAGACATGTTCCATGCTGACTTTTGCAGACTTAGCAAGATGAGCAGCTGTTCTTTGGATGGGGGCTCAGCAAATTAAATTTCCTGGTGTGCCTGCAGCCAGCATGAGCAGAGACACCAGAGAGAGAGGCATGATCCAACAGCTGAGCTTTCACACACATTTCACCTGGAAGAGATGATCTTATATCAAGGAGTCTCTCTGTGTTGACACACAAACACGGGCACCTTGCTCACCTCATGGAGGGTTAAATGCCCAATCAGAAGTGTCTGAACCAGCAACTAAATCTACCCAAAGCACCAACAAACTGTACCATTTAGTGGCATTCAAAGCCAGCAATTGGATCAAGAAATTGGCAAGAGTCCCAAAGGGTTACACAGGTGTAGTCATGGATAAATGTCCAGAGGTAAAATTAATTACTGTGAAGTTCAGGGAGTTGCATTCCATATCTTCCTTCAGGTCTTAATCTAAGCGCTCTCCTGAAACATCTGGATGGGACCCGCTGATCCCCAGTTCTGGCACTATTGAGAGGTGCTTGTGTTCCTGACAGAATCACAGAATGGTTTGGGTTGGAAGGGACTGTAAAGATCATCTGGTTCCAACCCCCTGCCATGAGCAGGGATGCCACCAGGTTGCTCCAGGCTGGACTTGCACACTTCCAGGGATGGGGCATCCACATCTTCTCTGGGCAACCTGTTCCAGTGCCTCACCACCCTCTGCATAAACAATTTCTTCCTAATATCTAATCTAAACCTCTTCTCTTTTGGTTTAAAACTGTTACCCCTTGTCCTGTCCCTAAATGCCCAGGTTAAAGGTCAGTCTCCCTCCTTTTTAAAAGCTTCCTCTAAGTACTGAAAGGCTGCAATAAGGTGTCTCCAGAGCCTTTTCTTCTTCAGGCTGAACACCCCCAGCTCTCCCAGCCTGTCTCCATAGCAGAGGTGCTCCAGCCCTCAGAGCATCTTTGCGGCCTCCTCTGGACTTGCTCCAACAGGAACACATTTTTGTCGTGTTGAGGGCTCCAAACGCAAATGCAGCACTCCAGGTAGGGTTCCATGAGGGCAGAGAAGAGTAGAAAGGTATTTTCTGGGGTCCCAGTGGCTGCTGATCTCCCTCTTGCCATTAGCTGTGTGCACCATGGCCCAGCAGAGCATTTCAAAACTTCCAAATCTGGTATTATTCTGATGAATATCACCTGAAGTCTCTGCCAAAGGTGCTGGGGATGTCTGACTGTGTCTGGGAGACTGCTGCATGTTTATATATCATTTCCCAGAATGGCTGGTGTGTGATGGGATTAATGTCAGGGCAGTTGATGCCTTAGGTTTTAACTTTTGTGTTTTTCAAATTCTGTATTCCCAGTGTGTAACTCTGCAGTGTCCTGGAGCCTGGGAGCTGCTGCTCTCTCATGCTGAGACAGACAGAACAAAGCCTCTCCAGGCTGCTCTCCAAGGACACCCAGCCCGGCCTAGGCCCAAAATGTGTAACCCAGCATCTTGAGAAGGGGGGCAAGCTGAGGGGAAATTCCATCATTAGCTAAAGTTTAATTGGTGAATTTATGCTGAGATGCAAATGGCCCAAAGCTATAAAAGTGTGAAGAACTCGTGACTCGGGGTCCATCTTGGGTGCAGCCTTTGGCCTGCCCAGGGTGTGCCTCTGAAGGCCTTTCAAATAAATATCCACCTTTATTCCCTTCCTCCTGTCCAGTCTCTGTTTCTAGGTTGGCCTCTTTAGGCATCACAGTTACACCAAGTCTGTTGTCTTGCAGGTACACTCTGTTCTCACCTGGATCGCTGGAAATTCCCAGATCTGAAATTCAATATGGGAAGAGGAAGCTGTCTCACCAGACACAGAAATTGAGGCATTTTTCCCCGGGTGCAAGCCAAACCAACACAATATAATTATTCTGAGGGGCAGGCTCTGCACAGCACTAATTCCTAGTGGTTCAGGGTGGACAGTGCATGAAAACTTCTTTCCAGAGGAATCCCAGCCGTGAGAGGAAAATTCATGGAACAGCCCAATGGACATGTAGCACAAAACATCCTGCTGAGATCCCGTCCTCCTCGTGAAATTCTGGGGAGGTTCACCTAAACTGATGGCAGGGCTCTGGGCATCCTCAGCACTTGTTTCTCCCGTATATTGTCTGTAGCTTCCCGAGAGGTTTCAGCCTTTTGGGCTCTTTTGGACAGTATATTTGAGCAGTTTTCGCCATCTAGTGGTCACACGGATTTCCCAATCTTGATACTTTTACCAAAAAAAAATTAAGCCACATGAAGTGCTTGTGAGGGGACTGAAACAAGGGGTTAAAAACCTGGTTTTTTAAATGAACTTTGTTCTAAAGGGACTTTTTAATCTCTTCAGAGCAGCAGTAATTCGCTTCCTGGTCCAGGGGCACAGATAACTCCAGAACAGCTTTAAGTTTCTGATGGGAAAGGGCTGGTCACCCTAAACTAGGGGCACGTGTGTGATCAAAAATCAGTTTATATACAAAATCAAGCTAAAGTAGGTACCATCAACACAGCAAAGACTGGCTGCCCTGTCCTAGCTGCTCTTGCAGCCCTGGAGAAGCCCTGTCATAGCCATAGCTCCTATAACACTCATTGAGGGTTTTCCTAGGCTAACTTTGAGGTAGTTAATTTAAATAGTGCCAGACTGTGACAAATAATGGAATCAGCAGGGCAGGGCAGTGACCATCCCCCTGAATTGTCAGTGGTGAGGCCACGACTTGAATGCTGGGTTCAGTTTTGGGCCCCTCACTACAAGAAGGAAATTGATGCACTGGAGCATGTCCAGAGAAGGGAACAGAGCAGGGGAAGGGTCTGGAGCACCATAAGGGAGCTGGGAGGGGCTCAGCCTGGAGAAAAGGAGGCTCAGGGGTGAAGATGTCACTCTCTGTAACTCCCTGACAGGAGGGTGCAGTCAAGCAAGGATCAATCTCTGTTCCAGGGTAACCAGCAATAGGATGAGAGGAAATGGCCTCAAGTTGCACCAGGGGAGATCTGGGTTGTACATTAGGGAAAATTTTTTCACCAAAAGTGGTGTAAAGCACTGGAGAAGGCTGCTGAGGGCAGTGGTGGAATCACCATCCCTGGAAATATTAAAAAAACATGTGGATGTGGAACTTGAGGACCACTTGGCAGCGCTGGGTTAATGGTTGGACTCTGTGGTCTTAAAGATCTGTTCCAACCTAAATGATTCTATGATTACTGAAAACCCCTGCTCCCACCCTCTCTATTCCCCTCCTGTACACTCGTCTCCTCCAAACACATCACTTCTCCCACCTCTCTTACCTGGCAGAGAGCTGAAATACCACTGTTCTTCTGGCATTCCCAGATGTTAATTCAGGACTCAGACTGAGAAACCAGCTGTGGAAAAAATGGAGAAAGGATGAGTAACAGCAGACTTGTGCCACAGAAATCTTTTACTGAAACATTGAAGTGTAACATAACATAGGGGAAGATAGCAGAATATTATTAATATTATATAGTGGGTATCATATAATACAATATAATATACAAGAAATGTAATGTCCTCTAATATACTGTAATGGGATATAATCTAATCTAATTTATCATTTTATCTGCTGTTTTGTGCCAGAGTTCACATAGTAATTCTGTCACTTGCATTGAAGCTGCTCAGATGTCTCAAAAAATCCTTTCTTTGTGGAAGAGTGAAAGGGATTTTTGCCAAAAGGTGTCTTCCTCCCTTCTTTCCCCCTTTGGCTTTGCTGCCTTACTTTTTCTCATCACTTTAAGTACCCAAAGAACCAGGGAGGCCAAAAACCTGCTTCAAAAGCATTCAGGGGGCATAGAACGTGCATCTGAAAATACCATCAGATGTTCTCATGGGACTAATTTTGGAAAATTAGAACTATTCCACCAGCAGCCATGATCCTTTCCCAGCAGAATGGAGAAAAGGGTATTTGTGTGGGGCAGGATCCAGCCCCCAGGTCTCTGCCAGCCCCTGTGGGTTGGCTGGGTGGGAGGGCCCTTGGAGAAGCCCAATGTTGCTGCCTCCATCACGCTGAGAACCAAACTTCACCTCGTTTACTATAAACAGACCAACTGCGAGTGAGTTCTTGCTGAGATCTTTTGAAGTTTTTGGATACTGAAAGCTCTGTGCCTAGCAGGAAATTAGTCAAACATCACGGGAAGCTACAAAAGCAAGGAGTGAGCCTATCCAAGCCAGAGCTGTTATCGAGGGCAGAGGCGAGTGAAGACACTATTTGGATAACCCTTGCTCAGGCACCACAGCTCGGACTTGCGTCGCAAGGCAAATATTTACCTACGGCCTAAACAAAGTCAGCGTTTCAGAACTTTGCTCAAAATGCTGCATAAACCTGGGCTGTTTCCTTGAACTTGTCTCAGAGAAGGGAAGAACTTGTGTCCGTACCTGTGCGGGCTGTTCTGCGGAGGAAACCAGTGGGAAGAAAATGAAGTACCTGAGCAGCTTCCTGGTTTTGTTCCTCGTTTCTGGAGTCGGAGGCTTTGATCTGGTTATCGATGACATCCCAGATGTGAGTATTTGGAGGCAGGGCCCAGGTCTGCCTTCCTTGCTGAAGTCCATACGGAAGCTGCAGCAGGAGCAGAATTGGGTCACTGCTTCACAGTTCTCTTCTACTTTTAGCTATAAATATTCTGATAATTGGTCTTCATCTGTCATTTGTAGTGTTGTTTTTTTAAACATTATTAAAGTTGGGATAGTATGAGAATAATGCCGATTTCCTTTTCAAGCTGGTTTCATGTTTTCGCTTTAGTGTTGCTTTTTCTGGTGTGGTTTTAGCCTTTAAACATTCGAGTGGGCTTCTACACTCAGATCTTCAGCATATTTTATACCCTGTTTCCCTGGAATAAGCAGAAACCGGGCACCTAGACATATTTGTGGATGGAGTCTCCTGTGTGGAACACTATGAACTTCAGCAAAGCTTTGTATGGAATTGCGTTTTTGTTAACAGGAATTCAAATATGGAGTGAATGTCCTATTGACTTTACATTCCTCAGCAGTGGGATGAGATAATTTATAAGAGACTCTAATTTCTTGAGATAATACAACGATGAAAAGAAGTATAGTTATAGTTTTGACTCTGAAACTGAGTCTAAATTTAAACCCCCAGGCTCAGGTGAACTTAGATTTGGTGTCTACACCCATTTCCACATCGTAGTTTTGAAATATTTCTGTGAAGTCAGCAGGGATGATATGAGGCTTTCTTGTCCTTCGCAGGACTAATAAAAATCTTCAGTGAGCTGGAATATCCTATTTTTCTTTGTTTTTACTGCCATTTTCTTGACTCAATGAGATTTCAAAACTGGGTTTGTAATTCCCAGGAAAAATATTCCAGACCTGTGGCTCTTTCTAATCGTAGGTGCCTTATCAATTTAACATCAATGTGCATAAACAATTTAAATTAATTTTGTGCAAGCCTTCGTATGTATGCTATCACATAAGTTGGAAAGGAACTCATGCACTTAAACTTCTTTACTGCCATAAATTAAACTCGTAACAAAATTTAATTAAGAGTGTTGCTGTGGTGTGATCGACACTTCTAAATGAATCAGTGCAGCTTTGCACTTGGAAAAAAAAAACTGATTTTTTTTGCTATCAGTGGGAAAAATTTAGTTCTCAGGTATATTGGTATAAAACCAGAGACAATTTCTGCTGGTTTGAGCAGAAATTCTCTGATTTCTCTGGTTTGAGTGAGAGAGAGTGTCTCTCAGTGTCTAAAATGCTGTAGTTCCCATGGCTAGACCCATCCTGATGATAATCATCTGCCTCTTGCTCTTTGTGATCATTTCATGTGAAATATTACTCCTTGTTTCAGGAGGAAAGGCTGTAAAATGATGGTAAAGGTCATGATCTTATAGGAGTTTATAGAGCTGGTTGGCCACTGAGGGAAACTGAATGTGAGGATTTTGGTCTGAAATAATTTGTGCTTCTGCTCCCCTTTTTCATCCAGGGGAGGTGAATTTTCACTTTGGAACTCTCTTGTAAAGTGCTAATCAATAATAAATCAAATGATAAATCGAACAGTAAGGCAGAAGCAACTCTTTCTTTCTTCTTCTCTGTCCTCTAGGAAGTGGAAAACCTGATTGATCTAGAAATGGATGGATTTCCCTCAAGCTCCAAGGCGAGAAATGGCAGGTACCAGGTACAGTACCCAGAAATGCTTCAAAGAGGAGGGAAGCTGGAATGCCTGGGAGCTCTCTCCAGGTTCCATGGAGCAGGAACAGGTCTTGTTCCATGTCCAGGGATGTGAGTGTGCAGTCAGGTGGGACCAGCTGGTCTTTATAGGCATTGAGACTTCCATGTCTCTGGCTGGGACAAGAACTGCTGCTCTCCCTTAAGCACAACGAGGCTTTGTTCTGTATCTGTGCTCCTGAGGTGATAAACAATGGAGATGCTTGTCTAACTTCAAGTGTGGGGAAAATCCCGTTGATGCTGGGCAGGCTTTTCCATGAGAAAATGGAAAAGGACTTCAGACACTGGCAAGTGTAGGCTGAAAATTTCCAGTCCACCCATTCATGTTTAACTCTGGTCAAAGAGTGACACTCAGTGATGAGCTGGTGGCATCTGAGACCTGGGAAGAAAATTTGTTTCCAGCACACTGGTGGGTTGCAGGTTATTTTGGTCTGTTGGCTTGGGAAACAGAAACATTTAGAGCAGCATTGCAAGAGTTCTTCTGTGTCTTACACACTAGCAATTAATGATAATACTCATGAAATCAGTTGTTTGAATGTATTAATTTTTCATTACACTGCATGAAAGAAATGATCAGAGTGGACCTTGTCCTCCACCAAGATCTGGTGCTGCTTTTCTTGTGCTTGTTCAGTGTAGTGAAAATGAAAGATCCTCTTGAGTAATGTTGGATTTCCCAGCATCTTTGAAATACACACAGGCAAACCTGATTTTTCTTTATCCTAAAATACTGGATATCCTAAAATTTTGGATGGAACTTATTGATACCTAAAGCCTGCATAACAGTGGAAGAAAATGGCAGATTTTAGCATGAGTATGAATCAAGCCTGCTCACATTTGCCAGTCCAGTATTTAAACAATTTAATCATGATCTAATCAGAAATCCCTCCTAGCTGCACTTCTTCAGGGCATCATTTCTTTCCAATGTGTCTGTATCAGTGCCATATGTGTTATGTTGCCTCTGTTCCCAAAATTTCTGGATGCATACAGGCACAGGCATATGCATGAAGTAATTTGCAATTCTACTACTGGTTTCATTATACAAGTTATTGCTTTCATTCCCATACAATATTTCCCATCCTCTACAGATCAAATGAATCTTTGCAAACCAGCAGAACCAAGATCTCAGCTACCCTTTCATTATTTGAGTCACAATAAAATATAATCAATGAGGTTAAACTGAGCTGTGCAAATCATCTTGAGACAGCAGCTCTTGGCCAGCAGCAGGCACACAGTTATTTACTGTTCATCACTAAAGGAAGACTGTTTCCCAAATTATTTTTTCAGCACTATGTTTTTCTGCAAAGACCTCACCAGCACATTGGCAGCAAGGCAGCAGAGCTCCTTGCAGACCCTAGAGATTGGCTCTAAATACAGAGGATGGTTTTCTAGGTACAGATAAGGGATTCTGCTATTTTGCTCCTGAGCAATTCCCAAAATGCTGTGCCTCAGGCATGTGAATGGTCCTCGTGACCACAGCAGCAGAGTGTTCCTTGGGCTGGAATGCAGGTGACCTTGTGAACCTCTATATGGTGGTGCACAGCTGTTATCTCTGTTTCGGAGACAGATAATGTGTCTAGACTTGTCTAGACTCCCGCACCCTCTGAGGCGGGATGTTCTGCAACACGCTCCCCAGATCTGGGTCCTGGTCTCTGGCTGTCCAGAGGCAGGTGAGATCACACCTTTTTCCTCACTGTTCTGCCTGCCTGGTTTGCCCTCCAAAAGGACCAGCACAGGAAGGATATATGGAAAGAGACAGGGTGGGATGATGGAATCATAGAATGCCTTTTGTTGGAAGGGATCTTAAAGACCATCTTGTTCCAACTCCCCTGCCATGGGCAGGAACACCTTCCACACCTTCCCCTATCCCAGGTTGCTCCCAGCCCCACCCAGCCTGGCCTTGAACACTTCCAGAGATGGGGCAGCCACAACTTCTCTGGATATCTTGTGCCAGGGCCTCACCACCCTCACAGTGAAGGATTTCTTCCTAAATCAGCTGGTTGGAGACTCCCCCAGCTCTCAGGGTATAAATGTAGCCAAACAGACAAGGATTCATCTGCAGCACTGTGAAGGCAAACTCTGACAAGTCTTAGGTCTGAAATTTCTCTTCTTGCATCTCACAGTGAGGATCCCCTGAAAGGAGGGTGAAGAGGCTGCAATGGATTTGGAGTGTGTTTAAAACTGCTTAGGAAATTACAGGAAAACAAGTGAATTATGAGGGAACAGCACCTCAAAGAACTGGAAGGGCATTCCAGGTAGATCACAGAATCACAGAAACATGGAATGGTTTGGGTTGGAAGGGCCCTGAAAGGTCACCTAATTCCCACCCCCTGCGATGGGCAGGGACACCTTCCAGTAGACCAGGTTGCTCCAAGCCTGGTCCAATCTGGCCTTGAACGCTTGCAGGTCACATCTTTCTAGTTTCTCATGTTGGGCATCTGCTTTACAACATATTTTTTGCCCCAGGAGAAATTTTGTCAGATACAGAACATCTGTGATTCTGCTCTTCTTATTTTACTAAATAGCTGCAATGTCCATGCACAGTGAAAGATCACTGTGAAGGGTTAAATATCCATAGCCTGCACAGGTGTCAGGAGAAGATGTGTCTCAGTACCTGAAAACAGAGCCCAGCATCAGTCCTTCAAACAGTTCCTGAGGCACATGCTGTCTTCATTCTAATCAGCAATTTGCCACACATGAGACATAGCTCAAGATCCCCTTTTTGTGCACTGATCATGTCTGGACGTGGTTTAAAAGCATGAATCCTCATGCTGGAAATAGCAGGAGCCTCATGTGCCACAGAAGTCCCTGTTCTCAATAATCACATCAGCACTCAGACCTGAAGCGTAGGATCTCCAAGGCCAGGTTGGATGGGGCTTGGAGCAACCTGATCTAGTGGAAAGTGTCCCTGCCCATGGCAAGGGAGGTGGAACTAGAAGATCTTTGGGTCCCTTCCAAACCAAAACCATTCTGTGATTCTGTGTTTCCATGATGCTGGGGTTCAGGTACCTGAAGATAAAGGTACAGCTCTGTCCTTCTGACCTGTTGGAGTGTCCCAGGGCTATGGCTGGCCCACCCCATGTCTGATTTCTAACTACAGCCATGGGAGTCACTATGTGTGCCAGTGATAAGCTCCTCTCCATCAGCACCTCCCCTTCTTCCCCAGGAACAGTCAGGAAGGAAACCTGGGCATCCTGAAAGCTTTAACCACCATTCCTAAAGTGGGTCAGGAGCCCTAAGCTGAGAACTAGAAAAGTACCCCCATAAAAAAAAACCCCTCTGTGCTAAGGTCTTGGTCTTCATCTTCCTAAAATTAAATTTGTTTCAGTTAATGTTGGTCTAGTTTTAATTTTTATTCAAGCTGGTGATGTTCCCTGTGCCAAGAGTATGTGTGGGGCCAACAAACATT
This sequence comes from Pachycephala philippinensis, assembly GCA_013397055.1. Taxonomy (NCBI): domain Eukaryota; kingdom Metazoa; phylum Chordata; class Aves; order Passeriformes; genus Pachycephala; species Pachycephala philippinensis. The sequence goes on from VWZT01001047.1 coordinate 618,223, forward strand.
CTTAATGATCTGTTTCTTTATCAGGTGTGAAAGTCCAGTTCACTGTACAGTGAAGTTTGTGGGGTGTCAGGATGGACTGAGACAAGATCAGTCCATCAGGCTTTGCAGAGGGTCTTTAGAGAGCCATAAACTTCACGATCTTGAAATCCCAGTCTGAATGATTCAGGTAGAGCCTTTAGAGCTAGAAAATGAAAACCTGCATTTGTTCTCAGGCAGGCAAAAATCCTGCAGTGTCTCCATCTGCCTTTAAAGGGTCCTTAAAACCATGTCTTTAAAATTAACTTGTTGTGACATCATCATCATCTCTTATACAGTACAAGATTTACCTAGATCATTATATTAATTAGCTTCAAATAAACTTAACAGCTGCAGAGCAATCTTTGTGTGCATCATGGGATTAAAGGTGTTTTCATGAGCATTTTCTGTGGTTTTGAGTCCTCTTGACCCTGGAGAGCTGAACTGTGGTGATAATATAAATGTAGATCTCTCCATTAAACAATTGTGTCTAGGTGAGCCAAATTCCCTTTCAGGGGATTAATATAAATACTCCTCATGTGAAGGGGATTTTTTAGGGAATTAAACAGAATTATTCAAGCGGCCACAAGATGTCAGCACCTTGCCACAGAAATTTCCAAATGGAACAAGTTGGTAGGGGGGAAAACCACAACCATTAATAAGCAATTTAATCTAAGTAATGCATCCATAACTAATTTCCATAGGCACAAGCATGTAAATGTAATATCGATTACACAATGGATTTTTTTCATTCATACATATTGCATGTAATACATAAATAAATATTCTCTAATATAAATGTCGACAAAGTGAGCCAAAGAAGTTTGGAGTTTGAGGTTTTTCCACTTTTCATAGAAAAAAAAGAGACCTTTCCTGTTAAAAAAAAAAAAAAAAAGGGTGTCTGAGGATGACTTTCTGCTCCCGTGATTTGCTTTCAGGAAGAATGTTTTTCTGGAAGAGAATGTTTTCCTTTAAAAAAAATAAGACAGAGGAAGAAAGCTGTCCTGTTTATGACAGGCTCTGAGGCACAGCTGGGAGATCACATGCTCCACCATCCCGGGTAGAAATACATAAAATAGGACAAAAGGAATATTCACACTTAATCTGGGAACTCAAACCAATTCTCATTCATGTCCAGAGAAGGGCAATGGAACTGAGCAAGGGTCTGGAGCACAAGTCTGATGAGGAGCAGCTCAGGGAGCTGGGGGAGCCCAGCCTGGAGAAAAGGAGACTCGGGGGAACCTTCTGGCTCCCCACAGCTCCCTGAGAGGAGGGTGAAATCAGGTGGGGGTCAGGCTCTCCTTCTGGGAACAAGGGACAGGATGAGTGGAAATGACCTCAAGTTGTGCCAGGGGAGGTTTAGGTTGGATATAAGGGAACATTTTTTCACTGAAAGGGTTGTCAAGAATTGAAACAGGCTTCCCATGGAGGTATTGGAATCACTATTGATGGAAGTGTTTGAAAAGACATGTCGATGTTTTGTGGAGGCGCTGGCAGTGTTGGGCTGATGGCTGGACTTGATCTTAGAGGTCTTTTCCAGCCCGAATTGTTCTGTGATTCTCTATGATTCTATGATTCATAATCTTAGAAGACAGTTTTAAGACACTGGTCCCTGTCTTGAAACAGCCAGTCAGTGTTCTCAGCCTTGCTGAAATATCCCCTCTGTATTCTTCTTTTCCAGCGGAGCACATCCGACTGGGGGTACGTTGGAGATCTGGTGAGTATTTTCCTTCCTCTGTGGTAAATAATACTGAACAAAGTGATTTTCTAGTTAACCATTTTTTGGAAATCAATCCCTCTGTTTGTTCAGTTCCTTGTTTTTACTGCCGGTTGGGTATTAACCTATTTTCTTTAAACAGAGAGCTGTTTGCACAATCCTGTTGATACATCTGCTCTTGGAGGGAGAAGGGTATGGTAAATATGAAGAAATAAGCATCAAAAGTGATTAGACAAAGACAATGTCTTAACAAAACACTTTAATACTGTTCTCCCACTGCTGTGGTTTAACCATTTACAGCACTAGGTCAGTAACCAATGCTTCAAGTCTCCTCTATTTAGGACTTCTGTTGAAAATGTGAGCTCTCTCCTCCTCATTATATGATGTTCAGGATTACTGTGTAACTTTCCATGCTGGATTGCACTCCTAGAGTCATTCCAAGGACTGGTTGCATCGTGAAAAGCAAGGAAAATATTCCAGCTTAATAAATACCCTCTTTCAGCTGAAATGTTTTAGTGAACTATATTATGAATATCCTGCCACAATTGCCAGGTAAAATATGGAGATGTCCTGAACTTGAGCTCATGTCCCCTCTAGCTGCCATATTGTAAGGAGCAGCAATTAAAAAGTAGCACTGAGACTATAAAAATGATTGATATTGTCCTCTAGGGCATTTTTTTCCAGCAGTGCCCTAAATTTATAGAGCAATTTTGTCAATTGCAGGTGGAGGACGATGACAAGGTAGGTCTTTACAGCTACAAGGTTCAATCCACCATCACATCTCGGCTGGCCAACACAATGATCCAAGCCAAGATGGTGAACAACGCCAAGCGGCCTCAGCCCATCGTGTTTGATGTGCAAGTCCCCAAAGGAGCTTTCATCGACAACTTCACCATGTAAGTAGTGGTCAGGTAGCAGACTCGTCCTCTGGAAGGGCTCAATGGGCTGGGAAGGAAGTATTTGTAAAAGCAAAAGCTCTTACTATTTTCCAGGTTCAGTGTAATTTTTGCAGGCTTTCTCAACAGGTTCATGTCATCAGTCTGTCTGTCTGTCTAGGTCTTCCTCTAGAAATTATTGAGACATTGGCCAATATCAATAAAATTGGACAAAATTCTCAAATAGGCTAAGCCCCCACCTTGCCTTTTGCAAGCTGGTGCCAGATCAAAGTAGAGAGACCCACATTAAAGCCCTCACTGAACAGAAACCGGCCTGGTTCGGTATCCATTCAGAGAGGCAGCAGCCAGCTTGTTGGTCAGGAGATGTCCTGATCCATGTTCCAAACCAGCCATGACATCAGGAACTGCCTTCCCTGCCCAAAGCCTGGGGAAAGTGTGAAAGAGGCAGAGGAGAGCAGATCCTCCTCAGAGCACAGTGGTGCTGGCTACTTGAAATTAAAAGCAGGTAGGGGAAAAGACAGAGCTCTAGTGAAAATCAGACTTCATTACTTTGGGGTTAAACAAGAACCTTGTTATTTCATTTCCCACCAGCTTAGATTTCACTGGTGTAAACTGAAGAAACAGTCCTCGATTGTAAAGTTGTTTCTTTTGCAAGCTGACTGTGCTTCTCTCTCCTAGGGATATCAATGGTATCACATTTACCAGCCATATTCGGGAAAAATCTGAAGCCAGAAAAATGTACGCTCAAGCAAAAGCCAAAGGCAAAGCTGCTGGAATAGTCAGGTATAAACACTTTGGCATTTGGGTTTTGTACTGACCTTACTCACAGGAGAACTGAGATGACCCATCCCAGGAGGAGATAGATGAGGGGGAATCCTGGAAAGGAAAATGCTTACTTACAGCAGCTGTGGTATTTAATTGTCATGGACTTAAATTGTGTTTCTGCTTTCAGCTTGCTAAAACACCCTGTGCTAACAGAAAACTGCAGCTCGCTGATAGAGGCCACAGTTAGAATCACGCAGCAAATCCTCAATCTAGACCTAAGTGCAAAGAAGCTTTTTCTTCTCCTAGTATTTTCTCAAAATAACCCCACAGCTGACTTTTCAGGAGCAATGCCTTGGATATGGAAAACTTCCAAACCGAGGTGAATGTGCCCCCAGGAATGAGGATCCAGTTCCAGCTTCACTACCATGAAATGATCCGAAGGAGGCTGAGCTCCTACGAGCACGTCATCTCTGTGAGGCCAGGACGCCTGGCCAAGCACATGGAGGTAAAGCAGAGCTGGGGTGTGCAGGAAGAACCCCACAGGTGGATCCTTGCTGAGAAAGCACCCACAGTTTTCAGGGAGATGTCTCTGTCCAGGGCAGGGGGCTTGGAACTGGATGAACTTTAGGATCCCTTCCAAGCCAAACCATTCTAAGAGAAATCATGGTTGTGGAGGGACAGTCAGAGATCATCAGTTCTCATAGGACGCTACCTCATGAAGTTGGGGTTTTTGTGAAAAGCAGTGTTCCAGATAAATAGCAAGTACTGTTTGTTTTCCTTCAGTCAAGTCAAGTTTACACAAGAGTATAAAAATGTCAAATCCTGTTTGCCCAAGTGGTTCTGACGTGAGTCACTCACGATTCAGGAGATTCTCAGCTGTGTTTACAAGTGGAGACAGGACACATTAGCTCCTCACTAGACCAGGTTGCTCCAAACCTGTCCAACCTGGCCTTGAGCACCTCCAGGGATGGGGCAGCTCTCTACACTGAATGTCCTCCCTTCCTGCCTTTAGGTGGATGTCCGCATCATTGAGCCGCAGGGACTTCGCTATGTTCATGTTCCTAATTCACTCGGAGATCATTTCGATGGAATCACCACCATCTCCAAGGGAGAGAAAAAGGTAACCACTCACAGACTGGAAATAGCACAAAATCTTCAGTTTTCACACTTTACACAGTCCTGGAATTTTTTCGTACCTGCTGGAAGCATGCAAATATGCAGCAAAAGTCTGTCTTTACTTCCATAGTAATATAGCAGGCAGTATTGTTTCTTGATATTCAAATTCACCCCCACTGCTAGTTTCACAAATTATTTCAGAGGTACTAGGTGTCTATACTACATCTTATCTTCTCAGGAAATTTCAAGTCATTCAGTTAAAACAGAAAAAAAAGTACCATAAAGTCTGCATGAACAATCACATGACTAATGAAAATGTTTCCTGCTACTCAATTTACAGACAAATTATAATCTTTTGTTTGAGAAAAAAGAAGTCAAATAGAAACCTATCAGAAATGCTGATAAAATTATGGATAGTTTCAACTAGGAAAATGTTAAATAAACCAATGTATTACTTAATAGAAATGGTTTGCACAGCTCTAGTTGAATATTTGGTGCTGTAGATGGGTCACGTGATTTGTGTCACAGTTGCTACTACTGAATCAACATATCCAGGCAAACCTTGGTGCTGTTTTTCTTCTGAAGTGACAAAGTCCATTTTCCACAAATAACAAAAGCAGGAAAGCGTTCAGTGAAATCAGATATTTCATGAAGAGGTGGACTCTCTTTGTGTCAATCATCCCCCCCTCACACAACTGTGGGAAACGGAGGAGTAGAAATCCCCACAAACACTAATGAGTTTAATTTACAGCCCTGAAAAGATGTAATAATAAAGGTATACAGATCTCAAGTAGAAAAATTATAAACCTATGTTTCTATAGTTATAAGTAAGAAAATGTATTGGGTGATATAGTGAAGGGTTTTAAGCATGATAATATGATTTTATAGTTTAAGTTAAGAATTTAGATGTTATAATAGAAGTATATGTGTGTACGTGAGCTAACAAGTTATTGGTCAAGGAACAGACACAATGCAGTAAAAAGTACTAAAGGTGATAAGTTACAAAATCAAAACAAAGATTAGTGTTAATTGTCTATTGGACTAAAAAGTTATAAATTGCCATGTAACTCTGAAACTTGTGACTTTCTTTGGTTCTGGCGACTTGCAATTAAACCTGTAACTCCTGAGACTGATGCCTCATTTGATTTTTTAAGTAATAAGTCGCAAATAACAGAGTTGGTCCCGTCTCTTGGATCAGGCTCTGACACACAACCCCTGGCTGACTGATGATCTCTCCTCATTTCAAGGCTCACATTTCTTTCAAGCCAACAATGGCTCAACAGAGAAAATGCCCCAAGTGCTCGTCCACGGCCGTGGATGGAAATTTCGTGGTGCAGTACGATGTGAACAGAGAAACCACAGGGGGAGAACTGGAAGTAAGTGTGGCTGCTGAGCTGGGACCAGAGATCTGTGAATGCAGGAATTGCTGTCCTTCAGCAAACTGCGCTGAACTTCATCCTTCAGGGGAATAAGCATGAGGACGAGCTCTGTATCCAATTGAAAGAACAGAGGGATTTTAAGTGGGCAGAATGGATTTATTTAATTTATGACTAAGACGTGGGCTTACATATAGTAGGAGCAGATTCCTGTCATGTCCAAAAGCCGATGTCTTTATACCTGGCAGCACTCTGGTGATTTAATGTAGAATCAGAGGATAGAGTCATTGGATGCTGTACCAATACATCACAAGGAGACAACCAGAACATCACTATTTTTATGTTAACATGAAGCTGAGTTATGAGGTTGAATTATTACAGGCAGAACAGTCTATTTTTAAAGCATTTTTCATTCCTCCCTAAGCTAGTGCATGGAAGTTGTCTGAGAACCAGGCTCTGCTTTTATTGAGTAAAAATGGTGTAAGGCTACAGAGATGTGCTGAGCTGAAAGTTTGAATTGGCCAATAAAGAAGAGAAAAAAGACAATAAGGAAAAATAATGAGCTCATTAAGAAAATAAGCATTTTGCTCTGTTATTGTTTTGAGTTTTCTGAAATCTTTTCTACCGCTCGCGTCACTGCAATTTTTGTATTTTATTTTGCAGATTTTTAATGGCTATTTTATTCACTTCTTTGCTCCGGAAAATCTTGATCCACTACCCAAAAACATTTTGTTTGTTATAGATGTCAGTGGCTCGATGTGGGGACTGAAAATGAAACAAGTAAGTGTTTGACCTCTGTTGCAAAATGAGCCTCCTGCCAGCTTTCCCCATGTGCTTTACCATGCAATTCTGTAGCACACTGGCATGTAAAATTACCAGCTTAATTCTTTACACTTTACTCCAGTGAATTTGGAGCATATTTGGAATCAAAGACTTCATGATTTTACCCTTTATTTATAACACTTCTTCCATGTTGTAAGGAAGAGGTGGTGCCAGATTTTAACTCTAAATTTAAATTTTAATTGACAGATCACAAAATATTTTGCAAAAGCTCAGACACGCTTTTTGTCTAATGTTCCTTACTGAATCCTGGCAAAGTGTCAATGGGAACACTATATCCCTGCTTTCAAAACATGGAGGAATTGTTGACAGCCCTCTGAAGACCACTAAGGACTGTTTAGACCAGTGGTCTAAGGACCATACATAACCCATAGAGGGGAAAAATATTGCTAAAATAAGATATTTTAGTCTGCAAGAGAAATTGCTTCGAGAAAGATAATCAGCCTCCAAATATGCAAACAATTGTTCTGAAAAGGAAACTCATCAACTGACATTCCTGCCCAGCAAGGGTAGAATAAGATGGAATCAGGTGGATTTGCAGCAGGAGAGATTTATGTTATATATTAGGAAAAACTCTGTAGTTCTGAGTGAGGAGTTTGGGAGATTGCACATCATGTGTCACCAAAGGGTTTTAAGAACTGACTAGACAAACATTAGCTGGGGATCATCCAGGTATATTTGAATTTCCTTCAGAGCACAATAGTAAGGCTTGGCAGATTGCTTCCTTGGGGAAATCAGTGCTGCAAAACTGGGATACAGGCTAATTGTCACTTGTTTAAATCACACATCTTCAAAGAGATGTTACCCAGCCTGAAACGACAGCACTGCAGACAGAGTTAAGTCTCCTGAGCTGATCCGAGCAGTTGCTCTCTCCTGAACCACAAATGTTTCTCCCTTTCACTTTGTGTTAGCAGGAGTTAAGCAAGTTGAGCCACGTGATTTTATCCTTCCTAATTGCAGTTTTTCTGTGTTTCTTTGGTGAAAAGTTCGACGTTATGCAAGAAGTGCAAAAAAAAAAAAACAACAAAAAAAACAACCCAAATAAAAAAGGAGAGAGATTTGGATAGCAGATGCGAATTTGGATTTCAGTGCTCATGTGCTTATTCCTCAGAGGCAACTATTTGCCTGTGGTCACAAGCTAAAAAGAGGCTTTCATGAGCAGGAAGCATAAACCTGTCTTCTCTTAAATTTCTGCTCAGACCATCGAGGCCATGAAGGCAATACTGAGTGAGCTGCGTGCTGCTGACCAATTCTCCCTGATCGACTTCAACCACAACGTCCGCTGCTGGAGAGATAACCTGGTCTCAGCCACCCCATCGCAGGTGGAAGATGCCAAGAAGTACATCCAGACAATCCATCCCAACGGGGGTATGAGGTTTTGATTGCAAGGTGCTCACAGAAGTTGCATATCACAGGAATGAGTACCTCAGACAGCTTCCAGGCTGTCAGAGCATTCCTAAAAAAAAAAGAGTCTGATTCCCAAGATAGGAAAAGCATGCCTAAAGAAGATCAAGAATTGCAGTTTCTTGTATTGGGGGATGGGATGGCATTTCCTTCTATGGCAGATAGAACACAGACCACAGAACAGCTGCCTTTAATCTATCCTACCTCCCACCTCAGAGATCCCAAATATCCTTGAAAGATCAAATCCATCTCATAGGCCTGGATGCAGAGGCAGATGAAATGATCCCTAAGCAGGGAATCACAATCACTCACCCTTGGTTGACAGCCATCTGAATGAGAGCCAGCAGTGTGCCCAGGTGGCCAGGAAAGTCAGTGGTGTCCTGGCTGGTATCAGCACTTGTGTGGCCAGCAGGACCAGGGCAGTGACCCTCCCGCTGTGCTGGGCACTGGTGAGGCAGCACCTCGAGTCCTGTGCTCAGTTTTGGGCCCCTCTCAACAAGAAAGGCATTGAGGTGCTTGAGTGAGTCCAGAGATGGGCAGCAGAGCCTGGAAAGGGTCTGGAACACAAGTCCTGTGAGGAACAGCTGAAGGAATTTAAGGACATGGCTTGGTGGTGGGCTGGGTTAATGGTTGGACTCGATGATCTTAGAGGGCGTCTCCAACTTTAATGATTTATTGATTCTATGAGCTACTAAATGCCATGTGGGCAAACTGTTTGTCCTTTTTGTGCCTTTATTCCCTGCCTGATAAACAAGGACAGGTGCCCTTTTCAGCTGTACAGGTCTTTGGAAGGGGCTTATGATGATTTTAATCTGCCACTCTCGAAGTGCAGTTCTGGTTTGGTTATTCAGTTATTTGTATATCAATAGTTAGGGGATCTCCCTAACATCAGGGCCTTCTGGTGCTGTGGCACCTTCATTTCCAGAAGTTTTCACTAGAATGAACATGAAATTATAGACCTGCCCAAAACCATCAGTGTGCTGGGAATAGGAAACCATGCTGGATACATGAGTGCCTGATTTTGTTACCCCAAAAGAATTGACAGATAAACTTAGAGATCAGCTCCCATCCAGCAAAGCCGGTTTCAATGCAATATTTTATTATCTTGTCTCTGGAGCTGCTGATTTTTTCTTTCTTGACAAAGAAAATACCTATTCTCTGACTGCTCAGCCTTCAGATTTCTGTTCCTCTCATACTGATTTCTCACTCTGCCCCTTCTGTGCCACAAATCAAACCTTAGATAAGCTCAGCAAACATACACATCTTCTTGTCCAAGGAGTGGGCTGATAGCCAGGAAAGGAAGATTTCCCATGCTCTCATTCAATCACCTGCCTGCAAACCCAGTAATTCTCCCCACAGCAAATAGTTCCCAGCACCACCAATGGTCACACTGGAATTAGTGAGGGGGAATGGAGGGGCCTCATGAAGGTGATAGCCTGGGATGAAACTGGGAACCAGAGTGCAGAAAAGTGTACTTAAACATCAGAGAGGAGGTGTTTTGCTGCCTTGATCTCAGCTCTTGTTAGTGTTAACTCCACTAGAATCTTAGAACAGATCTGGATTCAACAAGAATAAAACTGGTTTTCTTCATTGTGTCTTTGACAGGCACAAATATCAATGAAGCTCTTCTCCGAGCCACTTTCATCCTGAATGAAGCCAAAAGTTTAGGCATGTTGGACCCAAACTCAGTCTCCATGATTGTACTGGTGTCTGATGGAGACCCGACAGTGGGTAAGGATCCTGCTTTGGGTGAGAAGAAAGACTGGTGGGGTAAGCCTGAGAAAAGCAAAGAGTAGACATTTTGACAGTAAGTTTAAAAAGTTCCATTCATCTTTCTTCCAATGCCTTGTGCTGCCCTTTTGTCAAGTGCTAGAAGTGCCATGGGGTTTTGCACAGAGCTTTCAAAAGATGAGCAGTTGTTACACAGGTTATGAATTTCTTGCAATTTACAGAGGGGCACAAGTCCTGAAGGACAGGTAACCAAAACAGCCTTAGAGAAATTGGGCTTCTGAGCAAACTGGTCTAGTGGAAAGTGTCCCTGCTGATGGCAGGGGGATTGGAACTGGGTGATCTTTAAAGTTCCTTCCAACCCAAACCATTCTATGATTCTACAAAAATTTCCTCTTCCTATGACCTTAGCCCACTCAGATCTACGCAGTCACAAGCATAACATCAAAATCAGGAAAAAAAGAGTGGAAAGCAAATTAATTTGGATTGGATTTGGTACAGGTCAAAGCAATTGCTGACTTGAAGATCTCAGCTCCAAAAAGTCTGCCATTAAAAATGAGCCTGAAAAAAAATTAGTCCCAGTAGAGACAGAGAATATCTTAAGTATGAGAAACAAAGTAAAACCTCCATGTAGATGTCATAATCTGCAGAAAGCTTGAATCAGGAATTCTGAGAGAAGTCTAGATATATTAGAATTACAAACTCCCCAGGAAGTTACTAAGAGCCCTGGATATACAAAGAAAATGCATCAGATACCAAAAAAAGTGTCCAAAAGAACTGTCTTCAGTGAAAATAGCTTGTTAATCTCCATCCAAGGGAAGCTCAAACACTGCTGTGGGCAATGGAAATTCAGCATTGATCTTGCTGTCTAGATTTCCTCAATATCCAGAGAAAACCAGAGACACAGGGAGAGCAGGAATGTGCTCACCTTGATGGAGACTTTTCTGTTGCTCAGGTCAATGTCACCCTTTCTGTGTCTCCAAGGTGAGCTGAAGCTGACAACAATCCAGAAGAACGTGAAGCAGAGCATAAAGGATGAATTCTCTCTCTTCTGCCTCGGGATTGGGTTTGATGTAGATTACGATTTCCTGCAGAGGATCGCAACTGACAACCGTGGCATGGCCCAGAGGATTTTTGGAAATCAGGAGACTTCTCTCCAAATGAAGGTGAGTTTCTGCCTCATTCCCTCTGAAACTCTCCTGTTCTGTTCACAGCTGTGACTCCACTAGCAAGAGGGTCTCAAAAACCACCATTTCTTCTGGAGAGCCCTGCAAGATATCAATCATATTTAAGCTTAAGTGGTCCCAGTTACGGTTTTAATAATATTTATAACACATACTTTACTTCCCTGAGCAGGAATAATATTCTATAAAACAACCTTAACTATGAAAAAAGATTTTCTGAATTAAGATTAAGGCCTGGTTGTTACTTTAGGCTATTTCATCACTAACAAAAAACCTAGACATAAATGCTAAATGATAATCCAGACTTAGCAAATGTAAGAAAAAGTTGTAAGAATGTAAGAAAATGTAAGAAAAACTCTATGGAAGAAAAACTCTAGCTCTGGCTCCAAATCTGTGAGCAGGAATTGCTGCTGATCAAACTCTGACCTCCTTACACTGTTACTGTTCCCCGATTTCACCATCTGTACAAGAATTAGGTGGGAAGTAGCTCTGTGTCTTACACAGTAGCCCACAGCTGACCAACCTGATAATGAATTGAGGCCACACGTACCTGTGCTCAAGACTTTTAAGCCTAGGAAGAGCACAGCCCATGGATTTCTGACCATCCTTTAACTTTCACAAGACTGGGACCAGATATTCTTGCTGAACCCCTTACAAGTGTGCTAAGGTCTAAGTATGAAGAAGTCTGCATTCTGTAAGATGAGGAAATTCCCCCTTGCTCATCAGGGCTCCAGGTTTTGCCACTCCCTGTCCTTTCAGTAAGAGTGGCACATGTGCGAGGGCCACTTCATGCACAACAAACTCACTTCTCTGTCTCCTTCCCTCTCAGAATTTCTACAACCAGGTCTCCACCCCACTCCTGAAGAAGATTCAGTTCAACTACCCCCAGGAGTCAGTGTCAGACGTCACCCAGAGCAGCTTCCACAACTATTTTGGTGGCTCAGAGATAGTGGTGGCTGGGAAGGTGGACACAGAAAACCTGCAGCACCTGGAGAGCGTTGTCACAGCGACTGCAGTGAGTGAAGGTGTCCCTGGGATGCCTGCTCCGGGGGTTTGGGCTGCTCCATTCTCTCCTGTGTACAGTCTCCCTGCCTGGTTGATGCCAGCGGAGTGTGTTGTCGACTTGCGTTATGGGTGGGAACGTGGGGAAACTCACGGGGAGATTTTTGCAGTAGTGTTTCACAATAGCTTCAAGCACAGCCAGGAATAGTCACTCCCTGCACCCTGCAGCCTGCCAGGTGAACTTCCTTCTAATCAATATACTAAAAAGATTCGATGAGGACAAAACTGTGGATTTTCCTTCATGCTTTGTGGAGATGCAGGAGTGATCCCCTAAGGTAACTTCTTTCATGACTGAACTTCCTACCATCAGGGAGTTCAAGCTGGTGGATCTACAGCATGTCAGGTCCTAGCACTGCCCTTTTATGCGTGATGAGACTTTTCAGGGCTGCTCTTCCAGGTCGAGTGGGATGGGATGGGAATATTACATCCAGATCCTTCTTTCTGAGGAGGAACGGAATTAACTGCACTCTTAGAGGGCTTAGGAGTTAACATTTGCTAGTTGCTGGAAAAAAATTAAACATTCTCAATATTCTTTCCTGCCAAAACACAGTGCAGTCCAAGGGTCTGTGGGAGAAAGTAGAATTTGTTTTGTGTTCTTCAGTGGAATTGGATGTGAAAAAGCCTGAGGGGAGGATTACAGAGCTCTGTCAAGAGTGTCTCCTTTTGGCATGTGGTAGCACCTCTTGAGCTGCTGTTAACAGCTCCTTGAACTACTTTAATCCACTGTCACGGAAGTGTCTTTAAGAGGAGACACTCCTGCTACATCTTCCCTCTCCATGGCAGTCAGGCCAATGCTGCTGGGACTTTCTGATCTAGAAGTGACCAAGGGCAGAGCCAGAGTGGGTCCTTAATCCCAAACAAGAGGGGAATTCAAAGCACCCCATTCTCCTGGCTCCCCTCCCTTACCTTTCTCTCTCTCTGACTGCACAGGCAAATGCAGAGCTCGTCATGGAAACCCTGAAAGATGTTGAAGAGCTGGATGGATTCATGAAGAAGGACAAATATGCAGATCCTGAATTCACCAGGAAGCTGTGGGCCTATCTGACTGTCAACCAGATGATGGCAGAGAGGTGGGGAGCAGTGTGCTCAAACAGTCCTGGCTGTGGGGCTGAGGGAATGAAATGATGGAGATTTGCCTTACAAAGCCTGAATGAGAGCCATGGAGCAGTTCAGGATTAATCTCCTCAGCCTTTCCTTCTTGCAGCACCACTTGGCTCTGTGACCCCTCCATGGTGGAATTGCCATGGCAGCTGCCCTGTAGAGCTTCTAACCAGGAGTTCTGCTTCTGTTTCCACCCAGAAACGCAGCCCCCACCGCAGCTTTGAAGAGGAACATCACCAAATCCATCCTGCAGATGTCTCTGGACCATCACATTGTCACCCCCTTCACAGCCATGCTGATAGAGAACGCTGAAAAGGATGAGATAATGCTGGCAGACCAGCCCAAAGACCCCAGGAAGGGCTGCTGCCCAGGTCAGTGTCTCACTCTGACCATTACTGGGTCTCCCATCTTGTGTGAAAACAGCTCTGGTCTGAATTAGGGACACAAGGAAGAAGATGCTGACAGAGATTTAACCTGTGCAATCTTCTGTCCTGCTGTTGTCCCCCAGCTCCTATTTCCCCTTACTCCTCTTCAGAGCAGGGTCAGCAGACGTGAATGTCAGCCCAGCACATCAAAACAAACCAAGTTTCATGGATTCTTTAAGATCATGTTGCTTTATGAACTGAGTGGGAGAGAGAGGACAAGTTATTTTCTCCTGTCTCCATCATGGCAAAGGCAGAGAGAGCTCTAGCACAAAGGAACATGATCACAGTTTTTATAATAAATACTTGCACTTCTTTGCAGCCTTTATTCATGTGGGTCATCCCAGAGCATGCAGGAAGAGTCCTACCTTTTCTCATGTACCTCAAACTCAGGACCAAAGTCAGCAAAGCTTTTACCATATGCTGAATTTTTAAAATTCAGCTTTTTACTTGGCAAAACACTTCAGCCCTTACATTGGAAGCTTTGCTAAAGTGGGGGCTGCTCTCACAAATGAGAGATAAAAAGCCAGGCTCCACTTTTTCACCAATAACTTATGGTGACCCATCTACCCTGGTAAGTCATATTTCACTGGTGAAGACACTGGAGCAAATCCAACCTCATGTCATTACACAAATCTGTTGTAAATGGTGTTGCACCTGCTTTACATCAGTATGACAACATCAGGTTTGATCTACTGCAGTGCCCTAAAAATTACACTATTATATATGTCAGCACTTACAGAACCCTAATTGTGGCTGTCATCTAACAGGTACTCTGGGATTAACTCCAAATGCACCCAATAACAACAAAGGGATCCCAGCCTGGGCCAATGTCACAGCTGTGCCAGTCAGCTTCATGCCTGAGCAGAGGAGCCCACCTGTGTCCTCTCTGAGCATCAACAGAGGTAAAACCTACAGCATTTCTCTGCAAAGGAGCACCAGGCACATCACCACTCATCACCCAATAACACATCCCTAGAAGTGTTTCAGGCCAGCCTGGATGGGCATTTGAGCAACGCGGTCTAGTAGAAGGTGTCCCTGCCCCTGGCAGGGGGCTTGGAATAAGATAGTCTTTAAGGTCCCTTCCAATCCAAGTTTTTCTTTATAAATTATGGAGTATTTTTGGCTTTGAATAGATGAACCTGTAAAAATATGCTGTAAGCTACAAGGATGAAACTATTTTGGATCCTAAAAGAACTTAAAGTATCTAAGTGACCCCATGAGCTGCTGTGTGCTTCCCTGAGGCTGGCGCTGTTTGCTGAGCTTAGCTTCAGCTTCTCTGCAGTAGCAAAGTTACCTCCATTGTAAATGACAGATGAAAGCTGTTGTAGAGTTACTGCTGTTGTAAATGACAGATAAATGTTCTGTGGTAGATAAAAATCTCTGAGTGTGCTGGTGACTGATGTATCCTGTTAATTCTTGGGCCTCTGCCACAGTTTAGTGCCTATTTGAGCAAGCCAGCTGTGAGAATCACTGCCCATAAACACGATGTTACCACAACCACTCTGTGTGCAATGAGTGTATTTCTGTAGTGGTCACACAAAGAGCTCTCAAACTCCTCAGCAGAGGGAAATGCCAGCCAGCACCAACCCAGCAGGAGCTGGGCAGAGCTTTGCTCTGCAAGACAAGGCTGGAAGCAGCTGCCTTCAGTGATGGGTGTGGGTGTTTGTCTCATTTGAGGCAAATTTTAAAGAACATATGACTTTCAGAGGGGCCCAATCTTGTCAGGGTGTTAAACACGCTGTGAGGACAAGTCCTGGATTGTATTCCTCAGTGGGATTCATAGGCAGGATGTGTCTTTATCTGGCATCAGTTTGGTTCACTGCATTTGGCAGCTCTCCTCAAGCCAAGAATGTCACATCCTTCCCTTAAACCAGAGAATTGTATGAGGAGGAAGTGTCTGAGACGCTTTTGTGAGGAGTATCTGAGAACTTTCTTAGCTACCTTAGGGTGGAAAGAGCCCTCATTCTACCATGAGGAGTCCCAAAAAGTGCTTCAAAATCCTTTTGAAAAGCCTTTGTGTCCCTCCCCCCTAGGGCAGGTGCTGATCTGCTTCTCACACTTGTCTGTTTCCCGTGTTTCAGTGGACAATGACCCGCATTTCATCATACACCTGCCCAAGAGCCAAAGGAACATCTGCTTCAATATCAACTCAGAGCCCGGGAAGATCCTAAACTTGATTTCTGATCCTGGCACTGGTAAGGGAGTAAAACTTGGTTTATTTTACAGCACAAATTTCTTCTCTCAGGTCTGAAAGGTGCTTGGAGGGAGCAGGGGAATTGCCTCCAGGGGGGACAGTGTGCTGGCAGGACTGTGGCCAGCAGGCTGAGGGAAGGGGTTATTCCCCTCCACATCTGGAGTATCATGTCCAATTTGGGCTTTCCCAGTACAAGAGAAATGTTGACAAACTGGACTGAATTCAGTGGTGGCCATCAAGATGATTTTTTGGGTCTGGAGCAGAGGACAGAGAGGGAGAGGCTGAGGGAGTTGGGTTTGATCAAGCTTAAGAAAAGAAGTGGTGGATCCATGGTGGATCTTGTTGCTCAACGACGTAATCAGAAGGGGAAGGTGAAGCCTCACACATCTCCAAGGTGCACAGCTAAGGGACAAGAGGCTACAGAAACCAGGTGCAGCAGGTGAAACTCAGAGTAGGAGTGAGCCACTGGGAAAAACCCTGTCACTGTGAGGATGGCCAAACACTGGGAAAGGCGCCAAGATTGTGGAATGACAGAACAGTTGAGGTTGGCAAAGACCATAAAGATTATCAAGTCCAAATTTTAACCCAGCACTGCCAACCCCACCATGAAACCATGTCCCCAAGTGTCACATCCAGGTTTTTTGAACATTTTCAGGGATGGTGACTCCAGCATTTCCCTGGGCAGCCTGTTCCAATGACCATCGTTTCAGTGAAGAGATTTTCCCTAATATCCAATCTAAACCTCCCATGGCACAACCTGAGGCCATTTCCTCTTGTCCTGTGTGCCCCTTACATTACACCTGAAAGGGTTTTGCTCCTACTCCCAGCAAGATCTAACAGCAATTCCCACCAGATTATTGTGCTAAGGCATTGAACAGTAGCATCAGGAGGCAATTTAACAAATTATTTTCTTTTGGCTGGAAAAATGAGAAAAACAGGGGGTCAGAGGGGTTCCTGTTTCTGTTGATGATGTGGTACTCCCTGTTGAGATCAGAACTCCAAGTCTCCAGGCAGTGCTCCAAGACTGAGGCAATGCTTCCTTCTCTGCTCTTCACAGGAGTTGTGGTCAATGGGCAGCTCGTCGGGGCCAAGAAAGCAGAGAATAAGAAACTCAACACATACTTTGGCAAAATTGGGTTTTATTTCAAAAAGAAAGGCCTGAAAGTAGAGATCACCACAGAAGCCATAACACTGAAAGATGGCTCGTACACCATCACACTGACCTGGGCTGACACGGGGCACATCATTCGGAAACAGTGAGTCAATCGTTTTTGTTACCTGCTCCCACCTAATTCTATTTGAGATACCCTCAGGGTTCCTGCCATGCCATGACTCACATGATCCAGGAGAGCTTCCCCTGCAGATTAACAGCTGTCAGCCATGCTGGACACTACAGCACTGTTTAGGCAACAGGACCACATCCAAAATCTCCATTCACTGTAGAAAGAGCTTAAATTTGTAGTGGAAATTTGGTTGCCTCAACATGGGGGTGAAGTGTCTGTTTATTAGGCACTGTCCTGCCAGACCTCCAGGTACCACTCCCAAGGCTCAGGGGTTTTAATGGATCCTCTGATATATCTGCCATCCCTGTGGGATTGTTCTGGATGCCTGAGAGCATCTCAAGGGGATAAGAGCTTTCGTGAGGGCAGGTGAACTGACCCTGTCCTTTGGTCCCTCTCTGCCAGGCTCCTCATATCTGTGAAAAGAGAAAGCAACGTTACCATCAGTGTGGGGGAGGAGATGTCCTTCATGGTTTTGCTGCACCGCGTGTGGAAGAAACACCCAGTGAATGTTGACTTCCTGGGAATCTACATCCCCCCAGAAAACCAGTTCTCTCCTGCAGCCCATGGGCTGATAGGTAAGAGCTGGGGGCCCGGCAGTGGGAATGGTGGGGCACCAGGAAGGGGTTTTGCTGGATCTTTGAGTGAATTCTATAGAATCATAAACTTATAAAATATTCTGAGTTGGAAGGGACCCACAACGAGTCCAGCTCCTGCACAGGACACTCCCAATAATCCCACCATGTGCCTGAGAGCATTTTCCACATTCTCCTTAACTCTGGTTTGGTGCTGTGACCACTTCCCTGGGGAGCCTGTTCCAGTGTCCAAGCACCCCCTGGGTGAAGAATCTTGTCCTTATATCCAGCCTAAACCTCTCCTGGCACATCTTCATGCTCTTAATTTGTGGGTGTCTGTGTCCTGATGGAAAAGGTGTGGAAATTATTCAAAAAGAGAATAGGGAAACTCTTGTAAGGTCCTGGAAACCCCAAGGACATTGTGGAACATCAGGGACCAGGAGATTATTCCTTATTCCAGCTGAGGAGGGCGTTTTCAAAACAGACCTGACTAGACCTGGTGACACTGAGGCAGGACTTTTCCTGCCTGGATAAACTGCTCCAGGTTGAAAATAAAAACACCAAAACAAACTCCTCAAAACTTTCTGAGAAGATTTCTGTACAAACATCTGCAATTCAGCTCTCCCCTAAATGACAGCCCTTTCTGGCAGTGGTATAAAACAAAAGCAAGGCCTCAGTTCATGGGGAAAATCAACCTCCTGAGTCCTGGACCCACGCAGGGCTCCTTTTGAGGAGCAGAGGTTTTTTTCCAATTAGTGAGAGACAGAGTGCCCTGTGATCCATGCGGGATTGGTTTGCCTGCTGGAGATAGTTTGATTTTCCAAAAGTGCCTGGCAGCAGCTGAAATGGAGCTTCAAAGGTCAGGACACACAAACAGCTTTCAACCTCTCCCTGATCAGGTCAGTTTGTGTCTGAACCAGAAGTGTCAATCCACCACCAAACACCTGGGCAAGCTCCAGAGAAACCACAAGCCATCATGGAAGTGAAGGGCAACAAGTTCACTGTTACCAGGTAGGAATCATGTGCTTCATTACTCTCTTTCTAAATCAGTTCTGTCCTTAGAGCTTCCCAGCACCTGACTTTGGACAGCTTTGAAAAGTGCCTGGAACCCCCCAAAAAAGGCCCACGAGGTCACAGAACTGTAAAATTGCGTTTTGTGGTTATTTCCACTTCCTGCTGACGGAAGACACATCTCCCTGCTTTGGCAGAGCAGCAGCAATACTGAGCAGGATGCCCAGTGTCTCCTTGTCCATTTGCCGTGTTGTGACCCTCCTTTGGGTGTCCTCTCCCTGCAGGGGCGTGCAGAAGGACTACAGGACAGACCGTGTGCAGGGCACTGACGTGCTGTGCTGGTTTGTGCACAACAGCGGCAAAGGCTTCATCGACGGCCACTACAGGGATTACCTGGTGCCCCACCTCTACAGCTTCATGAAGAAACCCTGAATGCTTCAGTTTAGTACAAAAAATTCCTATCTACTCCTTCATGCCCAAACGACTCCTCTGAGCAGCAGCTGTCAGCCTGTCACACCAGGGTGACTGGAGGCAGTCCCGCCAGTGTTTGCTTTGTTTTATCAGTGTTTCAAAGACATGTAAACTCCCTTTTCTGCTGAGAAATGAAATCTGTAATAAAGTGACATGCTGGGCTGGAGGAGGTGTCTTCCTCTTGCCGTGTCTGATTTAATGGGCTGTAAACTCCATTAAAGATTTCTACTATTTTCTAATATCCACTTCATAGTAGAGGTGTAACAGTGTTCTGGCTCCTGCTGTGCGTAACACACACAACCAGATTTAATACATATTTAATACTTACACCTTTGTGTTTTCAGACTGCTGAGAAAATGTAAGTTCATACAATGTTGGACTGGGCAAAAAGAAGGATGTTCATTTAGCAAAGGAAATTTAACAGAAAAGGAACATGGATATCATGGAATGGGTATCATGAGCAGTCTCCAGTACTTAAAGATGGATTAACCAGTGGTGAGGAGGGTCCTTGAAATAAAATGGACGCTGCCATATTACCAGGAAATTAATTAGATGAGTCTCAGCCAACCTAATTTTGGTGAAAATTTCATCATCAGAATGGACTTCATGCAGATGCAAATCAGGGAAAGCAGGAAACATTCAGACTATATAGAAAGAACCATCAGTACTGAAAGTTTTCCTTCTGGGGGGCTTAGCTCCCAAAAGTTCACTTACTTTTCAGGAGCATTCAGCAATGAATGACATCAGTAGTGAAACAAATGTACCTAGGTGCGTACCTAAAGCTGGATTTAAAACTCTACTTTTTGAACACCTTATTAAAAAACATTGGCCATTTCCTTTTCAGCAGCCCTAATCTAGGAAAGGAACTAGTCTCCTTGCCCTTCTCAGCTTTAGTTTCCTTCACTTATGCACTCAGGATCTTACCTGCGGCTGTGTCAGGAGTGAAAGGATCAATGTGGTTTTGAAACGTCTCTTCAAAGTTCCTCTCGGAAGAGTCAGCGACTTCCTACAAATCATTTATTGCTTCTTTGAACTCACCCATCAGCGCTGACCTCCACAATACCCTGCAGCAGCCACTTCTCCAGTTCAACCAAGCAGCGAGTTACCATTCTCTGGTCTTCTCTACACAACGTGTAACTTGTCTACTATATTTACTCTAATTTGTCAGGTTGCAGAATGCCAAGTGTAATTACTTTCAGCAATACAGAAGCCGTTCTGTTCTGTCACTGGCCCTCATTAGCCTCCCACAAACCCCTTCTCCCTCAGTACCTGTTCTCTGAGAAAGGGCAGTGCTGTTTACACAGCCCAGGCTGCACAAAGAGCCTGAATTTACAGACAAGTGTCTGCCTCCAGTTCTCATAACTCTCCACTCTTTATGCTTGAAAAGACAGCTGATGTCCTGTGTGAAGTTGTTCCAGGCTACCGCAGTCAGCAGCTGTTTCATTAAACCTCTGCAGACTTCCAGTTTTGTGCAGGTTTCCCCTGGAAACCACAAATCAACAAGACCTTTCAAGGCAAGGAAAAGGAAAAGGTTCCAGAGACGCACAACCTTCAGGTGACTGGTTTTATTTTGCCCAGGACAACCTGCTTATTTTTTTTACCCAAATAATGTGGTTCACCAACCCAGCACTTCACTGTGCTCTTTGGATTTAAATCAACACGATTAAATCGTGTTGGAAAGGTTGGTAAGAAACACACTGGCCTAAGAAAGGTTTCTGTTTATTCCTGAAGTGCCTTAGAAATAAAACATTGTACAAAATGTGATACTTTTAAAAAAATAAAACAAGTATTGCTACATCATTTAACACAAGTAACGTTACTCATGTAGCAGAGCAACACTGGAAGAAAGGAAAAGGCTTCGGAAAACCAGAAGAGCAGCCAACCCCCAATTCATATCTGCACACACTTCTGGCATCCCAAGACACTCCACAAGTAACATCCATGGAGCAGCTCCATATGGAGTCCATATGAAATTAAATTGTGTATCAGTATTGTCAGCAGCCCTGACAATCCCTGCTGGAGGAGTGATGACTTGCATTCCACTACCACTGATGTGTTGATCAAGAATCAACTGCTGACAGCACTTAATATAGCAGACCATTCTTACAGCATTCAGAAAATAACCCCTTGCAGCACTGGTATCTTCCTGCTATTTTCTTAATCCCTTCCCTTGGTCCTGCAGCCAGAACTCCATTTTGGATGCGGATTGAGAAGTGTGTTGTTTAAACTCCACTGGCTCCAACACACACTTCCTGCCTGTAGGTAATTCTCTCTTCAGGACCTGCCCACATACTCCAGTAAATAAAAGTACCCCAGCTTGCAACTCTCTGCTACATTTCACAAAAAGAAATTGAAGCAAATATTATAACTTTGATATAAAATCAGATGAAAAATTTCCACTGATAATATTTCCATAAACATTTTATGTAACAAATCAATAGCTATCTTTAAATAAATCAAGTTTGCTGTTGTTAATATCTATGTACATTATAAATACATATACACACAATTAAAACCCTGACATGGTAGAGTCTTGTGTCTGCCTGGAAAATGTCAGAAAGAAGGTTTTGAGAACCAAAATCTTCTCTGATCCATGATTTAGCACCTCAGGCAAGTTTGGAAACATCTTCATACTGGATATCTTCGACTCTGCGTCCTTTTAAAGGTCCCTGGAGAATGACAGGGGAAAAAAAATAACATCACAACATAAAATTGTTTGTTTCTTCAATTACCATCAGGGAGTTTATAGTAAGAGAGATAAAGGGGATTTGTTCATGACACAATGTTTCCTGTTTCATTATTTATAACCTGACCAGAGAATGCGACAGGGCCTCAAATACTGTCTCAGAAATCCTTTCACTTTCAGGACGCTTTTAGTACCGAAGTTCCTCCTGTCATCAGGGCATCTGCACAGTCACTTCCTAAATTCTCCAGAATCCAGTCTGGGTTAGGTTTCCACCACCTGGGTTTCCGCAGCCCTTCTTTGAATGGGATCTAAGGGAGTCTCCCTCTTGCAAGCTGCATTTAAGAAGTTTGACTTTGAGCCAATATCCTCTGTGCTTTATCAGTGAGTTTAAAGACTGGTTTTGCAGAGAACAAGAAAAAAGCCACATAGACATGGTGGCATGGACTGATTGTTAACCATAACTGTTAACCATAAACAAGACAACAAAAAAGCACATAAAGCCCCACATTCAGTCTGGAAAAGGCAGGAGAAAATTCACATCCTCGTGTATTTTACATTTTTTACCTTCCCACAGAACAGTACCACAACAGCCATGTTCAAAATAAAACACACAAAATATTTTCCAAGTCTCTTTCAAGTTCAAAACTTGCTAAATTCAGCACCCTGGCATCTTTTTGAAGGCAAACAATGGAGAATTAGTCTGTGATGGGGAATATGTGTTTCCTGCTGGTTGGGAATAGGTGCGGGGTGTCCACAGAATTTTGCACACCACAAATCCCACCTGTAAGGCAGGATTAAGGATAACATGGTTCTTTGTGAAAGCTCTCCATGTACAGATGGAAAGCTCTCTGCAAACAAGAGCTTGCAGTGTTTGATACTTACCGAGTCGATGGTTATTGTCACTGAGAACCTCTTCTCATTGATGGATTCCAAGATGCCTTCATTTCCCCTGTACCCACCATTTAACACCATCACTTTCTTGCCTGAAAAAAAAACAGGAAAAGAGTTACACAACAGGGTTCCAAACTTCTGCTAAAAAGTTTGTCCCCATCTTTCTTATAAACTCCCTTAAAGTATTTGAAGGTGCTCCAAGGTCTTCACAGCACTTTCCCTTTTCCAAGCTGAACAACCCCAACTCTCTCAGCCTGTTTTCTCAGGAGAGGTTATGGTACCCTCAAGTGGATGAATTATAGTTTACAAGAACTGAAGTGTAAGTTTTGCAGTGGCAGAAGCTGAAAACAGAAGAAAACAGCTGTACCTGGTGCTGGTATTACAGTTTCTAGATGTGTCTGATCAAGCTTCAGTTTGTCCCCAGAGTCAATCACCTTCACAACTGCTGTGTATTTGTCAATCACTTCCTGTTGTGAAAGGCAGAGGCCAATCAGAAAAACCAGACATTTTTCTCTACATTTACATTTCAAAGTTAACAAACTTTGGCATTGTGACTCTGCAATTCTACGTTTTCAAAAGCAGCAAAAAGGCAAGGACTCCAGCCTGGAGATTCTGTGTGCAAATGAGATCCTGCAGCTTAAATATCAGTGCAGAACTGACCACTCTTGGATTAAAATCCAACTGCACTGCTCTTGGTCACACCCCATGGACACAGTGACTGTTCTCCAAGACGGAAGCGTTAATAGGGATAAACTACACAGGATGAAACCGTGCTTAAGAAAGCATCACCGAATAAATGACATTAAACCAATTCAGAGGTTCACTCCCTGCCCAGAATAGGTCCCCATACAGGTGAGGTGACATTTCAGCCCCCAACAGTGTTGTCTTAAGGCAGAACAACCTGCACAATTAAACAAATCTTCATAAGTCACCTAATTCCAGAAAAGCCAAACCAATGCCACATGTTCCCCATGGCCCACCTTACCTTAACAACTGCCTTCTTCTTGTGGTACTTCTCTCCAAGCTTTTTTGTTACAATTTTTACAATGATTTCCTGGGAGATTTGAAAGGAGAGAAAAAATAAAGTGCCAAAATGTGCAAACAACTCTACAATCTAAATTAATACTACAGCACAGTGCAGGAAGCAACAATAGTAAAGATGTGGCTTTCAGGAAATTGTGTATATTGTAAAATTATTGGCTCAAAGTAGCATCTCTCAAGACTTTTTTGGGTTTCTTTGACAAATGCAGTTACTCTTGAATTCACGATCTAATGTGACAGCCCACAATGGGTCAAGCAGGAAAGGAAAATAAGTGTGAATTTTTCGTTTGGAATCTGCTTTTGGATCTTTACACCAATCAACAGTGGCTTTAGAAACGCAGGATTTGCTATATTTGGTATAATAGTAATAATTTTTAAGTCACTTACTGGCTGTAACCAGTAGTCTCTTCGAGATGTTCTCTTCTTCTCCTCTTCAAGCTACAGAACAACAAATAATCACCATTTACTTCCTCCTTCCACTGCAGCTTTCCCATGCCTTTGAACAGCTTTGAACCAATTCTCCAGCCCCACGTCATGTGGGGAACAAAAAAAATCCCAAAACCCTAAATAAGGGTAAGTCAGCAGGGTCTTGCCTCATAAAAATCAATTTGATGAATTCAGGAACTCATGATAAAATGATGGTGATTTGTATTTTTTTTTTTTTTGCAAGAGTTTCTCGGTATTTTTTTCTCTTTCAAAATCTGTATTCCCTTACTTCCAACAGCTCAGTCATCTGGGGAATAGACAGAGTTGAGCAGCCAGTTTTATGAGGAAATGAAACCAGTTTTATGGGGAAATGAAATTATTTTGCCTGGTAAGATGTGGAAGTTGTAGCTCCATACGAACTGAAGGTCTGAGGTCACTTCAAAGGCACCCCCTGGTGAAGTGGACATTGCCACAGGCACAGGGGCACACAGAAACAGATCCTGCATGAATATTACCTCCATGATCTCATCCAGTGCAGATTTCTTCTTTTTCTCTTTGGGCTGACCAGAGCTATGAGCTGCTTCTTTTCTTTTAACTGCTCCCTCCACCATCTTTAGTGCATTCTGTCCAAGGACACTGCTGGAAGAGTAAGATGGTGTTTTCACAGCATATCTTGCATTTTTTTTCCTCTACCAAGATGCATTTGAAGAACTGGCTGTGCAAAAAGGCCTGCTGCTCTGCTTAATTCCAGCTGTCCCAGTCCCCTTCCAGACCCTGCACACCTCCTCCTCTAGAACTGGTCTCCTTGGGGTGCAAACTCCATGTCCACTGAGGGTCACTGCTGGCAGTCCAGCAGAATGGACACAACCCAATGACCAGTTCACCACTGCACAAGCAGAGAGCTGATCAAGGACTTGAGTTCAATGAAGAAGACAAAAGCTGGTCTGCAAATAAGGTTTTCAAATTTGAAAGGACACATTTTAGAGAAACCACCTGGACAGGAACTCTCAGACATGGCAAATACCTAGAATTCCTTCCAGAGAGAGATATTGAGCCTATCTGGCAATGGGAGGAAACACCTGGGAATCTGTAGAAAAGAGCTCCACAGCCAACAAACAAATGCCACTTTCACAACCATATTCAAAATAGGCAAACAGCCTAAAAATTGTGGAAAAGAGCAATCAGCACGAAAAGTTGCAACTCAGGGATGAGGGAACAACTATGTAAAGTGAGAACTGCGCACGAGCAGCTTCAGTTCAGCCATTTTTATAACAGACATTTGAACACAGTAAAAAAATTTAGGTATTGTTTCACCCAAAAGATGAAGGCAGCCGCTCTGAGGTGAACAGTGATGCAATTATTAATATGGGCTTAGGACAAATTGCATGTTCTGTCTTGGGTGAGGATGTTGGATATACTCCCACAGGGAAGATACCCCGTGGAAATGAAGATACAGAAATTGCAATAGAAGCTACTGTGAGAGAAAAATTGTATTTCAGTGGAATTCTGAATAATCATAGCAGAGTTTGAGAAGAAATAGCACATTAATTCACAAATCAAATAACAAGTATTTAAAATAACATCTCATGAAGGGTAACACACAATTAAAACATAAACAACTGCAGTGTGTATATTTAAGAAGACAAACGTATGTAGCTGTGAAGTTACTACACCACCATTTCAAAGTTTACAGATAAGTATTTCTCATATGCTGTGAAGAAATTAAACTACTTGGTATATGATTTCACTTGGCCAAATTTTAGCAAGGACCTGAAGTATTCCTCACTGAAACTATTCAAGTGAGAGTCTGCATTGTATTTCAGATTCATCTTAAGCACAACTCGATGCTTAGGGATAATTTACAAGTTTTCCTCAAAGCCTGAAATCTGTATCTATTACTGCAAAGAACTGCTTTACTGTCTCATTTTCTGCCTGGCATACATCCCATCAGATACCTTATCTAAGAGCTAAGTGTGATGAGGGGAAAGCTTTCTTTTTACCTGCAATACATTTAATTACAATACTGCCTCATGTGAGAAGATGTACTGTTCATCAAACAGTTCCACAGACTGCCGTAAGTCAGTATGATTTGCATTATTGATCCCTATTGTCCTGCATTGCTTGTGGTTACACGATGACAATTAAATTCCAGAGCTCTGGGAAGATTTATTTCAAGTAGATTTAGCCGCTTAAATGATGACCAGAGAAAGTATTGTCTCCAATTAGACAAGGCAATCAAACCTTTTAGGAACCAAAATTAGCAAGTCACAAATATCCACTCATAGAAGGCAGCTGGGACTAGATGGCATCACTTCAAATGCTTTGGCTGGATCCCTTTCCCACCCTCCACGGAGGAATCTGTAACTTTATGGGCATCTGCCATGAAGCCCAGTGAATTCAAGAAGGCTCCTCATAGCTCACATTTAAGATACACCCACTAATCCATTTTAAATACAAAATGAATCATGAAAACACCTAGTAGTCCCTTCTGAATAACAAGAGAGGATGAGAGATTAGACTCCAAATATTTCAGAAAAAGACCATCTTCCTGCCCATACAAATATCATTGTCATAGAAGTGCTCTGTAACAGTAAGGATTGGCCTTAAATTCTTTTCTCACCTTGTTTTAGAAGATGCTGCGACTGAAGTACTTGCTCCTTTGTTTAAATTAAATGTAACTAAAAAATAAAGAGACATTACTCTATTTCTATCTTTAAAAATAGCTGCATTGAAGGATGTTAACAATTTTTAAAATTTGCAAATAGAAAAAAATTGTAAATTTGAAAATATTTACTATTCTGTATTTTGGTTTAGCTTTTAAAATAAATTAAACTTTGTAATACAGAATACTCTGCATTTCCATATTCCAGTGCTCTTTATAACTGATCTCAAAGCACTTTACGAAGCACCAAGCAGGCTTCAATGCTCATTTCATTTGAATTACAAAATCAGATCCAGTATGTTCTAAAAAATTACATCCATTAAAATCTGGTTACCTTTCTCTTCCTCGTTTTCTCTGTTCAGTTCAGTATAGACTGGCATTTCCTGTCAAAAAACACGAAGCACATTTTAAGAATCAAACAGAAAACTGAGTCAAGATATCATTTTTTGGTGATCATTGATTAGCTCAGTTTTACAGACTACTCTGAGATTATTACCAGTAACTTTAATATTCAACCTGGCTTGATTCATAAAAGATTAAAATTGAAAACATCATCTCATTACAGGCTCCTGTGGAAAATTCTCCAACTACCACTCTGTACAGAGATGCTGCCTAAACTTGCTCAATTCCAGCATAAAAGGCAAGTGGCCTTGCTGCAGCAGTTTTCTCTGTCTGAACCAGCATGATCTGACTGGTTTCTGGACAGACTGATAACTCAAAGAAGGAAGTTCTGGTATACTTCCAATTTTTTAGCACCGAAGGCTCAGACCATTTAAATTTCAATTAGTTTTAAATTAAGAAGCAGGTAATTGTTTACAACAGCATTTAAATGTACCTATCAATTCCCAGGATCAAATGGGAGATTCCAGCCCCAGGCAGCAACGTGTATGGGGGTCATGGAATGATGCCAAATAAACAGATCCCAAATCACCACACCAGCACCACCAAAACAGAACTTTTTGCTATGTGGATTTGATTATGCCAGATCCCCCATGTTATCTATCTCAGCCTCCTCAGTGTACAAGGTACATGTTATCTGCAGCCCTAGAAGTTGTGAAATACCATAAATTAAGACACGTGATGCTGGTTACTGGATTGTTTACTCTCCCTTCCTAAATTCCAGAGTGATTTTCAAACCACTAATCACTTGAAGAGCAGTAATTGTAACTTCCTTAGTACTAATGCAAGCTGGGTACAACGTAACTCCAAGTTAGGAAGCAAAGGAAATACCAGTGCAAGAATTTCAGCAGCATCAGATTCCTCATTGACTTAACCACAGGGAGTTTTGAGCTGAAGGTTCACACACAGTGCAATTTTCCTCACCAGTTCTTTCCCCTCCAAACCTCTTCTAACTTGTTGTTCAATAAATTTAGCAGTTTTTTCTTCATCATCAAGGTCCTGTTTCTTCTTCCTCTCTTGTTCCTGCTGCCTGCGAATGGTCTCTGGGTCCCTGTCGATGTACTGAATGTACCAGCCCTTTGGAGTCTCATCAACCTTGCAAAGACCTAAAAAGTCAAGGCAAGACAAAGTCAGATTAATACTAACAATATCAAGATCATTTTTAGTCCATGTTCACGGTAGCAATGCAGATACTTTACCAGAGACAACACACCCCTTACTGGGCTGCTAAAACTGACTTTGAATTATCTGTACTGTGTGTTTCTGCCCTCAGCTAGCCAGATCTATTTGGACATAGGCCAGTGTATGTCACAAAGTGCATGAAGTGTTTTACAATACTTTCCTTATTGAAGAAAATGTTTCCTTCCCACTGTTTTAGCAAGGAAGAAGACAGAAATCTAACACATATAAACGATACACACTCACAGCATCATACTAGAGGAAATATTCCAGTGCTGTGCTATTGTTACTGACTCTGGCTAGAGCAACTTTCCAAACACTCTGTGACTGGTGGATGTTTCCTGCAGAACAGGGGCACTCAGAGCCAAAGTAAACTTTCTGTCACACCACAGTGCCATTTAATCTCTCTTCCTCCCACTGAACACAGAACTCCAGCTTTAACCCGTCCACTAGGGTAGGAATGAAAATGACTGCTTGCTTCTTGTCACTTCAAATGTGGAAATATTCTGTACTCTTAAGCGACATCCTAGTTTTTAACTTTTAAATGGCAACTGTTGGAAGTTGATTTAGAATTTAGCAATGCATCCAGTAAATACAGACCAGCAGATGAAACAAGGAAAGGCTCAAAACTGATGTACTTATTCCAGACTTCTGACATTTTTCATAAGCAAACTCCTAATGGTTAGCACAGAAATACGTTTGGAAACCTTTTCATGTTTATACAGGAAGGGGGGGGAAGAAAGAAAAAGAACTAACACAACTATTTACTGATCAATTATCAGGAATTCAATTACCCAATAATTTTAAGACTTCCCAACCCCGAGCACGCACACTCACCTTCCCTCCCCAGCCATTTTGTAAAATCAGTCAGTGTCTCCCATTGTGTGGCATTCATGTGGATGTGTTCTCGATGGCTAATGTATTCATTGTACACAATATTATTGTGGACTCTCTTTGTTCCTAAAATACAGAATTATTATTATTATTATTATTACTACTGTTATTATTATTATGTGTCTTGCACTGAACCGACAAAAGACACTAAAAACAAAAAAACAGCAAAATATTTACCAAATCGCCTCCTGAGCAATTCTAGGAAATCATTTCGGAATTCCCTTAGGGAATAAAAAAAAAAGGATTTTTAGTAAAACTAACAACTAGGAAGCAATTTTCTGTTGTCATTAAACATCTACAGTATAAACCTGATTATTCTTTTGAGCTGAGCATGATGATATTCAGACACATTTCTCTTTTTCAGTAGAGCAGGATTAATGCAGGATGAAACACAATATGATACATGCACACACCTTAAATCTCCAAGAGAGTAACAGCCTCTCAAAGGGATAAAATGGAGCAAAGGAATCTCAACACTTCCCACTAATTGCTGGTGTTTTGTTACCAGGTGTCTTCCCAGGCTGACTGACACTGAGCACAGGGCAGGACAAAGGGCAGAGGGGGGATGGGGCACTTGGATCACTCATCTCCCTGCTAATTCCAGGGCTGGAGCATAAAGCCTCACTTCAGACTCGTGCTGAGGACAGCTGCACTCATCCCAGCTGTCATGTAGGTCAGCTGGACAAAGGCCTGAGAGAAGCTGGGGGATGTCAGTCCCTCCCCTGACTCGTTCTCTCTCTGTTATGGCTCTTTTAGCTCGTGTGTGTGTGGCAGTCACTCAGCTGGGGCAAAAAGGTGTGTATTTGTAACACAGAGCAACTCGAAACAGGATTAAGGCATGAGACAAAACTGTCAAATTTGACTAAAATCACAGAAAACTTACTCAGAGAAGTAATCCATGAATTGCTGAGGATTTTCAGAAGCCAGCAGCAACTGCCTCTGGTGGGACTCAGACATGCAGTGACACTTGAAGCCATTCTATAAAGCAAAAATAAATACTTTGCTGGTCTTTGTCTCAATTTGCAACACTCACAGCTGAAGAGAGTACTAAAAATAATGGTTTATGAGTGAAATTTCTTGGAGGCTTCACGGAAAACACCTTAACTCAGCCTCAGCCTAGTATGGGGTGGCTGCTCCGGACCAGGCAAGGCAAAATCAAAACTCCTCCAAGGCCTGGAACCTCCTGACAATGCAAGGAGGGTTATGAGGTGGGACATTCCACCAGCCCTCTTCATTCCCCGTGGAATGACATCAGATATTTGGCCACATCCTTTATTTTTTTTCTTAATATATTGGTCTTTCAGCACAATATGATTAAAAGATGTACAAAAAGATGTAGTTGTAAATCAGCGACATTTTTTTACTTGTAGTCACTGGGAAGAGAATAGGATTTGAGATTCTTGGATAAAAGGGAGAGGGGCACAGCTGAAGAATGGTAAGAATTAAACATCCACAGGATGCTCTCCTTCCCTAAGGCACATCAAAGAGGTTATTAATGGAGAATGGAAAACTAAAATAACATCCTCAAAGACAGATCAAGGCCAACATGCTTTCTCCAAAGTGGATGAGGATTTCTCCCATGGGGGCATGGAAATCCCAACAGGATCACTCCACTCACAGCAAGTGGGAACCCTCCGTGTCCCACCAATCTGCCCCTAAGGGGACCATGGTCCATACAAGAGGGACTGGAAACAGCCCCTAAACAACATCAGGGCTCCCCTAAAGAGCATCAGGGCTCCCCATACTCCTGGAAGGGGAGGCCAGGATGCTCCCTAGGAGGATCACATCCCACAGACGGGATCAGAGCCCCCACAGGGTGACTGGTGACGTTCCCAAAGGGAACCTGAGCCAGCCCTGAACCCCGCACAAGGGGACTGGGGAACCCACGCAAAGAACATGAGACCCCGCATTCCCTGAGGGAATTGCAGCCCCCACAAGAGGATCAGGAACTCCTACACGGGCGATCACAGCCCCCACAATGTCCCTCTCAATAGCGGGGGACACTTACAAGGGAGATTGATAGGACAAGGGACAATGTCTTTAAAACGGCAGATGGTAGGGTTATATTAGATATTGGGAAGAAATTCTTCCCGGTGAGGGTGGTGAGGCCCTGGCACAGGGTGCCCAGAGAAGCTGTGGCTGGCCCTGGATCCCTGGAAGTGTCCAAGGCCAGGCTGGACAGGGCTTGGAACAACCTGGGATAGTGGAAGGTGTCCCTGCCCATGGCAGGGGTTTGGAAGTGGATGATCTTTAAGGTCCTCCCAACCCAGACTATCCTGTGACTCCATGAGATCGGAGCTGTCACAAGAGCTGACCCCAACCAAGGGGACCTGACCCCGGGAGAACCGCCCCCCTCAGCGGGACTGGGGGTCCTCAGACGGAGATCGGAGCCGCCCGAAGCACCAGGGACCGCCCCCCCCCGCCCAGCGCACCCCCAGTTACCTCATCGCGGCACTGCTTCTGGCACATCTGGCAGTACCAGCGCAGCTTCTGCAGCCCCTTGGACTTGATGCGGTTGGCGATCGCCTTGGGGCTGAGGAAATCCGACTTCCCCATGGCGCCGGTCCCGTCCCAATCCCGCTCCCGACCCGGTCCCGCGGCCGCTCCCGCCCCCTCCGGAAATGGCGGCGGCGCCCTGGAAGCGGATCCCGGCGGGGCGGCGCAGGCGCGGTGCGGGCGCGCTGACCTTCAGCGGGGCTGTGGTGGAGGCGCCGCCATGTTCGCCCGGGGCGCCGCGGTCGCGCTGGTCCAGCCGCAATGGTACCGGCACGGGCTGGGGTGGGCGCTGTGGGGACGCGGGGACATGTCCCGATGGCCGGGGCGGCTCTGCGGGGTGAGGGGG
>VWZT01001048.1:2719-165245 GCA_013397055.1 Pachycephala philippinensis
CCCCGGCCCGTGCGGGGGCGCGCGCGGCGCGCACCCGCTCGTGCCCTGGTGGCCGCACGGGTAGCGCGGGGAGCCGGGAGTCGGAGGGACACGAGTTCGAGTCCCGCCTGGGGCAGCGGCGCAGGCCGGGACGCCGCGGTGCCCCAGCGTGAGAGTGGCTCCGAGGTGTGCAGGCGGCCACGGGCTTTATCCCGGCCACCGGGTCTGGATGGGGGCCAGCCTAAGCTGGGGCCTACCCTAAACCTGCAGCCAGCAGCCATGCCTCCAGGGAAAGAAATGGGCTGTTGACTGGGATGGAATTAAAAGATGCTAAAATGCTGCTTTGGTCAATCATGTGCCCCCAGCTCCTCTCCTGCCTGGCCGCCTGTAGCTTTTCACAACATTTCCCAGGTTTAGCCGGTGTAATAGAGCACTTCTTTGGTTTGTTAATCATTAAAAAGAGAAAGAGCGCTGCAGTGGGGCCGCTCGCAGCCAGCAGGTGTGACGCCCGCCTTTGTGGGACAATGTGTGGGACATCCCTTCGCAGGGGATACCAGGCACCGGGCAGCTTGGGAATCACTGTAGGACATCCCTTCGCAGGGGATACCAGGCACCGGGCAGCTTGGGAATCACTGTAGGACATCCCTTCACAGGGGATACCAGGCACTGGGCAGCTTGGGAATCACTGCAGGACATCCCGTTCTCAGGGGATACCAGGCACCAGGCAGCTTGGGAATCACTGTAGGATATGCCTTTGCAGGGGATACCAGGCACTGGGCAGCTTGGGAATCACTGCAGGACATCCCTTCGCAGGGGCTACCAGGCACTGGACAGCCTGGAAGTCGGGTTAAGCAACCCAAGGCAGCACAGGCACTCGGAGGGGTCCCCACATGGTTTGCAGGAGATGAAATCCCCCTCCCACTCTCAGAGCCCTCCAGGGTTGTTCGTAAACCCCAACCCCGCAGGGATGGAGTTGAGGAGCTCCTGGCTCTGGGGCTGGGTTTCCTCAGGCAGTGGCAGGTGAGGCATGGCACATATAATAGAACTAGTAAGTAGGTGCTAATCTATCCACCATAGGAACAGGACATCTGTGGTCATCATGCACATATACCTTATTTCTGTGCACACAGATTCTGCGCATGATTTATTACTAAAGATCATTTATATGTATGCATACAAAGGAACAAACTAATATTTTACTAGCAACCTCATTCTTGGCACGGTCCAAGTTTTGAGTGTTATATTTGTAATCATAATATTTAATAACAATATGGTTCATTCTGTGCAATTTTACATACTGTATGCACATCTTAAAGTT
Organism: Pachycephala philippinensis; assembly: GCA_013397055.1. Taxonomy (NCBI): domain Eukaryota; kingdom Metazoa; phylum Chordata; class Aves; order Passeriformes; genus Pachycephala; species Pachycephala philippinensis. The sequence goes on from VWZT01001048.1 coordinate 4,017, forward strand.
TTACATCTGAAAATTAGGAAATTAAAATGTTTACAAAATCAGATCTTTTCTAAAGACACATTGCCTGTAAACTTGAATTTTTGAGAAAATTCTAACTAGCTAAAACTTTTTGTGTTATATTTGACTGCACAGCCTAGTATGGACACTGCCTTACACGAGCATATTTCTAGAAATACTCATTTTGGGTAGGTCCACATTAAAGTAAAATTATTTGACATTGTAATCACAACATTTGCTCAAGAGTTTTTGCAGTCACATCCTAGTTAAAAAAAAAAAAAANCAAAAAGGCTAAAACAAAAAGCTAAACAAGTATATAACCAGAACTTAATTTTAATTTGAATTGCCTGATTTTGAGTTTTTTGAGTGGGGCGGGAGTTGAAAATAAATACCTTGGAGTATTAAAGTCCCATTTGCATTAGCAGAATCAAAAGCTTATATTCATATGATAAAAAAATCTTTTGAGATTTCTTAGCTTAACACAAATTTAAACGAAATCTGTATCCTTCTGACACTCTGCTTAGGTATTAATTACCATAAACAGTTAATATTAGAGAATTTTCATAAAGCTCCATCATGCATAAGATCTCTCATGTAGGAATTGATTGTATAAATTACTTTGATCCTGATCTTAGTTAAAAAAAAAAACTCAGCAAGGTAAATAAGCTTGGGAATAGCAGGAAGTTTTTCCCAGCGAGCTTAAACCTGAAGCATGCAAGGCCAGCAAGGAGTGCCTCAGCTGGAAACAGCTGGCAGCACCACTGGCTGCAGGGAGCGTGGAGGTGCCCTCTTCACGAGGATGCACAGCAGCCAGAGAAAAGGCAAACAGGCACCAGTAGTTTCCTGTGGTGTTACCCTGGTAAGACACACCATCAGCTCCAAAAGCTCTCCTTGTTGAAAGACAAAAAAATGGCTTTCAGGCAGAATTAGATCAGCTAATTCTTCTTCCTCTGATCCTAAATAGTCCTCCAAAAATTAATATAACACAGGAAGACTATAAAGCCAGAAATTGATTTTCGTATAGATTTCCTCACATCAGATCACCAGAATCAGAGGAACCTGGTGTGCAGAAACTCACTTTGCTTGTGGCCTTCCAGGAAGCATGCAAAACTTCTGTCAGGCTGCAGTAGGCAGCTTGCTATGGTATTGCAGAACTTATTAAAGCCCTTGATTTTGCATAAAGCTACAGCAAGTCAATAACTGTGTCCAATGAGCCAACAAGCAGGGTTCTAAGCAGATTTGTGACACAGTGTTTTTCCTAGACTCTATGAAATTTATAACTTTGCAGTTTAATGTTAACTATTGGGTAGGGATATATCCATGGACCGTTTCAGATGCATATTAAAAAGACATGCAAGGTTTATAAAGTTTCAAAGGGAAAGTAGTGAGAAAATTGCAAATCCATAAGAGAACAGGTAGTTTTATGCCCTGATGAGAGCATAATATTTAGATTTCTAGGGCTACTTTAAGATTTTATGTCACTAATGAAGCAGTAAGATAAATGAAAGCAACTCCATCAAGGCATTTTAATATAAAATTTTATTAAAATAGTTCAGAAATATTTGTGAATATTTGTCAGAAGAAATCTTTGAAAAAGCCTTTTCAAGACTGAGTAGAATACAGGGAGCACAGTAACTCAGAGAAGGCATAAAAATAAACTACAATAATGAAAACCGATTAATAATTTAAGTAGGTTAGTGTTTTGTAAATTATACAGAAAGGCACTTCAAAGAAACATCTTAGTAAACCTTGAGAAACTCAGAAGAAAATCATTAATGATTTGCAACATTTGTTATTTATAATGACTATTGTTACTTGAGCCTTTTCCTGTAGCAGATTTCCCCTTAGAAATATCCTCATAGTTCAAGGGCTGATTATAAACACAAATAAAGTAAGCACTTGGTATATCTCTAGAAGCCTGCACATCCATTTCATCTGATTCTGGTGATCTGAAGCCAAATGAGAGGCGAGTGCATACCTCCTCATGCTTCTGGAATTGGTGGATTTCAAACCACAGATCAGATGAGCAGTGCACATACTTCTCATGGGTACAGCATTTTCTTAATTGCCCTCGCTTCTCCATCACTGCTTTCATTGCAGCACTTGGAAGTGCAAAACAAGCAATCTTACCAGTGTACTGAACCAAAAATCAATGTGCTGTTGGCGGTTGCAGAACATGAAATCTGCATGTATTGTTTTACAACAAGCTGCTTTTCAGACCTCTTCCCCAGTATCCCTCATTAAACAGGAGAACTCCCAGGTCTGTCTCACTTCAAGGGAAAGGCACTGTTTTGCATAAAGTTTAAGAATCAATGTTACAGCACCTTCTTTGTGAGAAAATCTTCACACACTTTGAAATTGTTCTACTGTTTATGCTCATGTTAATTCATTGCACTCCATGTAAAAACCTTTGTATACACAAAGAGACGGCAAAATAGAAGCATAAATACTTACACCATTATATCAAATAATTGAAGACTGTTTCGTTTCTAATAGGAATAATTTAGGTAAATGCATTTACTTACCAAGAGACCCACATCACTGCGTAATTCCGTGGCATTGAGGGGAAAGCTCACCAGCATTACTGGTTTTCTGATCATCAGGACACCTGACAAAACAAACAGCAGGTAGTAAACTCCCTTTTCTTTACCTTTCTCCTACTCCACCCTTGTTCTAGTTTGGGGATTCAGGTTTTGCAGCTGTGTTTTTTTAAATAAATATTTTATTCATTTTTAAATTAAATACTACATTGATCACCATTTTTGATTAATTTTGATCATCTACAATTTCAAAAGAAACATCAAGAGCATGATCAGTGATTGCAATGAACCTGGCTTATGCAAAATCAAGCATTCACATAATTCACACATTCAGCATTTTGTGTTATGAGGCCCTGCCTTTTTCTAAGCCTTGCTATGTTCCACTCTGCTGGTATGAACCCCATGACTCCCAGGGACTGGAAAACCCCAAATGAGTGCAGAAAGATCTAACAGAGCATGAGAGGGAGACTGAGAAAAAATATGGAATCCATAATTCTTCTTTTAAAACTTAACTGGAAAAAAAAAATTAGCCAGACACCTTACATGTATTTATTAGTTCAGAAAAAAAAAAAAAAAAAACCTCTTCCAGGTTACTATACTTCCAGGCACTTACTCTATATATATATATATATATGTATATATACACACACATACTAATGAAACCTAAACACTGAGGAGTGATTGCCTAGCTCAACATAGAGAACATAGAGAAGGAAATAGAGGATTGTTTCCATTTGTTATTTTACTGATAATGAGCCACTTTTAACTCCCGTCCCAAGCCCCTGGCTGCTGTAGCCCAGCCTTACAGAAGCCTTGGCCACAGCAGAGCACCGAGGCACCTGCAGCACCCTGCAGCCTTTGCTGGAGCCTCCCAGCAGCATCCTCTGCAGCCCACACCAGTCTGTGAGGCTGGGTGCCAGTCCCACGAAGGCGTGGGTGCCAGTTCTTATGGACTCACTGATGGTACCTCATTTCAGTACAGCCATCAGCCTGATGAAGGGAGAGGATAGATTGGTATGAACAACACCTCTTCTGTTGCTTGCTTGCTTGTTGAAATCAGTGAGTTGAAGCACTGGGAGCTGCTGAGAAGAGATTACACTTATCACAGGTGAACCAGGAGAGGGCTGTGAGAACAAGATACCAGGAAAGACTCGTGGGGTCAAGGTCATAAAGGAGGCTTGCTTTTGCTATCACCAAGTCTCCCTGTCTGCTTTCAGACAGCTCAGGCTTTTCTTCTAGGGGCGCATTGGTTATAGGAGTACAGGGAGAAGAGAGATTTGAGAGTGAGAAGGTTTTCTTGATTGCATTCTGCTAAGTAATTAGTATTGATATGTTTTTGTTTCAGATGCCTCAGGGATAATAGAGCTTTAGGAAGTGGGTAGGTTTCAGTTGCCTGTTTGCTTTACAGCTATAATTGAGAATTTCTTTTTCTAAAAAGGGGGGAAAAAAAGGTGCTAAATGTGCCTCGGGAGAGGTGATGGAAAATATTATGACACTAGTCAAGATGATTGCAAACACGGTGAGGCTGAAATGTGTTCAGCTGACCTAACTAAGCATGAATAATACATTGCTTCATTTGACTACAATATTTCTGGTCAAATTCTGAACATAACAAGGTGATTTCAATAACCAAGTTATTGTACTATCAGATAGTAACAGTTTAGATGTTACGAGAAAAATATGCTAAAATATTACATTTCTAAAGAAACAGTACTAAGCATTGTGTTTTAAAGCAGTCTTTCTTATAGGGCAAGCACCTTTCCTTCTTTAATAAAACGTTGTCAGAGACTGTAGTTTTTTTAAGATCACAAGAAGAGAAGATTCCTCCAAATTGGAAACACCAGAGGAGATTTAAAGGCAACAAATGCCGAGGGAAGGAGCAGGGAAGACGTTCATTTTAGCAACAGATTACAATTACAAAGTGATCACACCATTGATCATACTGACTTCTACTATTGCAACTAACCTTGAAAAGCTATTTTACTTATATAGAAATTATCTTAAATAGCTAATTTAATACACATAAAGAATATTCACCAACTGCCAAGCTGCAATAGTTCCAAGACAAATTACAATTATAGGACTGTATGTGCTTGTGTCTTCCCTCCCCAGTTGTAAAAGGAGAGCTGGGAAAAAAGTGTGCTGGAAAGAGTAGCTGAATCTTGCCTTAAAGGTTGGAGAAACAGAATAGACTTTTCTTTTGTATATATATAAGAATCCTGGGCAAAGGCAAACAAATACCTCTTCTGGAACTCTACTGTTTGTGCATGTATGTTCTGGTTTTTTCACCAAAAATGTATGCGGCTCTTCTTTTTTTTTTTTTTTCAGTGTGAAGAACACAGAACAGCCATTATTTTCCTCATAGGTGCTAATTGCCTTCAGTAGATACAGATGTCTATTCTTTTGCCCAGTGTTACAAATCCAGTATTTAGTCAGGTGAGACTACATTAGGAGAGTTCAGACTGAGCTCATAGTAAGTTAACAAAACAGTAAACATTTACTTCTAGAACTTGGATTCTAAGCTGTGACTCTGAAATGGGTTCTATATGCCTATGACAAATACCTTACATCATACATTATAACATATCTATCTGCATGAAAATAGTCAGTTGAGCAAACATGTCTTAAGAGGTGTTGCCAAATAAAAGCCCGAGTTATTACCCACCTAAAATAAACAGGAAAAAGATCTTTTGTTGTCATTGTCAGATGAGTTAATGGATTCATATGAACACATTTAAATGCAAATCAAAATTTATTCATGTAATAGGATTTTTGACATTATGGTGTACACAACTCTTTTTTTAAGGTAATTTCTGCCCAAATTTTGAAGAAAAAAATGCAAAACCTTTGGATTTAAATCCTTGGTGTGAAGAATAGGCTTTGGAGTCCCGGACAACAGCAAAGAAATACAACTATGGAATATATACTCTAGAAACCTATTGTTCCTGCACATGTGTTCTATTTTTTCACCAAAAGTGTACGTGGCTCTTTAGCCTGTGTGAAGAATGCAGAACAGCCATGTCTTCATAATAGATGATAATTGCCTTGAAAAGATGTGTAGTTCTCTCCTTTTGCCCTTTTTTGGTATCAATTCAGGATAACAGGCCTATTCTTCCCATTCTCCATCTCTAGATTTTACACACCGCAGTCAAGAGAAGTACTCTATGGAGTAGAAACAACTTGAGTGCATATACATTTATGAGAACTGTCCCAATAAAAAACAACATAGACATTTTTCTCATTTTGTGCCTGAAAAGCATGAAAGTGGTTCTTTCATATGTAAAATCTTAAAATACTTCCCACTTTTAAAAGTTTCATATTTACCTAGCTAACATGACAATCAGTGCTTCCACTGTAAGCTTTTTCCCTGCATTCCTGCCTTTCCAGTTACACGTGCGCACACTCTCACAAGCACCACGTCCAATGGTCCAGCAACTGGCTGAAAGGCTCTGCTAGGAAGGTTTTGTTGCTAAACAGCTGCTCGCCTCCTTTAGCATATTCATGAGCCTGCCAACTTCTTCCTTGTCTGACAGTGAATCTGCTGTGCACATGAAAGAGGTGTGTCACTCCTCTCTATCTCTGAAGACATGAATAAGAGAAAATACGGTGTTTATTAGACACTAGGTATCATTGTTGCCATTTTGTTTTCTTATAATCTAATCCTTCTTTACCAAGTTTCATCTTAATAACTGAAACAAAAATAATCATGTTAAGTTCAAGTGATAGATGTATTTGTGAACTTTACACCTTATTACATCAAACTAATATGGAACCACATTACTTTTGCAATTAGGGGAATTTTTCTTTCTAGTAAAACAGAAAATTAAACATATTTCAATGATTCTGGCTACTATGAGATACATCAAGGATTTAAACTGCATTCATAACTTTAATATAGACTTGCCTATGTAAATAATTTTAATTAGAGAAGCTACAATGTTGATATCATGTTAAAAAAGCAAAACATTTTTTTAAAAATCAGTTACTCTTCAACATTCAAGTGTCTGAAATTTTGTGCACTATAGCTATAAGGAAAAATAAGTACATTCCTTCAATTCCTGCTCACAGAAGTCATCTCTTCTCCTAGGAAGCTCCTTGGACTTATATTTTGCCTGGAAAACAAATCAGATTTTTTAATAAACAGAGTAAAATTATGCAGGAAGTGGTTTACAGGATCAAAAATTTTAATAAATATTATTTGCTCATAAAAGTGTATGGAAGGAATTTCAAAACTGCTAAATGTAATTTAATGCAGTCCAGAGGTGAAGTGATTAATATTTTATAGAAATGTCTGTATTTCGAGACACATTAATCACACAGATTGCATTCAGAAAACTGACTCGTTGGTTTTGCTCTTTGCTTTAAAAAAGAACATTTATTCTCACTTTTCTAGAAGTATCATTTTAGCTTTGTCTGAAAAATGAAAGTAACAGTTCATTTCTATTTCAAGTTGAATGCATTACTTGAAGGACTTAAAGAGTTGGTGGGACAGCTAATGGTTGCCTTGTTTCAGAAGCTTGCCAGCAGCAGGGCAGGCCATTTTTGCTGAGAAATACCCTACAGGAATCCATTAGTGTCCTTAGTCTTCACTGGGTTCAACTAAGTCTGCTGTTTAGTCAGTGGGATGTTTGCCAATATCTCTACTAGGATCCAAATTTCTCCCATGATGCTCCCATATATGATTAATTAATATAAAAAGATGCAAGGAGTCTGTGGCAAACAATCCCCAGCAGAGCTAAGCCAAACCTCCATCTAGAATACAGATAAAGGAAGAACTCTTTCCCAGGTACTTACAAGGTTTCCCCACCTTACATTAGGGTGCGCAACCCATTGTGGCCAACAAAGGAAAGAAACCAATTCTTTTTCCGCTGTCAAAAACCCTTTCTCCACCCAGAGAGGTAACCAGATTCTCTGGTATTTGCACCTTTGTATATCACACGAATTGCTGAATCTGCCTCAGGCTTTTAAAATTTCTTTCAAGAGTGCTCTGCAGGAGTTACAGTTTCTGGTCATGGAATGGAAGCATGGATTAATTTTGCCATTAAATTGCTATGTGGAATCAACAATTGCTTAAGGCCAGATTCAAAATATATGAGTACATATACAAAGCAGGACACAAACACATGCAGAAAACCCTTCCCAACCGACTGCTGTGAGATCACTTCGTGTTGTATTGGCGGGGGAATTTCCTTAGGAGTAAGGAATCCTGGCCCTCTGCTTCAGTGCTGTAAACTATTTCAGTCCTTTTATTTTTCTCTAGCAATTGTCTAACGTAGGATGGATACAATGACCAGCATTTCAGCATCCTCCAATCCAGCTAGTGTTCCAGCTACAGTGTCAGGCTCTTTTTAGCTCTCTTAGTAATCATGTGAATCTTTCCTTCCATTCTGCCCAGTGGCACAGCTTCAATGGAAACATTTTCCTCCTGTCTATAGTTTGGTCTTTCTATGGTAATAAAAGAAGTTTGAATTTTCACCATCTGAAGAGAAAAGGTGAAGACCACATTGAACATATCCACTTCTCTGTTTTCCTAGATGACTTTCCACAGCACTCAGCTCTTCGAACTAAGAAGCATAGCCACCTCCAAGGTGGCTTCTCAAACTTCCTTTGGGCATCTGTACATCACTTTCCATTCACCGGATGGTGCTTTGAATAGCAAAGCTCCATGAATTGCTAAAGGGAGCCTGAGCATCTAGCCTGGTTTTGAATCCCATTCTTAGCATTAGGTGCCTTAAATTTACAAGCTGTACACCTAATTTATAGGTACTTCTGCCTTTTACTATAAATACTTCTTTTTTACAGCTCAGATTTTCAGCTCAGATCCACAAACAAATTGTAATGCAATCTCTCAGATTACTGTTAGGCTTCATAATTCCAGATCTGTAAAAGGCCTAGAAACCATCAGAAAAATGCATAGTACTCTTGCTATCATTGTTTTTCTTTAAGATAATGGGTCTGAACATCCCTATACATTAACTTTCTACATGTTAGTTAGTCTTCTGAGCCGAGTTCAACACGTGAAGTTTGAATATGAGGAGCATGATTTCAGTGACTACAGGGCCACAGCTTCTCCCCATGTGATGGATAAGAGAAAATGACATTAAAAGAAATAACATCCGTCATTATTTTTCTGAGCTTTTATTTTTCTGACATGCACTTCAGTTCCAGGTAGACATTTACTGATTTAGTAGGTAGGTAAAGTGACTTTATTAGGATATGCCAAAGGTAGAGGAATGTTTTAAGTTTCCTTTTGTATATGAAGTCTATAGTAAATAATACAGAGGCCCCTAAAATACAAAAAGTTGTACTTTCTGGTTCTATTTTCTAACAAAGGAAGATGCCTACCTTGTGATGTGATCTAATTTCAATTTGGTAGCTATGAACTATAGATTGCATTATTAATTTATTTAACAATTTGAAATGGACAATCTGAATAAAGAAAAACCAGAATGAATTTGCTCTAAAATCATTTGCAGTAGTTTGGTTGTAACTTTCAAAAAATGAAGGCCATATTTTTAGCAGGGTCTGTTCTGATAGGACAAGGGGTAGTGGTTTTAAACCAAAAGAAGATAGATTCAGAGTAGATACAAGGAAGAAATATTTACAATGAGGGTGGTGAAACACTGGAACAGGGTGCCCAGAGTGGTGTTGGATGCCTCAGTCCCGGAAACCTTCACGGTCAGGTTGAATGCGACTCCAAGCAACCTGGTCTAGTTAAAAATATCCCTGCTTATTGCGTAGTTTTGGACTAGAAAACCTTCAAAGGTCCCTTCCAACCTGAACTATGATATGATTCTGTGAAATTTATAAATATTTGTCTTTGGGGGATTATAGGAAAATTTGTTTCCTGGCACATAGATTTACCATTGGTTAGTATCCTTTTCGGTGGTTGTTTTGGGGTTTTTTTTGGTTGGTTGCTTTTTTGTGAGGGTTTTTTTGTTTGTTTGAGTGGTTTCTATATTTCCTTTCATTTGCTTTTATAGTTGATATGAGAATGTTTCTCTATTGCAGTTTTCAGAAATCTTTAAAAAAATTGTGTCTAATATAACAATCATGCTTCTGAGTAAATCAATAAGAAAATCACCACAAATTATTTTAATTTCCAAAGTTACAAGATTCAACAGTAACTTGAGAAGTTAAGTCAGTAATATTCCAGTTTATCCATCATTTAAATAAATGTAATCTGTCAAGCCAGTCAAAGGAGGTGATTGTTCCGCTCTGCTCTGCACTGGTGCAGCCTCCCCTTGGATATTGTGTGCAGTTTTGGACACTGCAATATGAGAAAGACACTAAGCTGTTAGAAAGCGTCCAAAGGAAGGCAGTGAAGATGGTGAAGGGCCTGGAGAGGAAGCCAAATGAGGAGCAGCTGAGGTCACTTGGTCTGTTCAGTTTGGAGAAGAGGAGGCTGAGGGGAGACCTCATTGCAGTTACAACTTCCTTGTGAGGGGGAGAGGAGGGGCAGAGACTGATCTCTTCTCTCCGTTGATCGGTGACAAGACCTGAGGGAATGACCTGAAGTTGTGTCAGGGGAGGTTTAGGTTGGATTTTATGGAAAGGTTCTTCACCCAAAGGGTGTTTGGGCACTAGAACAGGCTCCCCGGGGAAGTGGTCACAGCACCAGCCTGACAGAGTTCAAGAAGCGTTTGGACAATATTCTCACACACATGGAATTACTCTTGGGGTGTCCTGTGCAGGGCTAAGAGTTGGACTTGATGATCATTGTGGGTCCCTTCCAACTCAGCATATTCTGTGATTCTGTGAAGTGTTTGCTGTATGTTCTCCTGTGTCAGGTAAAGTTTCTCCTTGGTTCCTGTCAGTTTTCAAAAATACCATAGTCATCTTCTTAATTCTTCTTTTAAAAATGCATTTTTAATTAATCTTCCAGAAGAATGTAAATCTGTGGTGTGTTTTGAAGAACAATGATCTTAGGGCATTTCAGTAGTGTATATACTGTTTCTATAGTCTTTTACATTTTAATCTAAATATCTGTAGTTTAATTCAGTTCAGACTATTTGTTTATTTTTATGCTATGATCTAACTGAGCATTCTCACTCCATTTCCTCTCATTCAGATTCCTCGACTCTTCATACTACAAATAGAGCACTACCTTGCTACGGATATCCAATTTTCATTTTATTTCTTTGAAACACAAGCTTTTTAACTCTCTTCCTTATTTTCTGATTAAAATTCTTCAATACATACTTCCTGAGATTGAAGAATTAGGTCCAGGCTGGCATTAGAAGGTGTAAACCCAGATCTAGACACAGCCAGCCTGGGAATTGCTGCAAAAACTCACTAGCACTTCCTCAGGACTTTAAATGGTGCATAATTGTGATCAGTAAGCCATTCTGATAGTGGCACAAGTAATATTGTAAATTATTCAGACATAAGGCAAGGCATTAATTCATAAGAGTATTTCCTGTTGCTGAGATTTTAAAGTGAGGTAGTTTAACTGTTCAAAATCTTTTGCTTCTCCCCACAATTAAGATTTCTAAGTGAGTTGATGTCACTTTCGATATACCTTGAAAATTGTAAGGGGTTTTTTTATATGGTACATCTTGGGAATAAATTAATGGACAGGTAGGAGAAATACAACTCTGAAGAACTGCTTCACTGTAAAGGTTTCCTCAGTTCATCCCCATACATTGAGGGTCCTCTGACTGCTTGCCACTCTTGCCCTTTAATATGTTGGCAGAGTCAGCAGAAATTGCAGGAGTGGTACTAGGGAAAGTCAGCACAAAGTAATGTAAAGAAACCTGGTTTTGCTGTAAATTAAACTTCTATTTTCCTGAAAATGAAAACAGTAGTTGCACTGATCACAACATAGACCAAAACCCTCTGATTGTAATCCAGGTCTTTGGACCAGAACTATTAAATTCATGGATAAATCCATATACTACAAAGGAGCAATGACTTAAAGCCACATGTTAAGTATTTTAACAGTACCATCAGACATCAGCTTGCAAATGACCACGAGACCATCCCTGTCATAATATCTACTCAATTTGGGCAAAATTATCATCTCATTTTAAAAGATGAGACATTACTGTGGATGGGTAAAGTAAAGCTACGTTCCAAAGTTCTACAAACAGATTTTAAAGATTTTTCAACAAGTATTTCTTCTGAAATACTAATAAAATCAGGTTTCTAGTGGGATTGCTGAAGTGTCTCAAGGATCTATGCTGAGCAAAGAAAACCTATATTTATAAAGAATTAACATATCACAAAAAGAATTTTTTTTTTATCACCTCCAAAAATTATACAAGCCTGTAAAACCACATTATGATACCATCACTGCTAGCAGGTTTTACCCAGTATTTGACATTGACATAGTTTTCACAACTTTGTTTTCAAAAATAGAAATAGTGTATGTCTCAAAAAAGAAAAAAAAAACTGGCTCAAGCATAACCTGCTGAAGACAGCAGCACAGAAGTACTCAGAAAAGAGCAAAACACTTAACTGAAACCTTCTTTGAACTCTAAGTAGGACAATGTCCTTTTATGTGTCAAAAAAGTGGTTAGCACAGGAACTTACTATCTCCTTCTGATAATCTGCCAGGTAAATAGTAAGAAACATTTTCTACTGTCTCCAGATTCCTAGAAGAATGTGCGTATTCCTTTTGTATGAGGGCTTTTCAGCCATGATGTAGAAATGTGACTTTTTTTGCCCCTACTTATGGTTTTTATCCAAGAATTGTTAAAGCCTCCTAGCAGTACAAAATGCTTAGTTGCTGCTTTAGAGAGCATTTCACCTGGGGTTCAGATAACTGGTTATTTTTAAGTTCAAAGAATTCCTTCGTGCAGCCCCATAGCCTGGCATAGGGCTCTGTCCATGACCTACTGTCACAGCAATATTTGTCATGTTGAATTCTTCAGTCTACTAAGCCTGGATTGAAGGGGATCTCAAGGTGCACAATTGACTAGGCTAAGGAGACTTTCTGGCCTTGTTCCAGGCTCTCCCTGGAAGGCAGCAACCAATGGCTTCCCCTTCTTCCTGAAACTACCTGAGGTCAAAGCAAGCCCCAACACAAGCTAGAATTCTTCCACAAAAGCAGGAAAAACTACTGATCTTGCAACTAATCTTGCAACTGATCATGGAGTGAATGACACTCCTGATTTACTCTTCCATCCCCGAAGTAATCTTGACAAGTCCCCGTGGCAAGGATAGCAAAGAGAAGTACAAAGTTGCCTTTGAGGCACCTCAGGATTCCTTCATGTCAAAGGTACCCTTAATAGCACATTTAGAAATGCATTGGAGATATTTTATGCCATTTTAACTTGGACTGGGAATCTGTCAGGAAGATGTGGAGGTTGCATCCGAAAGGTCAACAGACCTAAACCATTCTTCTTTAAGTCAGGACTTCCTTGCCTATCAAGAGTTGACTTAGAAAAAGGATCAAGGTTCATGGCAAATAATGTCTGAATACAAGTTTCAGTACACTGGTTTAACCTCCATTATCCACTCTAGGTGACCCTGCTTTAAGCAGGACATTGTTCCAGACAAAGTCTAGACATCCCTTCCAAACTACATGATTCTCCAATTTTACAAATACACATCAGTATAATAACATTGCTAGCACATCTGAACTCATGCTTGTAATGAAAGTACTAGAAAATCTATATACCTGTTCAGAATTTGCATTTTAAATCAGAAGGACTTTGGAAATGCATTGCAAGCTTGGACAAAAGTTTGAAAAGCTTGTCTTGCCCTATACTTTTTATTTCTCCATCAGAATAAGAGCTGTCTTGCTTATGCTCTCTATTTGTTTGCACTGGAGAAGACTTGCATAGTAAAGGACCCCTTAGTTTAGTAATTAAGAGAATTCTCAAGTAATCAAGGGAATAGTGATTACAGGTTGCTGATGTTTTTATTTTAGTAATCAATTCATTTGATGTGGTGTCTGTGCTATGAAAGGAGTTGAAACTAAATAATACTGTTCTCTGGTCTTAAAAAATCAATGAATCTGGCCAATACAATTCAACATCTAAAGATTCTCAGCAATCAGCCACAAGAGCTGAATCAGTTGTTGTACAAGACTAGAGCAACTGTTTCTCTGTTGATTTTACATCCCAAGTTCACACTGACAGAATCATATCTCAAGCTTTCATTTCCAGAAAAGAATGAAAATGAAACACAGTGCAGATATGAAATCACCCAGAAGAATAAAAGGTTTATTTTGTGACTAAGCATTAAATTAGTAACAATGAATATTTACAACAGACTAGTCCTGCAAAGACTTGACAGTCCATGCCAGCTGGAGACTTTGCTTCACAGCAGAGTTATGGAATTTCACACTCTACTTCAATTTATTCATGCAAAAATGACTAACATTACCATTGCACCACAGGACTTCATTGTATTTTACTGCAGATATTTATATTCATTTAGCTTTGTTCATTATTGTGACAGTGTAATGTATACTTTTGAATATATTAATCACAGCTATAATGGGACATAAAGGAAAGAGAATATGTTCCTGTAATAATGTATTGGAAGTTTAATTTCAATTTAATATGCTCTAAAATCAGACAAATTATAGATACAAAGCATTTAATTAAACTGATTACTCTGGTTATGCCCATTCTATCTCTTTTAACAGCACACAGATGCACATATCATTTGCCAGACCCAGTCCAGTGCCCTGGCCTTGGCAAAATCCGTAATGATGTCCATCTCATGCTTTGGAAGGAGCACTGTGAACTATCCCACAGGTCTTTTCAATCTCCAAACACAAGCTTTTATACTATGCACGGTCCAGTAAACTCCGCTGCCGCAGACATTGTTGTGTTAAGAGTAAGGATAACTTTTCTTTTGTGTTAAGAGGAAGAAGATTTGACAGAAAATAAACCTCCTTGCATTCCAGCTGGTCCTCAGATGTCAGAGTGGCTGGGGGTCACTGGGCTTGGATTCTCAGTGATAGCCAATTCAACACTAAGCAACAGAAATGCAGAGCCAGTGCAGCACTGTAAGTCTGGTCATGTTCAATAAGAACTACCACGATTATGGATTCACAAATAATGCCATCCACTCTAAACCTGGTTGCACCCAAAGAACTCTCACAGCCAGGCTAAAAGGCCAGTGACATTCAATGTCTCTCACGGCCAGGTGCAAAATAGTGTAATTTATTGAGCAACAGAAATGCAGGTTCTGACTTGTCTTGGTGATATACTGTCCTCAGAAGTGGGCACGAATACATGAAATATAAATAATACAGCCAGCAACAAATCCATTAAATTGCAAGATGACTATATAGCACTGCAAGTTTGACCACAAACACAAGCTTGCTTTCTGAATTTCCCGAAGAAGTACTCGGCACAGCCAAGTGTTCAGGTCCTATCTAATGGGCATAGGTATCCCTATGGGAAAGGAGATAAGTACAGCCCATCAACTGTCCCAGGATACAAAGGTGGAGCCCCGTCTGATCCCCTTCCCCACTGAAGCTATATTTATATTTATGTATTTGTTTCCTTTGAGGGAGGAGAAAATGTAAAGTTACAGTTGATGTCATTTCATGTTTAGGTGGAATTTTAGTGACTAGTCACACATAGAAAGCATGTACAAGTTTTTACTTCATTAGTAGATGCAGGGCATGAAAAGTAACATGTATTTTTGTGTTATCGAAGCAAAGTTCAGCTCTTGGTCATTCCTTTGATGCCATTACCTGCATTGTTCTAAAGAGAGTATGACTGCAACACCTCCATGCTGATCCACCTTTATTTCATGCCTCTTTCAGAGTGGCACACCAAGCTCCTTCAGTGTTCCTGCTCCGAAGGTGTGCAGACGGTTTGTCCCTGGCAAACTATAGCCAACACATGCACTCCTTCTTGCCAAACTCTGTTACTTGGTATTTTCTTGACAGATATCTCCTGCAATCGCCCCAGTATGCTTTATATAATCTAGATCTCTTTTTTTGCTGTCCTTCAGGCTCCATCCTGAAATGAGGGGCAGCAAACCCACTTTAGGGCCATCCTCCATCTCCATCAGATGTCTAGGCACAGGGGAGGGATCTAGCATGCCCTACCTGCTCCATACCCGCACACAGGAGAAGAGCAGACCTGCCTGTCTGTATACCAGGCCTTAGGTATAGACCAAAACAGCCTCACCTTTGCAGAGGGCCAGGCATGAACAAAAATGATAGCACCAACCACACAGCACTCCAGCCTTGCCCCAGCCAGAAGTCTTTGTTAGCTAGTGCTGAGCCTGGACAAGGGTTAAACTTCCTCTCTGCAGAAAAACTGAGGAACATACTTTCACATTTTACCACTTTAAAAGGTACACCTACAGCCAAGTTAGGAAGCCAGTATAGGATGTCTGCACAGGGTGCTTCAGTGTTTTCTCACTTTCAAGTGGCTCAATGAGCAGCTATACTAATCAAGTTCACCTTCTCCTGTCCAGGTGTTCTGCTCCTTTTCACCACACATAGGGTGACACTCCTTTCATGACAGCAGAGAGACATTCCTGATTTCATGTTCCCTGCCTGCCCTGCAGATAGTACAATTCTTGGACTGTGGACTATATGATCCTAACTAGTCAGTCAGGGTCCACACACCAAGTTACCAGCAACACTGCCTTCCCAAACTTCCTTATTCTCAAAGGATACATATTTGTGTACTAATGGAGTGCTTTACCAAGGACCAGGCAGCATGAGGAGCTAGGAGACAAGTGGGTGGGACACAGCCCTTATCTAAGCCTGGCACACAACCCTGCTGTTGTCCTTTTGCCTGAGATCCATTCCACAGAAAGAATGCAGCAGTTGCCAGTTTGTCCCATTTTCCCAATGGGTGGTGAGAAAACCCTTTTTCCTTTCTAGAGTTATTTGATATTGTGCTGAGCCATACCTTGTTTAACTATCAACCTGTCAGTGCAGAGGAGAAGTGACCAGAATGTGACAAAAATCATGAGTAGAAAATCCTCAGGGGGAATGATACAGACTTTTGCCTCAACAAGCCCATGAGTCGAGCCAAAGCCAGGAGAAGGGGGAGGTGCCTGAGAGATTGTCTACTTAGGGTGGGGAGGGCCTCATCAGAACCTGATCACGCCATGTAATCATAACAGAGTCCTGCCAGGTAATTGTTTACCAGTCTGAATGGTGTGTTTGCTTTCAGCAGTTGCGTAGAACAACTTGAACATGCTGCCATGGCAGCTAATCCAGGCTGGTATAGAAAGGGGAAGGAAGGTTGTGTGTACAAGTCACTTGCAGATGCCTCTTTCCCTTGAGAAAGAAATGCCTTCCAACACTGTCTTCATAAACTAAGTGGACACAGGACTCAAAGATACACTAAGTTTGGTGATGACACAAAGGTAGGAGGAGCTGTTGACTCCCTCAAAGGCAGGGGGTCTCTGCAGTGAGATCTAAACAAATCAGAGGGCTGGGCAATCACCAACCATATGAAATCTAACAAGGGCAAGTGCTGGATTCTGCACCTGGGATGGGCCAATCCTGAAAGTATGTACAGACTGGGAAATGAGAGGCTCCACAGAAAGGGATCTGGGGGGTCCTGGTCAGTGGCAAGTTGAACATGAGTCAGCAGTGCCCTGGCAGCCAGGAGGGCCACCCGTGTCCTGGGTGGCATCAGGCACAGCATCACCAGCTGGGCAAGGGAGGGGATTGTCCCGCTCTGCTCTGCACTGGGGTGGCCTCACCTTGAATATTGTGTCCAGTTTTGGGTGCCACAGTGTAAGAAGGACATTAGATAGGAGAGGATAAAAAGGATATTAGAGAGCATCTAAGTGAGGGGTACAAAGATGGTGAAGAGTCTAGAGAGGAAGCATACAAAGACCATCACTGAGGTCATTTGGAAAAATGAAAAAATATTTCTGCTAAAAATGTAGCACTGTTATTGCAAAAAAAAGTCTGACCACAAACTTCAGGTCAGACTTGTCTATCTCTTGCCATGTGCCTGCTGATGCCTGTTCAAACTGGGCTTTAGGTTCTGGATGTCAGCTGGACAGTAGGAAGGAAGCAGGTCTGATGCTGAGAAAGGATAGATTATTTTCCTTTTTCGCTCATTCCTCATCATGGGAATGATTTGTATTTGCCAGAAAGAAGTGGCAAAGGTAATGAAATGTTAGCTTGAAGTGAAATAACACAGGAACCTATAGCAGAATACTGTTCAGTCACAATTGGAACCAGACAGACCTTCAAAATAATTGTATTTTGTTTGAAGAAAGCCATGTTAATTTCTTGTCTACATGGTAGGCAGAGCTGTAGCAGAGCTCCAGATAGAAACAAATTTCTAGTCTCTGCTGATGCTATATACACAAGGTAACAAAAACACAAGACCAAGGGAATCATGGTATTATGTGGAACCAATCCATATAAATCTTTTATATTGTATATATCCTCCCTGGGATGAGTACAAAGGACATGTCTAATGTATTGCTGAATTGAATATTCTTTTCTATTTATTCACTAGCAGATAGGCAGAGCATACTGAATTTATAAAGTGAAGTTTGCTTTTCAGGCTTGTGAACTCATAATATGTGTGTAAGATATGTTCACTGTAAAGATACTGGAAACAAACTTGTAACATGTCTTACAAGTCTGGCTTTGAAGTTAAGAAAAGTATGGAACGAAATTGTATCTTTTTCAAGTTCATCATTATTAATTTTCACCAAACCTTTTTTTAAAAAAGGATATGAATAATTTTCTGAACATTCCAAAAACTGATATGGCTCAGCTGTATGACATTCCAGTTAGTAACAGTTATGGCTGGGGGGGTTGGTTCTTCAGATACGGTTATAATCAGGTAACATATTTATAACAGTATAAGTAGTACTTTTTGTAGGCTAGCTCTAAATAGCTGGCAATTGACACAGTAAACTCTTGAAGATGATCTTGAAATTTCCTTGAAGCTGGCTGTATCAGAGAGAAAAAAATTTGACAGAAAGAGAGGGTTCAGAGGGGCTAGAGATCAGAAACGAAATAAAAGATGATCAATGGTTGGTGCAGGAATCCTCCAGAAAAGTTAAATGCTGAATTCACTGACCTGCTCCCCTGCTTGATTCCTACCTTTTCCCTGAAAACCTCCTAAGTTTTCTCATGTTTTCTATTACAAAGACAGAAACTCCCTTAGCTTCTGCTTGCAGACTCTTCCTTAGTAACATCGTTCTGATTGCATTTGCAGTACCTTTGTTGTAATACAAGGCAGCACGAAAATGAAATGCAGAAGAGAGACCAACTCTTTGGGCAGAGTATTGTAGATTCAAGGCATTGATTTTCATTCTTCTAAGGAAAGCATTTTGTTTTTCAGATACAGTGTTTGATTCTTTTCTACTGAAATAAACTCTCACAAATTTAAATATTAAAGCAACGTTGAACTTAAAGCCACACTATCTGTACAGGATATTTTTTTCTCTACCATATGCTTAATTTTATCATTATGTTCACTGTTACTGGTTGGATTTAAATCTTCAGTCACATTAGAAAGTTTGATACAAAGTAGTTTCAATTTAAATGGATTTCTATGACATTATAAAAAAAATTGCTCCAGGTGTTGATTTTAAAAGTCATAGATATTTCCCTTGGGAAATTTTTAGTACACTTCCAAATAATCCATCAATAGGATGTTCTTAATAAACATGATAGTTTATTCTCTTCTAGGGATTTCTTCCTAAGCTCTTCATTCAAGATGTTTCCAGAAGAGGAAGAAAGCTTTTAAAGCATCTACTCCCCCAGCACAACACTTATTATGACTAATATGCATCTCATTCTCTGAATGATAAAGAAGCAACTGCACAGTGATTTGCTCTTTTCTTCTAAAAATATTTGCTGTATTTTATTTCTAGTCACCTGTCTTTTGGGGAAATACTCAGACTAATGACAATGGTAACCAACTACCCCCATTGACTTCCACCAGATATTTTTCTAGTGGTGATAAAAATTATGTGTATTTCCAGTTCCCTAATTTCATATACATTTTACTCTCTTTACTGTGTAACCACAACACTTCTTTTACCCATATGAACACTTTTTATTATCAAAATTTTAATTAGATTCTAATGCCCCCCGTATAGAGTGCCACTGTATTTACATTCCAAAATATATGTAAATTTACATATGCAGAAGATACATAGAATACACATCCCAGAGACTTCAGAGGATTCTATTCAAATAAACTTTTCTTCATTCCAGGGGAAAAAAAAATAACAATAAAATCATTAAAAGGTCCTTTAGGCAGATAAGTGTTTTCTAATCACATTAATATACATATTTGCATTATTTTACTCAAATGCAATCTATTTACATAGGATTAAATTCCTTGGTTACAATAAAGGTCTGTGAAAGATTGTATGTATCTCTCCAGTCCTGTTTTACACATTTTCTTCCACGGAAAGAAAATACAAACCAGGACAGTTTGTTCCTGTCACCACATTGCAGACAGGACAGATGCCCAGAGTTTGGATCTCCGGTGAGAAGGACGCTCCCTCCCTTGCTGCCAAGGGTTACCCACCACAGGCTGTGTGACAGCCCCGTGCCCTGTCCCCAGCCCTGGCCAGCCCCTTGTGGTGTGGTGCTACAGCTGGGCAGCCTGGCCTCACAGAAGTGGCTGCAGATTCTGGAATTCAGACTATGGCAATATCATACACAGGCTTAAGCCAAAGCTCTCTTACTGCTCCCATCCTGGCTTGCCAAGAGGGACAACTCAGACACGGGTGGGGAAGATTCCGAGCTCAAAACCAGTGCAACACGCACCTGCTGCTACAGGCAGCGTAGATGCAGCTGGCACAAGCACCATGGAGCAATGGACTTTGGCTCAGACACAGCTAATATCAAGAGTAAAGAACAGTCACTGAGACTACGTATTTTGTGTCACACCTTACCTGTATGATCTGTCCCTCATTACTTACATTCAGCCTACTAGCTCAGTGGCTGTAGGGTGAGTTGGGCCAGCTTACTGCTTTAGCAGATGTCTGACTCAACTAAAGCAAGACCTAAGCACAAAAACAACTAAAATACTGGCAAACCAGTGAATTTAATTAAGTCACTTTTCAGCCTAGATTTCATATGAAGGATGGAGTGGAAACATATGGGGCAGAGAGACAAAACAGGAGTGTTGTTTCTAGCACCTGACTGTAGGTGAACTGCATGGTGTGTAGCAGGCAGCAGCACTGCACATGAAGGGGGCTGTTAGTGAATTGCACACAGCATGTTTTCAAAGCATACTTCTTACAAAACCTCATCCCCCCAAAACTAAATCCTCTACATTCAAAATGACCATAAGTGAAATAGCAGAAATTTAGAAAAGCTATTAGGTTGAAAAACAAATGTATTTACACGGCAATAAACACAGAATCAGAATAATTCAACAGAGGCTTTCATTAAATAAATGAAGTGTATTTAAAACCAAATTCTCACCCTTGGACAAAGCTGAAGTAGACCTAATAAATAATCTGGTAAACAGCATCTTCAAACAAAGCTGAAGTTTTCACAATCTCTTGCAACCTAGAGAGTGAACCACTGAATTTGCATAGTGACATATATTTATTTATACAAACCATATTTTTCCCTCATTCTAATGTCTGTGAATCAATTTTAAAAGAAATAACAAAAAATAGCAATAAATGGCCTGTATGAGTACAGCTTCTTTCAACATGGCATCACCCACACATAACACTCATAGTGCAAGGTGCTCCTGTCTCAGGGTCCTTGATTACATAGGTAAGCTTTCAATCCCCAATATACACTTTTGGGTCACATGTATCCCACCATAGTACTCGGACTTTTGATTAAACACCTCAGTTTAGCAATAAATATCTGGTCACAGCCCTGGAGAAGAAAGCAAAGTTCAATTTTAAAAACAGACCTGGTAGAAGGTTGTTCTCTAGCTACTTTTTTATTTCTATCTTTTGGTTATTCAGAATATTGCTTGTAGAAGCAGAGTTGTTACAGAAAGGAGCTCATAATAATTCAGAAGCTTTCAAAAAAGGAGGAAGTGCCTTTCTTCTAAAACCGACAAATTTGGATCATGCAACCTTTTAGCATTTGATATTATCCTTCAGAGCAGTCTTTGTTCTGGGGAAAATATTCCATGAACACTGAATATTTTAAGATAATTCTAAAACAAAATAAAAATAAGTAGCTGTAGAGATTCGATACAAGCTCCAGAGCCACAGAAAAACAAACGAAAACATTACTTCAATTCATGTTTACGTCCCTTCAGTGGCAGGATAAAGAAACTTTCTTAAACATGTGTGGTTTG
This sequence comes from Pachycephala philippinensis, assembly GCA_013397055.1. Classification (NCBI taxonomy): domain Eukaryota; kingdom Metazoa; phylum Chordata; class Aves; order Passeriformes; genus Pachycephala; species Pachycephala philippinensis. The sequence goes on from VWZT01001048.1 coordinate 25,756, forward strand.
CCTTTTATTTCCAAACAAAGAAATCTTTAGATCTCAAAAATTACACCCCCTTCGAAGATGTCCTTGTAATTTTTCACCACAGAGGCTGCCCACTAAGTTTGTCAACAACACCAGAGCCTGAGTCAGGCTAGACCCAGGAAAGCACTCCTGGCAGAAGGTCCTCAACTCATCTCCCATAGAAAGTCAGAGGTGACCTTAACCCGTGAGTTCCCCTGTAGATGACTGCTCTTTGGGACCATTCCATCAGCTTTTACCTGGGCAAGTCTCCCACAGATTTCTCTGCATAATCACTTCAGGCCCAGGATTTGGGTACCAGTATAATGCTTCACAGTGAACAGTGACCAGTCATCCATTGATGAGTTCCCAGTGTGTCTGTCATTATGATGTCTAGCCAGCAAGTCCAAGATCAATAAAGGTATTTGCTTGGCATTCAGATTTACTACTGTCACCCTACAAAATATTTACTCTAGTTCCACTAACCAAACACATCTTGAAGAAAAATTGTGTATAGTAAAAACTTTGCTGACATAAAGGATCAATTTATAGGCATAGATAAAGTTTTAGTTAGTCACCAGAGCATGCAGCAAGGGTTTATGACTTTGGGGAAGATTTGATCCCAGGAGAAGCGCATGAGTGCATTAGTGTGCTTTTGGGAATTACAATCCCAAACTCTTCAGCTTTATTCTGCGAGGCCAGGTGATGTGAGTGGAAATGATGCTGTGATTCAGAACTGCATAATGAGACTTGGAGTCTGTGAGAAAGCATTGCAGACTCTCTGTGACAGCCTTCTGTTGCCCTGGTTTGGGGTTGGGCTGCCAAACAGTTCACTGCAGGTGTCCATACAGCCACCATTGATACAACGTGCTACCACTGATACAGTGATGAATGTCAGTTCTTCGGCATTTCCAGCCCTCATCTCACTGCCTCCCTTTTGTCCCCTACTCTGTTTGAGCCATGAGCTTTGCATTTTTCTATCAACACAAATACACTAAACATATAAAAGACTGCAAATAGTCTGAGAGCTTTTTAATGCTCAAATATAATTAAGATTGGGGTAAGGAATACCCGAAGTTTATTGGTGCAGACTGTATTGTTAAATGAGTTCCATTTCTAAAAAGAGTGACTATGCACACTCATATTTGCTATATGCATCATAATTTAAAAATCTATAATATTTGTGAGTAATTCCTTGATGATTAGAACCATTGAAAAACAGAACAGGGGTGGAGCACTACCATAAACCCAGATGGCACTTCCCTTGTGACTGTGAGTGTAGGCTCTAAGGACAAAGTTTGGAGCCTTCTGAGAGGTGTGGCACCTCCTGTTGTGTGAAACCCCCACCACTGAGAAATTGCACGTACTTTGTAGTGTTAGGTGTGCAGTAGCATAGGAAACAAAAATCACTATGGTTTTACAAAACTCCTGTATGCCTGCTTCCCAGTAAAATAACAATACCAGACATGCAAATGCTTTAAAAACTATGGTAGTACACTCCACAATAAACTATTTAAGGCTTAAGTACCTGTAAAAGCTGTTCCTTCCTGCCCAATAATTTTTACAAAACCTTTCAGCTACAGAGATGGGTTTGATTCTGTGTTGTAGCTGTCAGACCAGGGCTCATATTCCAGCCATATTGCAGCAAATTTTCCCTAGTGTTAGTCTTCATACTGACACTTTGATAAACTAGAAGTCCAGCTCTGATGAGAAGTAGTATGATAGCGATCTCTGGCAAACATTCACAAATGAAAAGGAGAAGTAGGAACACTGCTGTTCTGTATTGCTTCCCAGCATTAGACAGAGCTCCTGCTAGAGACAGCTGGGCAGTTCATCACACTCCTGTCTTCTCTCTCCTTTGCACTCTCTCTCCCCTCTACTCTGCTTCTCAAACACACTTTTAATTTTGGGAATCAGAAATGTAATGAGATGCAACCCATAATTTAACATTGCATTAAAACAGGAAGTCTGAAATCAATAGTATACCTCATTGTTTGGCATAAATCAAGAGTATAAAGCTGCGAAACCAGACCTTATAATCACAATGAACCAGAAACACTGAGCATGATCAAATCCAACCATATATGTTCAAATTAATCTTATCAGTGATTTACTTCATTTATTTTATTTATCTCTTATAATGGCTTTTCTTGTCAAATCACCTTCACTACTTATGTAGGATTTTTATTGAACCTACAGAACAGAGAACTGTGTCTAAAGTTATTTCTTTGGTGACCACTGGTAATTTTTTTTATTTAAAAAAATCTTTAGCTGTCCTTTCCCCAATGTGTGATGCAATCAAGCTTCTCAGGTTGCTTATAGCTCTTAGCCTGCTGTTAACTATGGCAGGTGACAATGGTGACAGACACACTCCCAAATGACTTCCTCTCTAGTGATGCACACAGTTGAGGTACTCTGTCTGAACAACTGTACATTTGGTGTGCTTGTTCCTTCTACTGCACCTTGTAAAAGATGAGAATAAAACCCATGTACAGATTATATAAGAACCAGCGTTTGTGGGACATAAGGCTTATATTCTGACTTATATTTAGACTAATCTATGTATTGATGCGTACATTAAATTAATTTCTAACTGACAGAAGCAAAACATCAAAACCATGAAAAATGGCTGCAGAGCAAAACTTTATGAAACATCTGAAAATTGACTCAGAGCTGAATTTCCAGCTCTCAGATGTTAAAAAAAAGTTTAAACATAACTGAAGATGCATGAAGGCACCTACTACTAAGTTTTTAACTATCTACATCTGTTGAGCATTTTTAAGTGTTCCACTAGGGTCCAGACTTCCAAAAGGACCACAACTGTACCATTTCTAACAGAGGAAAAGCCCTCCAAAGAAGATATGTTCGTCTGTACATGTGTGCATTCTTAGATGAAGGAATTCTGGAACTGATGTAAGTCTTTTAAAGTGTGTAAAGAAAATGCAGGCTAGTTACAACAAATCTTGATCTACAACAGGAAGATTCATCATAGCTAACTTCACTTGGCCTGATATTTTATCTAAGGAAGTTTTAACCATTCATCACTAGAACAATAAATGACATATGAAAAATTACTTAAAAGGTAAGAAACATTTCATACTTTCCTCCTGTTTCAAAAGAAAATAGTATTAAAGTAACTCAAATCTCTTCTATAATTCTTACATAATCTTGCTCCATATCTTCCTTGATAGGAAAAAAATAGGAGCCTTTACTAATACAACTAAGAAGAAATCAAGATCTAAGCTGCATGTCTCTCAAATTTGTTGCAAAATGTTTTTCCCTGTTGAATCCTCAGTTTGGAGTAAAAGCAGGATTCCCAACTCCTGAGTCTCCAGCTTTCAGAAGGAATTGTGAAGATGCCAAAGGAGGAAAATACGAAGAAAAGTGGAGTGTTTCCTCCATTCCTACTCTTGTTCAGCTGTTCCATCTCTTGTCAGAGATGCAGAGCTGGATGCTGTTTTTAGTGACGATTCAATTAGGTCAAAGTTCACAATAATTTCACTGAAGGGCATGGAAAGTTCCTCTGGATCGAGAATCAGACATGCAATGTGTCTCCTTCCTGGCTGAAGGGAAGGGAAATAAATGTTTGCGTGGCACTGAGAGGGAGAAATGGGAATGCACCTGTGCAAGTGTCTTTTTGTTAGTGCAACAACTCCTTGACTTTCTGCTTCCCTCTGAAACTGAGAGATAGAAATAGAATAGAAAGGAAAACCTTTAAAGTGTCTCTTGTTTTATCTTTAATTGAGTGGTGAAGCCCATTTTCTAATTTTCATTATCTATGTATTTCACTAATACAGGCTAGTGAAGAATTTGAAGAATAAATGTACAAAATTATTACATTTAATTACTCTCCAGCTTTCATTAACATTTTAAATGCATAATTTTTATTATTTCTGAATAAATGCAAGCAGGACTACTGTTTTTTTCTTATTTTAATGTTCTCTGTGTAAAAAGCTAACAGGAATGCTTTTATTACTTAAAAAAAATTATAAAGAAATTTTACTATTTAAAAAGTACCAAAATAGCAAATTACATTAATTAAAAACACATAGGACAAATGTGTTGTATTAGTTATCAGTTGCCTACATGCTGGTCTATTGTCCAGTCTCCATACTATGAAACACTACTGGCGATGATGCAGACTGTGAAAAGATCTGTGATGATTACTATTTCCACCTAGCCTTTGTGGCACAAAGCATCAATCCTTTTAGTCTATTTTCCAACAAATATGATCTTATTCATATTCCTCCCCAATTCTGAAAATATCTCTTTCATCTCATCTTTCAACTTTTGGGCAGCACCATATGTTCTGAAGATAATTTGCTGTGAGGGGACAATTACAAACAATTTACGTCCATATCTGTGCTATGAGGGCATCTTTAATTGTTAAAGTGGAAACAAAATCTTCCCTGCCTCATTCAGAAGCACAAGAGTCTTTGGTTTCTAGCACTGAGATAGGGGTTATTAAAAAACTATCAGCTTACAAGAATAAAGCATAATAAAAACACTCATATTCTTTTTATGGTTGGGAAAGTCCTCTTAACAGCCTACCCATTTACATAAATCTAATAACTTCCACTTTAAACTTAAACTACTTCTTCATTTGTCTTTCCGTTCCAATAGGTAGATCTGAGGACAGTGAAATAAATTTTTCATATTCTGAGCCTGCAACAAGGAAGAACTCCACCTCACACTGCACCAGCTGCATGAAGGCTGCATGCTTGAGTAGCATCTTGCTGCAGTGCATTGCAGCTCATCAGAAGTCCACATCTCCCAGTCCTGCTAACATGTCAGCCTGGGTGAGACTGAAAAAAATTATAAGAAATACAGCAGCTGTTCAGTTGTGTGTATCCTAAGCCTTCTCTGAGTAACTGACCACCTCTGGAAAGCCCACACCTTTTATGCCCCTGAGCTAACCCATGCCAAGAGCGGCGCTGTGTTGCTCAAAGGTGCCAGATGTTGTTGTTAGGTGTGGGTGGCTCACATTCAGGAGGGTCATTCCTTGACACCAAAACCTACACCCACTAAGTGCATCTACACCTGCTGCAAGAACAGTGCAGGATCAGTGTCCTGTCACAGGAAGGAGCACCTTCCTGAACAGGCATCAGGCAGAGATCACTCAGAGCTGGAGTCTGACCAGTGAGTGGGAGAAGGGCTCTAACAGGAGCCATCAGGTGAAGAGGTGGACATGGTTTCACGCATGATCACTACGCCCTCTTCCAAAATGTCCATCCAGTACATGAGCTTCCTGCAGATTTTAGAGAAGCTGAGATTCGGAGATTTTTTTATGTCCAAGCTCTTCCTTGACCTCTAGACTTTGTGCAGTGTTTTAAATGCAGACATGTGAGAGTAGGGAATGAGTTGGATTCTCCCTTCATAAGTACCCAGGATCCATCAGAAGGCTTTGCTGCACCAGTCAAATTAAATAGGTATGCAGTTCTCACTAATATCTTATTAAGAGCCATTGTATTTTTGAAATGTAAAAGAATCAGACTAGTGAAACATACTTTCTATCCCTTCTGAAATTTTACTTAATCCTGCTTAAATTAAATTAATCACATTTAAATGCTGACGTAAAAACCACAAAAGGAGCCCCCAAATGCATTTTTATATCATAGCAATTATTTGGAGCAAAATTATAATAATCCTTATTCCTTTTATCATCACGCTAGCAATTTATTATTGCTTTGCTCAAAAGGATTTTAATACAACATATAGAAAGGGCTCTTCACTTCTACTAAAAGCATATTTACTAAATCCACCAGTTATTTTCTCAATTTTATTTAATAGGTTGCATTTTTTTTATCCCAGTTTCAGAGTCCTATTTGTACATGTACTGTACATTGAAAATAACAACTGACAGGCACTGTAGGATTGCAGTAATTATTTTAAAATAAGGCTGATTTGTTCTACTGCTTCTTTCCCTGAGGCCAATAACTGGAGGCTAGTTATACTGAAATTCAACAAGCCAGAGGAAAAACACCTGTTGCATGTGATTATTCTCTATTAAAATACAATGAATAATTCAACGTGGATATTTTAAAAAGCAGCATTGTTATCATTCCTCTCTGTTCTTAAGAAAGTGTCTGTAGAGGAAGAGAGGGGGGCCAGGTTAACCCAAAATATTGGCTGTGTCCTATCAGGTATATTAGCCCACCCACTTTCTTACACTTACCAACCACACAATTGTGCTTTTCCTGATCACTGGGATAACAATGATACAGCTTCATTAGAATCATAGAATGGTTTGGGTTGGAAGGGACCTTTAAAGATCAGCTAGTCCCACCCCTCTGTAAAGAGCAGAAAGGTCTTCAGCTGGGTCATGTTGCTCAGAACCCCATCCAAGCTGTCCTTAAATGTTCCCCAGGATAGCATTCTGCTGATTTTCTACCTTGTATTATTATATACATAGATGTAAGTGCACTGAAAATACCCAGCTGAGCATGGAGATGGATTTGTGCGGTGGTCATTCCAAATAAGCAAATCCAAAGTTAAGGCAGAGTAATTTGGGATTACCAAAGGCTCAAAAGATTTTAAAGAACTCAAATATGCCAACTGACTAATAAAAAATATGAGCATCTGCCTTAAACGTATATCAAGAATGCTTATCATGTTGCAGCACTGGACTTTCATGAAATAAGAGAAAATTTCTTACCAGTACGAATACACATTTCTTACCAGTAAATATACATACTCATTTCTTCTCACACAGCATGTGAGGCAAGTTGCATGTTTTCAGCCTCAAGGATCTACAGAAAGAGAGGCAGAGAAGCTCTGTTCATTATTAGCAGCAACCATAATAATAATTGTTTTACATCCTCTGACTCCTTGAGCACGAGCTAAGCCATCCAGACTCTGTCTTCATTCAATTTTACCAAGCATCCTCCTGAAATTCAAACTCGGCTGCTGTAAATATAAATCACCAGAACTTCCATTTCTAAAAGCTCATTCACTCAGAATATGACTTACAGGGACAAGTTATAATATTCTTTCTATAGCTCTACACATTTACTGGAAAGACAATCAATAGTGCTCATGATTCACAAGGGGAAATAACGCTTTTGTTCAGATCCTGCCTACTGGCAGATCAGGCAATCAACTCAGTAATATTTTCAATGATTTTTAATATCCTTTCACAAACCAATCATTAAAGTCATAGCCTCAGAGGATGGTCTAATCCTGATTAGACCCGTACAAAAATGTTTGTATTCAGGGGAAACAGACACATTGTAGCACTGGGAGAGGTATTTCCAATGGTTTCTATGTTTCACAGTACTTTAAAAAAATACTGTAAGGAACTAATTTATTTTTACAAATCAACACTTCTCAATACTGCACAAAAAAACCTTTCTGCCTTTACAATTAGGTAGAAAAGATGTTATCAAAATTCTCACTGTGGACCACTAAGAAAGCTCCTCTCCCCACAACTTCTTTATTCTTTTTCTACAAAATGCTCACCACTACTTAGTTTGCAGGCTGTGTCACAGCACTCCTAAAGTATTGTAGCAGGCTTTGCACAATAAGTAACTTTAAACCAGCTACAGATAGCATCTCTGGAAATGGAGAGTTCTGCTTTTTTTCAGACTTAGGACTTAAAAAGTTTTCACACATTTCAGTTGGGCTGGTGAGAAAGATTGTAGATGGTCTCTATTTTAATTTTCACAGTTTTCTCTAAGCCATTTTGAGCAATATTTTATGTTCGTGAACATTGTTAGCATGGTTCTTCCAGCAACTTCAATTTTCATGTTGCCAGCCTTCTCTCCACCTGAGAAATCCATACCAAGTCAGAGTAAAGTCAAATTGAATGAACTTTACCTAGATCAGGAGCAGAAAAGTTCCTAAGGTAGATGTTGGGTTTACATAATCATGTTACAAAGATTCCTTATTTTTCATAGATTATTCCAACCTTTTTCTGGATTACACAACGCCTTCAGTTCCACAGCTGAACTTGCACAATTGCACAACTTCCTCTGGTTTGTTTTAAAACCTTATTTCATCAGGATCCCCGTTATACTGACACACATATTCACTAAGTATTTCCCATTTCCTTTTCCCATATCATTTATGAAATTGTGGGTATCTATCCTCTCCCAGAAATTGTCCTACTCTAGCCTCACTCAGAAGTTATGCAAAATATATGGTTTTATAGTCCTATTCAGTTCTTCTTTTCTAATTCTTTTGTATTCATTTAGAGATTAAATCACCAAACTTAAAGCAATAATCAAGATGTGGGAATACTACAGGTCCACAAAGCACTATAATAATATTTTTGTTTCGCTCTCAACCCCTTTTCTGAATTTAATTAAATTCTCCTTGCATTGCTGTGTTGTTTTCGCAGAGAACCCAACAAATGTGTCGAAGTATTCTCCTGTAGCACTGCAGTTCTGTCCCTTAGATGTCTCTTAGCAGTCTGTTTTGGCATCCAGCATCCAAACCCTCGTCATCACCACAGCATCTGCATTTCTGGTGAAGAAAAGCCACACAACATCATCTTGCTTCCCAGTTGTAATATCTTCCCCTGCAGTGACCTCCTCCATGTCCAATGAGTTGGTTTCACTGCATGAGCTGATAGGAATATCACCATAATTACCTATGGAACTGTTAGTAACCCACCTTTTTCCATAAAGTCATGTGATGGCTGTCTCTGAGTGTCCAGAGCTTCTAATGACACGCACTGCCAGGCTGCCAATGACGTCTCTTAGGATGGTTACTCTTACATACAGGAAATTATTACTCACCGAGAATTTTTAATTTTGTTTTTTTAAGCAATAAGAAATCATACTCTAAGTTTATACCTAAAAATGATATCCCTAGAAGTACAATGTGTTTGAACTGGTTATTTGTGGTAAGGATAGTGGGTTTCAGCTGTCACCTGAATCACAAGTTATCTCCATGACATACAGATGAGATCATCCTATTTCTAATACCATTACTTTTCCTAAAGAGTTTGACTGGCAAAATACTGCTGCAAGCTGCAAGCTACAAACATGTGAGAAATAAGAAATACACCACATCATTCTGTACTCGTTTTACCCTTCCTATATTGGTTTGTATTTTTATTGCACCCTTTGCAATTAAATTACTTAAGAAACAAACAAGCAACAAAAAACCCCAGCATTCTACCAGAAGACAGCACCATTATACAATAACACCAAATCAAAAATTATTTTGCCTTAATCAGTTTATTTGGAAAAAAATACTGGATAATATAAAATAGTGCTTTACACTGAACATTGAAAAAGACATGTGGAAGCAGAATTTACCTCCCTAGCATCTGTGAGGTTTACCTTAACTTCCTAGTCACAAAGTTCTACCACCTTCAGTGCTCTTCCTCCTTAGCTCAGTGAAATATTTAATCTCTTTTCTGCTCCTCTTTGGTTCCCCCCATCCAGAATATGCCATACATTGAGAGCACTATCTGATTTCCTCATGTGGTGAAAGGAAGGGACCGATCTGGGTTCTCCTAGGGTACTTCAGTGCCCCAAGCTATAAGAAATGGCATGTGCTTCTTCTTATGCCTTACAAGAAGACAGTGGCTACCACTGATTTATTTTTAGAGGGGTCAGTAGTATTAAATGCATTCCAGAAATACCTACAGCCTCAAGCCCTTGAGAAGGAAAGTGTCTACTCTCCAGTTTGTGATTTTGATTACATCTGATTACAGAACTGAGACAGTTTGGAGCTTGTACAAAAAAATGCCTGGAAAGCTTTAGATCAAAAAGTAAGAATTCTGATATCTTCAAGATCAGCTGGCAAATCAAGCAAAGGTTTTAAGCACTAAAATGTTGGATATAGGCATCTAAATTCCACCTAAAGTGCCTAGAAGTCCTTTCTTGGGTCTGGCTCCAAATTCCTTTAATTATATAAACAGGAAGGAAGAAAATCAAAACTTCAGGTGCAAATGTGGCTGGAAATAAAGTTAATCCATCACATGCACATTATGTCACACTGAAACAATATAAGAACTCTTCTCTTACTTTGAAGAAATCCCAGCTGCAATATTTTAGCTCTACTTTGCAGGCTTTTATCACAGTTTTAATGAAGTATACTTGGTTTTGAAGTAAAAGTCTGTCGGTTTTCATTAAAAGAATTAGATTCTTGTCTTGCACCGCCTGATCAGCTTTAAAATAGGACTTAGTTCTCATTATCCTCCGAACAATATATTTTACAGAAATTAATTGTAGTGATACATTTTAACCTGATGTCACGACAGGCTCATTATCAAGGGTAGCATGCTAGCAGGCAAAGATGGATTATCTAAAAAACAGGCTCATGGGAAGGAAGTTTAAAAGATTAGGCTGTCTCCTGGGTAAAGGGTCTCTTTACCAAAGTCAAGAGCCTTTGGAAACGCTCTACATTCATTTTTTAATAGAAAATATGCCTTTCAGTTCTACAGAGGAGGCCGTAAATACCACAAGTGTAACTTCTTAGACTATTGTTTATTGGTAGGAGGTAAGTGAAGATCTAAAGAGAAGGCAACCCAGAAGGTAACTGCCTGCCTTCTGTGGGCCCAGCACTCCAGCAAGCACCATGCTCTCAAAGTGGGAAGAGGTCAATATATCCCTTAAAAATTTCACATTTTGATGGGATACATGGAAGACATTGGGAGAAGATAAAGAGAAAATAGTTAGACTTTGCTGCCCCTGGTTAGAGCTCTACCACCTCCAGACGTCAGCCTACTGAATTCCTAACCATTCCATTTGCACCAAACCCCATCCTGCCACATTTGGCAGCTGTGTTGGGTATTGCATCCTGCTTCCTGCCCTTGGCACTTTGTAGCAGAGCTCTGACATGGGACTTCTCCTGCAATGGAGATGATCCCCAGGGACTCTGACCCCATCCCTCATGTAGGAGAATGCCTGCCCACCCTGTGCCCATCTGCCAAAGCTGAAGAGTGACAACAAAAGACTTGAAATGGTCATTCGTTAGAGAGAAAGGCTACACTACCCACTGTCAGCGGTGTCTGTGAGCACAAATACCCGTGTTTTATACAGTTCCACCACCCTCAGCCAACCTTCATCTGAAAACTCATAATCAGGTTGAAGGCTGTGAATAGGGTTAGTCATGGCTGGTGAGGGAAAAATTGATACTTGACAATACTGTGCAGCCAGCCCTGCAGTCTCTAGTAGCAGTGCCTCTCTAGAGGGAAATAGGGAGATAATTTAACAGGAAAATACAGTATTTGCTTTAAACAATCTTAACTGAGGAAGAGTTACTGATGCAGCCTAGTGGCTTCACCAAATTGGAAAGGGAACAGGCTTGAGAAAAATCTGTTTCAGGCATTTTTTCAGAGAGAGAAAAGAGCATGTCAATATTTTTGCAATCTCTCCAGCACTGTGAAACACTAGGAACCACAAGAGTGCTCTTACAAAGGTGAAAGTGCAGGGAAATCTAAGAACTAAACTTTAATAACACAGAGATCGTTAAATTTCAAAAGAATTAAAGCCTTGAAGGACACAAAAAACCAAGAGAGAATATTTAAAACTTTTTAAAGTGTTGTTGAATATGTACAGTTTTCATGGGAAAAGAAAAGAAATAAATTTAAAAAGCAAGCCACAGGAGAAGAAAGAGACTTTTCAGGAAGAATCTGGAGAATCCAAAATGTCTTACAAGAGAGAGACATGAAACATATTCTCTACAGAAGATTTATATAACAGGGGAAACTCCCAGCAGGAGACCACCTCTATGATTAAAACCAGAAAAAACAGTATCAACAAATTCCATAGTTGCCAAATGTTTTTCATTACTTCCGCAGCGGAGGCTTCTGCCTTGAACTAGGAAAAATGCTTTGACAAATAGCTTCCAAAAACTCAGCTTGAGGAAGCTACAAAGTTGTTTCATTCATAAGCAGAGACTACAAATTACTGGCAAAAAATGTGACTTCCCAGCTGCAAGACAAAACACCCCAAAATAGAGCACTCAATTAGGTGGGGTTTTTGAAGGAGTGGTTGCTGCCTAGCAAAAATAAGGGAGCTGATTAACATAATATATCAGGCAAAGCACATTGAAGAGCCAGCTGCAGATTTTGTAACAGAAAGAGGCAACAAATTTGAAAGGATCGCACTCTTTGAGATTATAAACCATTGAAATATTTTATTGATGGTGGTGGTTAAACCTCTCTACGAGCTCATTGAACATTTGTGACTTCTGTAGAAAATATTTTATCAGCAATCAAAGCAGAGATTTCTCAACTTTCTGTCTCCCATTTCTCATTCTCTTTTATTTTGCCTTTCCCTGTACACACATGAAGCGGAAAAAGGAATAAAAATCTGGATATGTAGGTAAATGCCCAAGCATGCATGTAAATAGCTTGTATTAACTTTGAAGGACACTGCTCAAAAATAAACAGTTTTATGGGGATTTAGATTTTCTGAATGGGTATTTTTCCATTGGCATTTGTAATCAAACCTTGATTTAAAATGAAAATGCATTAGGGTGAATGTTGAACTGTAATTTTTAGCTTCTTTCAGAAAGAGTAATAAAAAGTACTAAAATTCTCACAGATATTGAAATGAAATTAGTATGAACATAAATCCTTGTGTTGTACAGTTAATATACTCAGTTACCTTTTAATATTACGAAGTTTATTTAAACAGAGTGACTGGAGATCCACTATCTTTTCTAAAACTTACCTGCAGACTGCCTGTGAATTTAGGCACAGAGTCACTCCTGGACAGAGTGATAAAATGTGGAATATTTATTCTACATGAACATGCAAGGAGAATTTCTATGTTTGTGCTTTGAATTTTCTCCAATTTTGCTTCCAGGCACCAATTTTCCACCCTTTCAGCAGAAATTTTGAGAATACAAAATAAATAAATAAATAAATAGCAAACCAAATTCCATAAATAAAGCATGACTTGCTCAAGATACTCATTTTTTATCAGATTTTCATTGAAGGGATGTCAGTAGAGAAGCAGTGCATGGGAACAAGAATGTGGTTTATTCTGCAACCTTGAGAGAATTCTCCCTGACTTTCTTTGCTACACTTCAACTCAGCAATACTTAAGAGCACATCACTGAAATGCCTCTCCACTACAACTCAATAGCAATTGCTCCTCACTTGCCTGCAGACGCTGCTACAGCTGTTATCTCTGCCAGATATACAGAGAAGTGTTGCAAAGACTTGTTACCAGGTAGGAGGATACAAAAGGAAATCTGCTCATTAGGGTCAGGGTCGATGCTACACAAAGAGATAGTGGTAGGATACCAAACTGCAGCAGAAAGTCCATCAAAGAAATAGCCATCTATTGTTTTCTTTTGGATCTGGAACAAGTGATGTAACTTCCACCACAGGAGAATGAAGATATTTAAGAGCAAACACATCCAATTATTCAGATGGTAGAAAAAACAGCAGCCAAAACAGAGACTATTGCTAAGGAACAAGTGACAAAACGAGGTCTAGTCAAAACCACTTTTCCTCTGACCAAGAATTATTTAGAGGAAATTCTGTGTACATAAAGAGAAATTTGGCTTTGGAAGGAGACAAATTGTAAGTGACATTAGCTATCCAAGCAAAAAGATTGAGAGAAATGCCACTAATAATTCAGAGGCCTGCTATTCCCCAGTACAATAACCAACTGATATTTTTACCAAATAACTGTTAAAACAACTGGACAGAATTCTATTTTAAGCTTGGTTTTGTTAGTAGTGAGAACATTCATACCAGAATTTGGTCAGAGGAACCCATGAATTGAATGGGCTGAAGCTGATGCCACTTAAATGGAATGGAAGAACAAACAAGAAGCATGGGCTGTAACTCAGTAAACTGTAATAAACTGAGGCATTAGCAGAGGTTGAAATAAAGCAGCCTGGGGCTCAGGGCAGGCTGCAAAACCTGCCTAAGAAATTGAGTAAGTTAGTCTAAGCAAAACTAACTGCTGCAGTTAGAGCAGTGCAAGAGTAACCTAAATCAAAGCTGCCACGGATGTTTACGCTACACTATGATTACTGCAAGGGCTGCAATACTCATAGCAGTGAAAGCTCCAGACTTAGAAGGACAAACTTTAAGGAAGTGAGGGGACTAGTGAAGTCAGCCAGGCAAAACAGCTCACCTCTATCTTCAGGAACGTCATTAAGTCAAAGGTGCCAATCTTATCTGGAATTTATACACTGAGGCAGAGTTTTGTAGGAAAAGTCCCAAAAACATTACTGAAGATAAGGAAATCACAAAAAAACACCAACAGTCAGCCAAGAAACAAACATTTTGCTGGTCAGGAGGTGTAAGAATAAAGTCAATATATTCAATACTCAGAGGAAATTAAAACAATGCCCTTTAGTCATAAAACTGAAAAGCAGGGAAAGATAAAATTAAGCTCATTATACATGAAGGGAGACGTATTAAAGGACACATAGGTACATTCCTAAAATTAAGCTAGGACAGGCTGGGAAAAGGGTATGGAACTTGCCTTGGAAGCAAATGTCCACATGTGAACGTCTTGGTCATCTCTTTAACTGAATTTCAAATGGAGGGACACAGAAAATTCCAGATCTGATACCAAATATTAGGAATAAATTTATTCAGTTGAATGCTACTAAGTAACCAGAAAATTATGTATGTGATAGGTGCATGTGAAGTAGCAGCGAAGAAGAAAAAGGAGTGCTTGGGACCACGGCAGGCCCATTAGACTGATCCAAACAGAATGCAAAGCTGTGGAAAGAGTCTCAAAGGGGAAAACAATAAGAGCTGAAGGTGCAATGAAAATGGAATGGAATATAACATGAGCTTACTTAATAGTTAAATACGAACAAAATCTTATCTTCCTTTTTCAAGATAACCAACTCTCGAGCCAAAGGTAATGCAGTACACCTATGCTGATTAGAGGTCAGTAAAGCATTTGAATCAAAAAATCAAATGAGAAATGGCTAGTGGTGCTAGAGGAAATGTTTCTTTTAATGAAACTAGTACTGCTGATAATGATGTGTAGCAATGTCATGTATGCCATAATCATTATCCTGGCAAGAACTAAGGAAAGAGAACTAAGGCAGAGAGTTTATTTTCTCTGCCCAATAATAAGAATTTCATTGATATTGTTTAATGTTTTCAATATGCTTTCCAATCCTGGAGGCATGTTTTGTCCATTAGATGAGGAAGACACCGAGAAAATGGAAGATCAGCTCATATTTCATGGCAAAGTAGAAAATTATGTTGAAAGCAATGCTCAGCCTGAATTTTCACCATCTTGCTACCTGAATTCCCAGACAGAGAGCAGCTGTCTTTAGCAAAGGCAGTATTTGTTGCTGTTTGCATATTTGTATATGACCACATAAGACACAAGAGGAGAAATCAGACTATTGTGCCAATTATAACAGAGGTACTGTTTATTTGGCTTCTCCTTCCTTTTCCCATTGTTACCAGAATGCTATTGAGGAAACTAGAATTTACTGCCAGTTGCTCCAGCTGTTTATTTTCTGTCAAACACTTCAGGGGAAATACTTACCCTTTTGTTAGCACACTCGTTTGATGCTCTACCCAGATGTACATGTTGGCACAGCCTGGCAAAGGTGGTTACCATGCCCAGGATTTCTCCAGCTGAGGAAGCTGGCTCTTTGCCATGCTTTTTAGCCCCCCTGGTGCTACCAGTCAATGAGAGGAGTTAAGGATAACTCGGGCTGCCATCCATATTCAGCAGAACACAGACCTGTCTCTCACTGAGCTCCCTTTCTAAATGTCATTTATTTATTTACCATTTTGGAGGAGTAATGGAGTGAACTGTGAGAAAGCCCTTCTAGGGACTGGCAAAATGTCGCTCTCATCCTTGTATATGCCTCTGTTTGACATAACTTCTATGTGAGAGCCACGAATAATGACCAATCCACCAGTGTGGGCACCTTAACAGATCACCAGGCAGAGGACTTGATGTGCATCCAGCTGCCATGGAGCAGCATATCACTCCCATAGAGCTGTATGACATCACATGACTCACTGGAATTTTTATATAGAAAATCAGCTGGGATTTTCTTCTTAAGAGAGAAGAACATAGCCGTTCTGCAAAGAAAATAATGCATCAATGCTTGGCTAGATTTTACTTACAGAGTTTAGCCTTTGTTGTACTGTGAGTCTTACCGAGTACATACTTTTACAGTTACACATAAGTTACAATAGCACTCACAAGGGGGCCGTGCATACTGACATTGAGGTAATGCAGCCATTGCTGGCATGAATAAACCAAATAAGTAAAAGAAATTGCAGATACTAACAAAAATGTCTTCTTTTTTTCCCCCAAAGAAAACCAGAACATAAAATAATACTGTGAAAACCTGGAAGCAGAATATCTCTAAGACAGGAAAATTCTCCTGAAAGCTAACTTCCCATGCAAGCTAACCCTAAATTCAGAAATAACCCCCAAAAAGCAGGGGAATTTAAATTAAAGCCAATGTAAGATAGAAACCCTCTGGGATATATTGTCAAAGTGACTCATGAGGTTTAAAGTCAATAGAAGTTGACAAGTGAGACCAAAATTCTGTGTAGTACTTTAAGAATATACCCTAAGGTACCAAGCAAAGCAATCAAGAGCTAATCCCTGCATACAAATACCATGCTGCAAACTTTACTTATGCTTTTTTTAAAAAAAGGTCACAAGGATTGGATTTTTCTGCCTGTCCTAGAGGGCACAAAGTATTTGCAAAGAAGCATGCCCTGCAGAGAGAGGCAGCCCAAATCTGATGGTTTAAGTGAAGTTTTCGTGGTGTCCAGCTCTCCTTTTATTCCTCTTCACTTCATATTATGACAACCATTACCACTGATATGGTTATCTGTAAAGCACATGCACACCTGCTGTGTATGCACTTTCAGCCTCTCAATCCATGCACAAATCTAGGATGGCTTTTATTCTCACTTCTCCCTTCCCTTTTTGTCTTCAATTTCTACAACTCCATCAAAGCAGGGACATGTAATAAAATCATCTGTGGCTGAAATCTTCCTGAAATCAGGACACTTGATTGTTAAACATATGCAAAAAATTATTTGGTTTACAACTATTTTTTTTAAGTATTTATTTTGTTGATTGTGGTACAATCAGGGAATAGAATGAAACTTCAAGTAATAAAAACCCCAGAATGCATGCAAGCATCTAACAAAACCTATTCAATTGTTTGTTCTTCTGAGTCATGCTGCAGTTGGGAATGAGGCAGAGACAGAAAGATGACCTTTCTATTTACTGAACTCAGTGCTGCTGGTGCTTAATGGAATTTGTATCCTTTTAGTAACCATTTTACTTTAGTATCATTTTCTATGCTTAATTTCTCGCACTTTTTTATTTAACATGGACAGCAGTACAAAAAGGGGACATTTCCTTGTGGACAACTTCACCTGCTTCAGTTCAAGTTTCTCATCTGGACCCAGAGGACGCTGACTTTTGGCACAGAAATGGCTTTTGGGCTGTTCTTAGCCCAGGCTGAGATCCCCCGTGCGATAACTGAGCCCAGCCCCGAACAATGGCTGGCTGCCTCTGCTGGGTGGGACACACAAGTGGGCTCCCTCTTCCCTGCTGAGAGATCCTGACTTGTTTCTCTCCAAGAATGTACTGCGTGTTTATAGAGCAATTGTTGCAGTGGATAAATAAATAACCACATGCTGTAGACTTTTGGGCAGCAACAGCATAAATGGTCACTTCCTCAGTTACTTCCTATGAGCATGGCCATGTTATCCTCATCATAAGGACTACAGGTGGTAATAAACTACACTGCTATTCCAAAAAGCAGGAAAACTTCATTCATCTTCCTAAAACTCAGGATCATGTCTTTAAACTTTGCCTGGTTATTTTAGCTGTAAATTATTGCTTAAGAAATTGTTCCAGCATGAGGACTCTCTAGTAGACTGCTGCAGTGATAGTCTGGTTTTGAAAAGCAACGTTTGAAGGACAAAGCCAACCAAATTACAGCAGGACAGCACTCCTCTAATGGCAACATTTCCATCTCTCTACCTGCAAAGGCACTTCTTGAACTGGATAGGCACCGAGAGGTTTTCCAAAGGAATATTTCTAGACAATATTTCTAGCAGTGCTTTACGATAATGTTTTCTCATAAAGGAAAAGTTTCAGTTATTGTCTTTGTCCAAATTCCACTCAGCTGAGCAGCAGATGAAGCTATTAAGACAATGTCCTTGATTTAGGCTTATAAGACTGGAATTAAAGTCACAAAGAAGCTTCTCTGACATGTAACAGTGGCATAAAAGCCATCAGGAGTGGCAAATTAGTGAAGAGTAGCAGAATATGCAGTTCTGCCCCAGCTCCTGTTGGACGTACCAGCACATGGACATCCAGCCTCTCTGCTCTGTCCCGGGGGTCCCTGGCACAGGTGCTGCCTCCACTGAGGGAATGGTTCCTGCCAAACACTTTGAACACAGTCCATCTACTTGGTCCCTCTGGAGAGCCACTAAGAGCTGGACTGGGCAGCTCGTGCAGCATTGAGCACTTTCATGGGAGTGGTGAGGAGCAGCCATGGGAATAAGCACGTGCCAGCCGGGGCAGAGCCAGAGCTCAGCTCCCAGGGGATGGGCTAATTGAGGACTAGCAGGTGGCAAGCGACAGGAGGCAGGAGTTGCTACAGTTAATGGAGTCCAAGCAGGCTTTAACAAACAAGTACTCTCAAGATCATTTTTATGCATGGTTCTCTTTCAGGCATGAGTTTGTTTTCCCATGAGCAATGCTAAGTGTTGCACAGGAAATTCTGCATAATGCCCCCAAAAATGTAAGAGGTAAGTTAAAACATTTTTCTGCTACTAATCCATTTCACAAAATATCGTTCCCCCCAGAAATAAAAGGTGTCTCTAAATTGATTTCACCATATACATTACTCCTACTTCAACCTCAGTGAAGCTAATCTGCTCTCCCTGACAAGTCCTGTGTCTAGTCTCGCTGGAACATGTGTAGCAAACACAGTAAGGGGAATCAGAGGTTGTTACCTGTACAGTAAAAGCTCTGCTCAGGCTGATAGACCAATGCCATGGAGTTCAGGCCTGGATGTGAGCTCTGCAAGGCTCTGGGGAAGCAGGTTCACAGAGCCAGGGTCCCAGACACACAGTTAAACTGGAGTGCAGAGGCTGTTCCCTGTGTAAAGCAAAGCCCAGCCTTTAACATCTAGAAAGTCTTTTTGTTGCGTCACTGATTAAATGGTGATTGCTGCAGACATGAACTTACAGGAAAGCTGGAACTGACACAGTGAATATTGTTGCCTGGAATTAATGGTGAGATTCCTGATAGAAAAAAAAATCTATTTTAATCCATTTTCTAATCCATTATTTCATTTCAAGTACTTTATCTTTCTACTTCATTACCTATTATTAGTGACCCTTTTTCTTTCTGCTCCATTCAAAATGAAAAACTGTTTACACTGATTAAATTCTGCCAGCAAAAAGTTTGCATACAGGGAGTACTTGAGGCCAGCTTTCACTTATCACTTCAGCAGAGCTTTTTCTCCTACATTCAGGCAGTCATTCAGCCTTTCCATACTGCCATTATGAGTACTGTAATCATAAATATGTATGTCTACATACACATACATAACTTTCGTTTTACATGTAAAATGACTGAATGGAATTTTGTTTTTTAACAACAACATTAGCTTTCATTTGCAGTGTGGCCTTCTACCACACCTGGTACATATGAAAGGGAAACAAAAGGAGACTTACAGAACAATCTGCAATACATGCAAAGCTACAATAGATGACTCTATGTTAATGGATGTGCTGTGTGTATAGAGCTATTTGTATTTATATGCTCATATAATGTATATGTATTAGAAGATATAAATATATTAGAATAAATAAGTTCATGAATGCTAAATAGTCTCCAAGTTTTTACTTAGATATGCATGATTATGATGAGAATCTTTAAATAACATTTATGACAATTAACTGCCTAATTATATGAATTAATGTCTCTCTTTTCTCATCTATAAGTGAATAGCAGCTTTGTTTTCAGCTATCTTACACTTAAATTACACATTTCAAAAGTAGTTTTGTATACCTTTGTATTTATTTACTTAATGCATTTAAGAGTAGACTATAGCTCTTCCCCCGCATTTGAAATGCAAAGACTTCAGTGGCAATCAAATATTATTGTGATGTTGTGATTAAAAATCGACATTAATTTCCCCACAGACCGTTCACCTCTAGGAAAAAAGCTCATACAGCCGGTTTTTTCTTCCCTGCACAGTGATGCTCTTAATTTATCTGACATTCACTAAAAATAAACGTGAGTGAATGAAGGATTTAGGTCACCTAGTGACATTACCGGTGCTAGAAGAATATTCAAGAAAAAAGTTCATCCTGGTGCACAGGGAGCGGTTTGTGTTGGTGCCGTAGGATGACAGGATGGGCACAGCGACTGGCTGCAGTGCAGGAGCAGAGCGAGGGGCCGCGGTTCCCGGGGCGCTCCCGGCCGGCGGCCGCGGCTCCGCTCCGGCTGCAGCCGGGCGGGGTTCGCTGCCCCGGGGCTGCCGGGGGCTGGGGCGCCCCGGGAGGGTCCCAGCTGCCCGGGCCCCTGCTGCTGGATGGGCAGGGGGAGGTGAGCCCTCGCCCCGCTGCACACGGAGGGGATTTGGGCCCCATCAGAGCCTGGAAACCCCTCTGTACTGCCCCGGCTGCTTTACCTGGGGAGAGGAACGAGCCCAGCTGTGAGCAGACATTGAGACAGCCGTAACAGCACCCTCGCTTCTGTCACGTCACCTCACTCCCCAGGCTTTCAGCCACCTCCAGTCTCAGCTTTAGAGCTCCCTGTGGAGCCAGGAGCTGCGCAAATCTGCACATCTTTTTTCAACAGACAAACGTGATATGGACAGTTTTATTTATTTGGGGAAGCAAAGACTTCATCATAAAGAACAAACTGTTAGCTATGACACTGACTCCAGATGGGGGAATACTGGTGAGCCTTGACCTTCATATCTACAATGACTGAGCAGTGTGTAAAGAAGAGGAGGCCTGCTCCCAGACTGCAGTGTATTCTTTTTAATTGTCTTTGCCTCCTTACTCAACTGGTCTTTTATCATCACAACCTTCGCTGTGTTTGAGAAGCATCATTATGGTTGGTGTTCCTTGTCCTGCACCTCTGACTCCAAAAGTGCAGTGTTTTTGCTTAAAGACCAATATGTTCTCTGTGTAAATCTCGCACAAGCTCTCCTCAGTTAGGGAACAAGTTCAGGATCCAAATCTGGTTTCCTGTACATACTCTCCTGCCAGTGCTTTGGGGAAAACCATTCCCAATTGTAATGCTTGCAATGCTTTTACAGACATCTCAGGATTTATACCATCACATTCATCAAAGCTGCTGCACACTGAGTTTGTAGGTGTGGTGGTAAAACAGCATACACTAATATCTCACATTGCTAGAGCTGCCACGCCAGCCACAATCAGCCCAGCTCATATGAAGCATTATACTGCCACAAAACAATCAGAGTGACCCAGAAAAACCACACGTACAGTAATCTTTAGATAGCCATTACACCGGATCTGAATTCAGCCCCGCGCCTGTTTGATAAATTATGAGCTTTATATTACAGTGTTTGATTCACTGGGATGAGAGTCGTGTGCTGAAAAACTCTGTGAGTCAAGAATCTTTCAGTGCAGTGAGGAAGCACATCAATAATGAAAGAGCAAGGGCAGGTCACTTGTAACAGCAGTGTGGGACTTCACAAACTGCGGTCAGGATGCAGTGCTTTTTCTGTGGTATAGAAGGGGCAGGGATCCTGTGTGTACTGTTTTGTACTAGTTCGGTAGTGTGAGACCACATTTTCTTTAGCTATGGAACAAAAATGACTCGTGAAAAGCTGGGAAGGGCAGATATTCAGCAAGGAGTTTTCTGTTTTCTACCTTTCACACTGTAGAAATCCAAGAAGGAATTAAATCCACTCACCGTGGGAATTGTTTGTAGCTCTATAGCAGCCAAAGTACTCTGAGCAAGGCAAGCGAAAGCTACGCATGCAGATCTGCTTACCTAGATCTACCTAGTGGGCTAAGGTGAAGAAGCCTCCTCATATCAGGGCTTTCCAGGTCCCTTCCTCTTGAAAGCAACACATTTCACTGAATATACACCAACAGGTTTGGTCCTCCAACACCCTTCTCAGGAATTTTACCAATGGAATGCAAAAGCAACCCCAGAGAATGCCTCAAGGACAACTTAGATCCACCTAAGTCTTTCCCCCTTGTTCCTGTTTGTGTGTTCCTAGCCTTGCTTGACCAGAAAGCTGATCTAACCATGAACTAATGACTTTTCCTGTAGGATGAGCTTTCATCACTTCTCTGGAACAATTTGTTCTGCAACCACATGAGCACCAGGGCAAACATAGGGAAGTGAGGACAGGGTCTCAGCAGGTTCAGGCTATCGCCTGAGATGTTCTGGATGGGCTTATTCAGTATCTTCAGTTTCCTAACACTTTGCAAGGCAAAGTCATAATCCATCTCAAATAAATTTTTCTCAGTTGTTGCAATACACAGTTCATCAGATAACTGATCAGTGCTCATACACATTAATTATTCTGAGACTGTTCTCAAAAAGTGAGTGTATTTATGACCTGGTTGTCTAATGAAGCTCACACGAAATTAATAAAAATGCAAAACGCACCCTCATCACAAAGTTGACTTACTTTTGCAGAAGAATCTGATTTTTTTGGCCATAGCAAACTTAACATGTTTCCCGGGCAGCTTTATTTGTGCTGCAGCTCTGTGCACAGTGATCTTTTCATAGCACAGCAGCTGCCATGCTGACACGTGCAATACCCTGACCACCAAAATGACTGTCTGTCCTACTAAAGCTCTCACTGCCTGTGAACGGTTCATTGAATTTTGATGACACAAGATTTTATTGTGATCCTGATGGACTGTGTTGATTGTTTTGTTTTTCGCAGAGGTGAAATCTAAAACAGAAATTCTCTTCTGAACCTCAGATAGATAATAGCAAAGGATCTGTAGTAAGATGTTATATTTCACAAAACTGAAGGCTGTAAAAATGAGGCTCTAGAATCCTTCTCTCAGGCATATAAATTGCTGCCTGCAGTTTTGTTTCCATTTTAGTGATTCAAACAGCTTCCGAAATAAGGAGAAAGCTGAAAACAGAGTGCTTCTGTTTAATACTGTAGGACTTTTTTTAGGCAGCTGCTAAAACAATGGCAAATATCATCCCTGTACATGAAGACAGAGTTTCTGGACCTAACACTGCTCTAACTATCAGTACTTCAGCCATGAAACTATTTGGTATGAGTGGAGAAAAGAGGAGAGACAGAGGGCACAAGGCCTTTCAGAGAAGAGGCATTATACATTTTAATGTAACCTGGCTAAGGAGAGGGAAAGCTTCTCTGAGAGACAAAAATTTTTACAAAGTTCAACCTTTTGGAACTAAATTACTACTGTGCTTCACTTTAAATGACTGTATAAAGTTTACAAGCGTGTTTTAAGGTGCCTTGTTCTTTATTTCCTGTGGCTGTAAATGCCACTTCAAGAAGCAGAAAGTAAAAAAAAAAAAATTCGTGGTAATTTTGCCTAAGGAAGCACTGGTTTTTATCCAGCACACCACTAGAGATGAGTTTAGTCTTTTCTACTGTATTTTAATAGTACATAGGCATGGATACAGCTGTGAGGGCGTTTTTAAGCCAGTTTATACATTTAAAACTAGATTTGATAAAAATCTTCCAATGCAGATATCTAAATGAAAACACCAAATATCACATGGACATGAAGATCCTTGGCAGGTCCAGCTAAAAGGACATAGCCTTCTCACTATTCAGCAGTGCTCTGCAAAAAAAGCCCAAAAACCCAGGGCCTAACAAAGCATCTACCTTGTGGCTAACAAACCATGGCACTGCAGCCCCTCAGCCAGTGTGCTGGTGTTGAGCACAAGCTGCTTCTCACTTCCATATTCAGTGCATTTCTGAAACTCCCCTGCTAAAATAAGCCACCCATTTCTCTGTCCAGGGTAAGAATTTGTGTTGCATGTAACCCATTTTATTCTCTTTTTCTGTGTATGTGTCCGAAGCAAGGCCAGGCAAGTGGAAAGAAAAAGTATGCTTCTCCTTACTGAATCCATTTACAGCACTGGGAGAAGCAGTTTAGCATCTAAGCTGTTTTCCAAACCCTGAAGAAGGATTTCTGTGTTGGAAGCCCTGTTTGCTTTCTTTATGTTCTTAGCCTGCCATAGCTACAACAGCAGCATTACTACAGCAGAGCAGATATATCATGTACAGCATAAACATAGCACACACATAGAACAACTAACTGCACTGAAAGGAGGCCGTCCATTAGGTATCCATTAGGTCTAGATACCTCCAAACAATATTAGTTATATTCAATATACTCAATTATATTCAGTAATAATACTAATACAGTCCTTCAAGGCCTGTGTGTAGGAAAGTATTTATAGAAACTCAGAAACCTTTATGTCTATAATCAGATATGTGTGGTCATATTTACTTACAGGTTTGTTAGATTTCTTGCAAGTTTGGAGGGCCTGCAAGGACAAAGCTGCACAAGTGGCTAAGCAGCCTGCAAAGCCTCGCTGCAGAGCAGAGAAAGGAAGAAGCCTTCCCATGCAGACCACAAAGCCACAAGACAGCTCCTGCACCCTGCTCTGACCTGCCTTTCTTCCCTCTTCAGCAGGGGAGGAGCTCTGCCCCTGCGCACAGGAAAGGAGCTGCTTTCCAGAAGCAGAGGGTCTTGGCAGCAGGGCCAGCCCCTGCTGTAAGGGACCAGAGGGCACGAGGGGACTTTGTGTCACTGCTCAGGTGCAGAGTGTTGTGCCTCCAGCTCTCAGACACACATGCATGGCTTTCACCTCTTTCATCTGATTTGTCTTTTATGAGATGGGTTGAATACAGCTGAAAAAACGTGTGGTCTGGGGTTTGCATTGAAGCTAATACAGATTTCAGCTTCTGAGAAGTCAAGACAAGGAGAGAGATTTAATCTGTACCTACACGATTCATACACAAGCACATGCAGATATGATATAGCATGCTGACACCAAATGTCAACATTCAGCTGTTCCATTCATAAAGAAAAGTAAACCTCTTTCAAACACACAAAAGATCTTCTTTACAAGCTTTTTTTCTTCTTTTTTATGATTCAATTAAAGAAGTGATCAAATATATTTTCTTTCCTTTCTCTCTTCCTTCTCAAGTACTGTTCTTATTACCAGTTTTTCTCATTATCAGAGCAGATATGAAGGAAGCGCTGTGATAAACAAAAGGGAATTTGGACTTCAGGACACACTTTACTGCAGGCTTTTATCATCCAATATAGTTTGCTAGAAGGCATCTTTTATGCCACTCTTCTTTCCCCAAAGACATTCCTCATTACTGAATGCTACATGTTGCCCTGTTGGTCTGGAAGAAACATTTCATTAGCTACAATATCACTATAGATTGCATCTAGTTGCCATAGAAACTTTAGAGAAGAAGCTTGGGTTTAACCCTTGGAATAGACTGAATTTTTCATTCTTATAGCATTATAACTTAAAAAGACACCATGTCTTTTATTGGCCTATATTTTTCAGTATAAAAACTGACTGCTGCTGATAATTCATATAGGGCTGATGACTGTGAAATATTTTTATTACAATATCTAATACTTAACTGGGACAATGCACTGAGGGACAGAATTGCTGTTGACTTCTCTGCAACTGTGATGTGATTTCAACCTCAACCACTCAAAGTCGAAGGCAGCTGTAAAATTGACATAGAAAACTCCTTTTACTGGTATGTTCTGGGGTCAGAGTGAGCCAGCAAATGTGGGTGCTGGGCATGGCTTTGCCCCAACTTCTGTTGGTCACAATTTGTTTGTCAAATGTAAGAACACTGCCTATTTCTGAGGTTCTTAGAGATCCTCAGGTAGAAAGCGACTGCTTATGGACATTAGTTTGTTTACTTCACATAATAGAAGACGCTTAAAGAGATGGTTTTTGTTTTGCAAGTAAAAAAGCCCTTCAGCCCAAAACTATAGATTAATCCATACATCAGGCTTTGCAGCTCCCTAAGCAACAGCACTACTACCAAAATGGTGCTTTTTTTTTAACCAAGACTCCTTCTCAGAGACTAAACTTCATAGTGTTTTTACACTGGAGCAATGCACTGCTGTGCTCCAGATCACACCACTTGATCTGATAGCTAAATAGCTTGCATAGTGGAGAAACATCAGCTCTCTCTGAAACTGGACCCACAATCCCATATCTGTCTGCACTTCGGACTTGAGCAACAAAGCATTTTTTCTTTAGTGGTTTCACTCCTGAAAAATGAAAAGCCTGAAGATTATGGCACTATCCCATCCACATAAGCATACGGGTAAATTGTGCAGTGTATGCTATTGTCACTCAATAAAGAGCTCCTTCTGCCTTACCAGGCTACATAAAAATGTGAAAAGCCTAGTCTCCAAAAGGTCTCAAGTTCTCCATCTCCCTTTTTCTTGTGTTCTCGTTTCCTCTCTTATTAGAAATACATCAACATCAACAAATGATAGTTTAAGGTTACGGCAGTGGAAGGGCCTGGCTTCCTCTCCTGCCAACATTCTTTGCAGGGTGGCTTCTGCACACTAGCACTTTTGTTCTTTTTGCTACAAGCTCCTTTCAATTTGTAAAACTCAGACTCTAGTTACAGCTGGTTTTGTTCCGAAAGAAAAACTGGAGGGGGATGTGTGTGTGTGTGCGGGGATGGGGGAGCTTGTGCCCATGCAGTTCTGTGCCTATTCTATGGCAGGGTTGTGGTGGGGGTTATATTTAGCTTGATAACAGAGGTTTTGTTATTAAGATCCTTTTAACTACATTGCACAGCCCTTACTCATGTTGATGGACCAAGTAGTATCACTGAAGTCAATGGGCCTGTGGTGCTTTATTATTTCAAATCACACAAAGATCACTGAAATAGGAATGATCATAATGAAACACTTTCATTGTGAAGTCAATGGGTCTATTTGTACAAATGTTCACAAGCATGAATGAGAATTGCACAATTTAGGCCAATACATACTATTTTCTGACAAGTTCAGTATCTTTTCTTGATAAAAACTCCATGAATAGCACTGTCTCACATGTGCAAACTACACAATGAACCTGGTTCTGCTTGGAATATCTAATTTGTCTCAGTGGCATTGCTCCAGAGGAATGTATTTAACTCTTTGGAGCCACTATTGGATTAGGACAAATCTGATGCTTTTAGCTGATTGACTAGGGATGATTCAAAATAAAGGATTTTATGTCCTTGAGAAGCACTGGCTTTAAATAGCACTATGTCATTTGCTACTGAAGTAGTGCCTTAAAATGGTGCACCTATGGAAAGCCACATGAAGGAAATAAGATCCAGTATGAGAATTCCTATTAGAGGACAATTACATAGCTTGAAATAATGAGGAACCACAGTGAAAAACGGCCAGTGGATACAGAACTCATTTGCAAGTAGCTTCATATTTATTTAGCATTCAGTGTTTTGAGGTAGGAAGACAGCTTTCTACCCAGTTGTACATTCAAATTTAGAATTACAAACACCAGCAAACCTAGTAAGCACAGGAATTCTGTAGGGAGCTCCATTGAAGGTAGTCCCAGCAGCATGAATAGGTAATTTGGCTGTGACAGCAGAACTGTAAACAGAGAGCTGCTTATCAAACATCCTACTCCGGATGAGGCGGATTCTTAGCCTGTGACAGACATGCACCTTATTTTTCCAACAGCATTTCCCATTACACATTGGATAATTCAATGCTGTATTTCCTTTCTCCTTTTCTACTGGCAGCTAGATCTCATTCCCATCTTTTTTACTTTCTCTTAAAATGACACAGCTTGAACAGAAACTCGTAGTTTGCAAAAGGGAAGGACGAATGATTGCAACAGGCTTCATGTTTTGAGCAAACAATCATCTGAAAAGGACTGAGGCAGCTTCACACCTGGCCTGGCTGGATTGGGAATGCATGACCCAGAGGACTGAGACTACAGAGGAGCAAGCCCTTCCACACCAGTTAAGGAGATTCCTTCTTTTGCTGTAATGTGGGATACAGTGGCCCTGTTTGCTTTGGAAGGGTAGCAGCATCAGTCCATACAGAGAAACATGGCATTATTTCTCATCTCTGACTGCAGGGAGTCCATGTAGAAAGGTTCAAAAAGCATGAGGAAACCACATTGTTTCTTTCACAGAGTGAGCCACAGTCTAACTCTTTGGCTGGCTGCAGTATGTCTGAGTTACTCTGGACATGTTTGGATATAAGAGGAGGACAGGTTATTTTTCTGGATATCTCGTATCCTGGTTGGAGCAGATAAGAAATAAACATGATCAGGTTGACTCTAAATGACTCTAAATATGTGCACAGTAAGTGTGACATATCCAGAAGTTGGATTTATGGCACATGAATGACATTGTGTACGCACACAAATGTTTTTCTTGTTAAAATCCTGGACAGGAATATGAGAGCCCCCCATTTTGGAAAGAGGTATATTCTGTAGGGTGAAACTTGTAATATCTGGAAAAGTGAAAATACTCCAATGGTCTGCAGATACCAGAGATAACCAGTTCAGTATTTGTTGATACTCTCTGATTCAAACACTGAAGTATTCTCCAAACTAATGGAAGTTCATCCCATTATCTCACTGTGTCATCCTAGTAGGACAGGGCAGTGAGGATAAGCACTGTTGTGACCTTTCCCATGCTCATCCATCCCTACAAACTCACCAACAACCCTGGAGAGAGTGGTCTCACAGCCAGGCAATCGTAAGTACCTCTAAAACTGCTCCCACAGGCTCAGGAGTTCTCCATTTTGTCTTTGTCTTAAGTCTCCCAGAAAACTGTTCAGATTCTCAAGAACTAAATGTTATATTAATGATTAGATTAATCTGTCCTTGTACTTTCAAGATGCAGCAGAAACTTCTAAGAGAAAAATCTGACCTGAAAAGTCCCTAAATTCTCACACTCAGTAGGATGTACATTTAATACCAATTGGGATTTGTGAGCTTATAAATTTGTCTTCTGCCACAACTCTAGAACTCAGTGTACCTAAATTATCTAACAGATGTATTCCTACAGCAATTCTACCTGCAGACATCCTGCCACAGAGAGACCAGATGTCAGTTCAACATCAGAAGGAACATCTCTGAGCCCCAGAAGAGCAAATAGCTCTTAAACAAAAAAGGAAGAACATCTGTCTAAACAATCTTATAAAAACACTACAGCATTCTAGAAAAAGTAGCCCAAAAGCATGTAGCAATTATGGAATTCTACTACAGAATATTATAGGCTATTATTTTCAAGTTACTACTGTTTGAGTTTTCTAAAACCCGCACCTTTTGAAATATACTGAAGCATCTTTCCACAGAGTCCATGCTAATATCCATTAAAGCCTGGCACCCCAAACTGGTATCAATCAAAATAAAGCCATTTGTGAAAATCAACTGCTTCTACTATTTTTTTTTCCTTCAGGATGAGATTATTTTTATGTACATATGTATTTAATTTTAATAATAAATTGGTAGTTACCTCTAAGATATAACAGAGGAGTTTGTATATGGATGATGTTTTAATTGAATTTAATATAAGAACAATATATACACCAGTAATACTGAACAGTGTAGTTCAATATCTGTTAGATGGTGGGGGTCCTGACTTTGTATAGATTTGCAGATGTGCCTGCTGTACAGCAGAAGGCACTCAGATCTGTGCTCCCATTTCCCATGCAAAATGGGTGATGTTTAAGTAGGCATGCTCACTAAGGTGCATGAATGAGAGTGTACAGATGAAAACCTTCCATAGAAATGAAGTACTTTAGACCTAGAATTGTATTCGTGGTATTAAATTGAATTAGTGAAGTTTTTTCACTCAAGATACCCCCAGGTATGGAACAGGTATTTTTGTCTCATCCCACATTTAGACTTTGACACTGACAGCTACACAAAGCAAGTATCTCAAAAAGGAAAATTAAAAACTTGATAATAAATTCTGAGGGATGTAATTCCACAAAAATGAGCATTTATGTGTATTTTCTTAGAAACTGAAAAACAAATAGTTAAAATTGAATCCTCTTTCATTTGCCTTTTGCTAAATTCTCCTCTTATTGACTAATTTGCACAGCATAGACACCCAACTGTTATTTGTAAATAAATGGTTAAAGGATTAGAAACATACAGCAGTCACCCTGCCAGATTTATTGATGAGTCCTCAAACACACAAGCCCTTGTAGAAGGATTTAAGTAAACGAAAAGCATTATGTATCTATAGAGACTGAGACAAGAGCTAATTGCACTTGCCAGATTGCAAACAGTACCATACAGAGGAAATAAACAGGCGTTTAATTTCTAAAGGTGAATTGGGTTCAACAGCTTAACCATCCTGCTGCCTAGTGGGTCCTGGTCCTAAACTCACTGTTTCACGTTTCATAGAGAGAAATAGGTGCTAAAGAATAGGGTTCACAGACATCAGCTGACAGTCCAAGCAACAACCTCAGCTCTCCAGCAAGAAACACTGCAAAGGCTGGAGCCTGAGAGCTTGAGTGCTCACGGACTTTCTAAGCCACCACAAAAACTCACATTTAGCTCCTCTTCTAGACATCAGCATCCATGTCACATCGTTCTGTCTTGCAAAACACAGCATAAAACTGGTCAGGCCTTGTGATATTTCACAGCATGGCTGAGCTCAGGTGAGCAGTCAGCAATCCAGAAGGAGCAACCAGGGCAAGGGCAAGGGCTCTCCCTTGCTTTTCCATTTTCCCTCCACCACACACTCTTCATATCGAGCTCTGCCCAATCAGTAGACTGAGAAAGGAACAAAGAGCAGATGGGAAAAAAAACAGAAAGTAGGAGTAGCTTCCTCCTACTTTTTCCTACTACCTACACTATCTACCTTCTTCTTTCTCAAAGCCTTCCCTGTTTAGCAAAACTGTTTCCTGCTGCTAGAGGAGATTGAATGAAATAGTCTGGATAAAGCGCTTAAATATTCAGTGGGACAAAGAGCTTAAAAAACCAGTCTAATAGCCTTAGTAAAGACACATCCTGGGAAAAACTACACTTCAGTTTCTTCTCCAACAGGGATATTTATATGTAGAAAAGCAATGTTCAAAGGAAAGTTCAACAGGTCTATCTTGGACTACAGACATATGGACAATTTACATTCACTCCATGCCTCTTCACAAGCCAAAAGAAACCACAAAAATTAATGAACAGATTAAGAACATCTTCAAGTTTTCCACATGCTGAAAGATTGCACAGAAACCCTGTCAGAGATGTACAATATCCATTAGCAATCCCTTTGGAGCTTTTCCCTGCAGTGAGCACAGCTCATCCCAGCTGCACCCACAGGCTGTCCTGTCGTGACAGAGGTTGTTTTCCAGGGACATCCTTGTTCTCACACAGCCCTTGCTCTAAGCAGCACAGTGCCTTGCTCAAACAGCTAGCAGGGGACTGTCATACCCTGAGTGCTGGTGAGCAGCATCCTCCAGGAGAGCTCAGTGAGAGCCCACAGTGCTCATCAGATGAGCAGCCACTTCTTTGCGAGGGGGTCATTTCTTTATGACTGGGTTGTAAATATCCAGTAAAACACCTACAAAGGTGAGTCTTGATTCACCAGAGAGGCAAAGATTTATTCACAGCGTTGGATTTTGTTCCATGCTTCTCCCTTCGTTGTAGAGCAAAGGACTATTACCAGTCTTGCTAAATGATGGAATTTCCTGTTCTGGTTAGTACTACAGTTAAGGCTTTAAATTAACCCTCAACTGAATGTTTTCCTGGTTTAATTGCCAGGCTTTGGAAAGAGGCCTAGCACCCAGGCCCTGACAGGAGTGCAGCTATGCAATATCCAGCTGGCTGCTCTCCCAAAGCAGTTAGAGCAGCCACTGAGGAGAGAGATTTACACCCCTGTGGGATAAAATACTTGTAACTTCTCTTGCAGAGCTCTACCATCCCCTGCTACTGTAACCCACACTTTCCAAGTGACCGGGCTTTTTTTGTAAGTCTTGCCAAGCCTTGGGAGAGCTGGATGGGCAGCTGGCTGCTGTGTCAATCTGCAAAGGCTGCTAGAGGGCTGGATAATGCTGGGATCTGCTCTACATGCAGCCTTGCCTCATGCTGGCTGAAAAATCTTTGCAGCTGAGTTTCCTCATAGGAAGGGTGCTAGAGAACAACAGTTTCTGATTTTCTTTGGTTTAGACAAAGTATTTCCACTACTACTAATGCATAGGGTTCACTTGTTAATCTACATCCAGAAAAAGAGAATTCACTTCTTATTAACATCAATATAATGGCTAATGTGCATTCACTCAACTTGATTATGATGATGGTATAAAGCCCCTGCTACTCTTTTCAGATTGTTGTTTTTTAGGCACAGGGCTTAATTCTGTCCCCAGCTCATTTGATTACTGTTATTTTACTCCTAAGCTGAGACTGAGGTAATTATTAGCCACTATCTTTTATTTTTGAAAAGTGCTCAGTAACAGCAGCCTCCTCTGGGTTTTTTTGCGTCTCCTGGGTTAGAAGGGGTGGCAGACAGAATCAATTATTCACATGCAAAGGCTGCAGCAGACTCGGATATTCCTCTGTAGTGCATCCAGGGCTGTTGTGCCAATGTCATCCATGTCCTCCTGGCTACCATTGTACTGCCCCATTTCCTGAGCACTTTCCTGTGGAGTTTTCAGCGAGCTACTGGCAAAAATCTCCTGTGCAAACTATGCTGAGTACAGATCCCAGGTATAAGACTCAGTTCCTAGTGATGTTCCCCCACTCCCAACCACCCCACTGGTTTATGATCAGACCTCTACAAGGTTACAGCAGCAATCCATCAGGTACAGCAATGGTCACAGTTGTTCTGGGGACCAGTTCCATAATTTTCCTGGTGCTTGCACAGACTGTGACTATTTCCCAGAGCTGGTTTTACCAAACAAGCTGCTTGAATTTTATCATAGTGATAGGGCAAGAAGAGTTAATGCCAAGCAACTTAAGCCAGAAGCAACTCTGGTCTGCACATCGGTATTTAGGACCTGGGACTGAGACCAGATCCTCACAACACTACACCTGCTGTTCAGCCATGCAGCTAAGCCAGGATGCCTCTTCTCCAATGGAGAAAGTCTCTCAGTCCTCACAGGGCTAGAGGCCCTTATTAAGAGAATCTGACCTTCTCTTCAAAGGCGGTATGAATGGAAAAGTACAGGGGTGTCAGTGCCAAGCTCCTCAGTTTGCTTGGGAAACAGCTGTAGCAGTTCAAGAAGAAAATATGTCACAGCTGCTCCAGACAGTAAATTCCTGGTGTTTCAAAGTGATGAGAAGCAGAAGATGAATGCAGGAAAACACTTTAATATACTTCACTACAAAGTTTAACCATTACCAAAATGACTTAACCTAATCTGTCTGACTTGGCATTGGAAGGCGCCAGGAGGACTAACCCAGTCAACCCAAAATGCTCCTCAGCTGAAGGCCAGGAACCAGCAGCTGAGAGTTCAAGGACACAGCTACAAGGTAACTGCAGTCTATACAATATGCCCTGAAGATTTTGAAACAGAGGCATGGCCCTGGCTTGGACTGTTCTTTTAACCATATATTGCTCAGAGAGTGTGTTTCAAAGGATGATGGGAATGGATGCAGGGCATTAAAAAGCTCAGTGTGCCACAGCCCTAATCCCAGACTTACGGACATAATAATGTCTTCAGGTGTTCCAGATTAATGTCTTTTAAAAGCCCTTATCCAGGTGATTAATTAGCCTACAAGGTTAAAATATATTACAACTGAAGGTTAGGCTTTTAAAAGAAACATGTTGGGTTTAGGCATTTAAATTGTATTGAACCTAACATCTTGGGCTTTATTAAACTAATTATCTGACATCCAGGCAAAATATGGACATGACTGAAGTAGGCTTATGGCTATCTGCTGTTTGATGCATTTGTTTTTTCTTATGAAAAAAGACAACCAGAGATTTCTTCAAAGAACATTAAGTGTGAATAAAATAGAGGAGATCTTGTTCACCTCAAGTTGCCTTAATTGCTGAAGACACTTCTGGTGAATGTTGTCAAAGAAAACGGCACAGAAGATTACATTGAGACACAAGATGTCCCAGAGAAAATACTGACAGATGGGAATTCAAAGTTTTAGAGACAGAGCAGAAGCAAGGCAGAGGAGCGTGACTTGCTATTTGTGCATTACTGATTTCAAAAAGCAACTTACTGACTTTTTTTTTGCAGGCCACATTGTTGCAGGCTGTTACCCTGACCCTTGGAAAGCCAGGGTAACTCAATGAAACGCCACTGCAAATTATATTTTTGTCAGCTCTCAAGAACATTGCATTCTTAAAACAGGAACTGGCAGAGTTCAACGTGCAGTTAGTGTGGGGGAGGGCAGAAGCAGTGTCCAGAAGGGAAGTGTCTTGAGGCACTGGTTCCAGGGAAGAGCCTGATAGTGTGTAAGAATAGAAAGCAAAACAAAGTACACCAGAAGAGTAAAGCTCTAGGCAACACCTGCCAGGAGACAGACCTCTATTGCTGAAATACAGGCTTTTTGCACCACTGAAGGAACATGCTCTTCATTTTATCCCCTGGCTGCTCTCTCAGAGAAGTAGCAATAGATAAAACAACATACATGCATAGAAAGCAGAAACTTGGATTCCACCTTGGAATATTTCTCCTTCAGCTTTGATGCAAAGTCTTATATTTGGCAGCAACATAACTGCAGTGCAGTATTTAAATCCATTGAGAAAAGGAAAACCTCTGGACAAAATAACAATTTCAGAGAAATTTTACCCCTGTTGGCTGAGTTTACTGTTCCTCATCAACATATTAGAGGAACAGTGTTCTACGTTTTGCTTAGGTGGATTTAAAATGGGCATAGAGTGAATATACCCTATATGTTCATTCCTATTTCAGTATTACCACAGCTTGCAGCTGTGGGTCAAATAACTATTGGCTGAATTACTTGGGCTGCATCAGGAAAACAAGAGAAGGACAGAAGATGAAGCTTAGAGAGAGGTCTGTGCCTGAGGAAGCAGTGACCAAAACCCAACTGCATACAGAAAACACACTAAGCAAAGTTTAAAGATATACAGCTTTGGGAAAGGATGGGACAGGAGAAATGGGGTAGTATCATTGAAGATGGGGAGTGGGGATCCTTTTCTGATAGTGTTTGGCTTTCATGGAGAACAGCGATCAAAGACGTGGTCAGGGAACCCTGTTTCTCCCAGCTAAACAAGGTGATTAAGTATAATTAATACACCCATTAAGAATAAATACAGCTGACTGTACTGAGAAGTTATGAAAAGTAGGAGTGAATCAGGCAGCAACTAGAAGGCCGTTAATCTCATCCTTGCACAAGCCAAAATACATGATAAATGAGCCTCCATGAAAGGGAAGCAGCCGAGCAATATGTAGTGCAATATAGACTCCAATGTTCAGTGATAAGAAAGCACAAGCATGCAGGATATACACAACTCGTGGGGAATGTCTGTGATATGATAATAAGTTTGGCAGCTCTGCATATCACTGAAAAAAGAAGTTTCTCTTGTTTCTATTACAGCTTGTGCAGTTAACACATTCCAGGACTGATAGTGGGCAATTCATTAGGGAAATGTGCACGCAGCCTTTGCGCCTCATCGCTTTTGTTATTTATTTAACTCTGATCACTTCTGAAGTAGATGGCCAAAATTCCCCAGAAAGGCAGTTCCCAGTGACCCTACTGATTTGTGTGCTCACATACTCATTCCCTTACAGTGAAAAATGTTTCTTACTGTGACTTTTTGCTCTCCCTGTTACATCTAATGCAAATGAGGTCCAGAAGCTTGTACTATTAATGCAGCTCATCAAATCAGATCAATCAAGTTAACATAACCTTGCTGTGATGTGTACAGTCAATGCTCTGGCACCAAGGCTGTTGCATCCCTGTTATAATAGAAATATGACCGGACACGGACCATGTGTCTCACAGGCTCACCACTCACAGGCTGTAATATTTCACATTGCTCTTTCCCTTTCCTGCTATAAGCAGTACAAGAATGTAAAAAGAAAAAGGGGCATGTAAAGCATTGTTCCAGAGGCAATCTAGATTAGAGGTTTGGCTTTAACTTCCTCATCTTTGCCCTTAACTTAAAGACAAGGTTGTATCTAGGAGATGGTTCTGAAGAAGATTATGGAAAGTCTCTGTTAGCTCTGTGACACCTTCATTATTGTATACTGTTCTTTCATTATGTATTACTATAAAACACAAAGTTTAAACCAGAATATAAGTATTTGTATAAACAGCATGATATCTACAAAGAAAAGTCATTCAAGTCTTTCCTATTCAGTAGCATCTACAATCATTCTCGGTAGGAAAAGTCTTGTGTTCATTTCACAAATCATTTCGCACTTATAAAAGTTATATCTGCTTCAACTTACAAAAACAATTACGAGAATTTATATTGGGCAAATGTATTGACCTTTAAAAAAGTATTTATACTACATATTTCTAATCTTTAGTCAAAATGTATTTGTGTGAGTTTCTTCTGAATTAAAAGGTTTTAATTTTTTTTTAAAGTCTATGAAAAAATAATTTTGGTTTATTACTTTTCATTACTTATAACAATGCTCAGCTTTCTCAGATATCAAATGGTTGACAATTATGTTCTTGCAAAGAACATAAAGTCTGCCAGTTTTGATGCTGACGTCACCGTGGGCAGGATAACACGTTTGAGCCTGTTTCCATGAAAGACAGTAGAGAAAACTTCCCTGAACTTTCATGGCACAGAATGAAGACTTTTGAGGATGATCTATATTGTGTGGGTGTTAGATCTTTATTCAGAAGTCTCAGAGAGTTTGAAATAGACTCATTTGGTTGTCTTGAATCAATTCATTAGTATGTTTCCCAGTCAGAAGTATATACCCATAGGCTTTTTAGGATAGGATATCCACTAGGTTAATGTGACATCTTGAAGGATGCCAACTTTTTCCAGTGACCAGCTAATGGTTAACACTGCAAATATAATGCTTTAAAAACCACATGATGCAAACATCTCATAAAGAATACAGTGTGTGTAGCAGCTTTCTCATTTAGATCTTCTAACGGCAGCACATTATGGGGTTGTTTGCTTTGGGTTTTGTGTTTGTTTTCTAACTGCTGATGCAGGTACTAAATCCTGCTATTGGGCCAGCGTTTGAAGAATTGGTATGTCCAAGGGGAGAGAAATTTCAGACGAGAGAACAATAGATGTAGGGTACTTGGATTCATGTCATATTATTTTAATGAATTCCAGCCTCAGGACCCAGGTGACATCACCTAATGATTGAAGGTGGAAAGCAGATAGGGAGTTTAAGTGCAACTACTACAGGCAACATTTGTAAAAGTACAAACATTAACACCACTTGTGGAACTTAACCCATGCTCTATTTATCTGTTATCAACACTTATTCCTGTTGATATGAGAAAAGAAAATCTCTTAATAAATAATGAAAGCAAGAGAGGAAGCTTGGCATTGCCCACACCCAGTAATATCATCTGTGCCTCAGAAGGGGGTTTTTCTGCTTATCTGGCAAAAGGAATAGTCAAAAGGATCTTTATTGATAAAACTGAAGATGGTAGCAAAGTGGAAGTAGTGCAACTGTGCCAGAGAAACAACCCCTGTCACATACTGGTTCCTGGATTATGCAAAAATCAAGAATAAGTGAAATCTACTCATAGGCACCTTAAAACATCTGCTCATAGACAGCTAATTAAAAGCAGATAGTTTAAGTAATCACAGCAACCAACCTAAAGAAACACAAGATACAAGGGAAGCAGTAAGAACATACAACAGCTGTGAGCCTTGGCAAACTCGGTAAAATCAGCTGTTGAAGGTAAAGAAAGCATCAATTCTAACAAGGAAGAAAACCTCTGTATTCCCTACTGGCTCTCAGCTTGCTGGTTATGGGTTGGCAGATCCTTAGGGACAGGCCAGGAGAAGCAATTACAGATGCCAGCTTTGAAGTGGAGTAGTTGCTTAGGTTATTGTATGTCTCTAAAGGCAACCCAGTGTTTGTTTTCATCAAGTGAACGTTCCACTATCATCTTTATGGGCTTTTAACTTGTCAAGTGTATAAAAATTGCTGCCATAAATAATCACAGAAAAGTAATTTTAATCCGTATTCTTATTCATTCCTAAAATCCCAGCTTATGCAAATTTTCACTGAATTTAATAGGACTTTCCCCTAGGTAAAGGCTGAAGGCACAAAGAGATCATATATCTGCTTAATATCAAGCCATTATTCTTGGCTTTAACTGAATGCCCATACATCTGCAAAAGCTGGATAAAGAAATGTGCTTGACACGCCGCAGACACAAAACCCCTGCACTGTTCCTTGGGGTTGAGGCGCCTGCAGCTGAAAGCCAGCCAGCACACACCTCACAGCGCCTCAGCGCACAGCTGGGCCCAGGGCAGAAGCTGCAGAACTGCTGTGAAACGGGGCAATTGTCTTCTGCTCTACTGTGGTACCTTCTGAGGTGCTTTGGCTGCAGCTGCACAAACAAATTCCCAGGAGTGACCTGAAGGACCATGCCCTGACTCTAGTGAAAAACCTTCTTCTCTTTGCAATCATTTTGTCTGCCCTCTCTACAGAGAGGAAACCAAAAAGACTTCCAACACAGAACTGCCTTCTTCTTCAGGTGAAAAGACAGTGTCAGTGGGAACATGGTATTGCAATGTAACTGCTAGCCAGGGTGGTAGCAGTCCTACTCTTCCAGGAGGAAAAAAGAAGAAAGCTTTTCTTCTGGCTCCCTCCAGAAGTCGTGTTTGAAATACTAATTATACCAGCATTGTACTTTTCTGTATTGCTTCTCATTGGCTTCCAAGGTGGTCCTTTTCCCCCCATTTCCTGGCATTACTGAAATTCTTTAGTATTCAAATAGGGTTCACAAAGGGGTTTTCTTCCTCTGTACATGCAACAATTTTCTATTTGGGAACCTTGCTTATCTTTTCAGAAGTCCTAGAGGTTCTCATGAGTTGCCACATTTCTGATGTCCACTATCAGCCCTGTGCCCTGGCCTCTTCTGGCAGAACAAAATATGTTGAGGGTCCCTTAGGAAACTCAGAACTGAGCATCAGTCACGGAGAACAGCCACTCCTGAGCACAGAAGGGCTCCATAGAAGGAAAACATAGAGTTTTCAAGGTTTTGCAAACCTCCCGGGTTGGTGATACTGCATAGTATCATGCACTACATTTCCATTTACTGATGGCCAGGTGCAGGTTTGGGTGAACCAAGGGGCGTGAACCATTCCTTCTACACTGGGAATGGCCGGAAAGTCTCTTGCTCTCTTCCTGAATCCTTTGTTTTCACCTTACAAGAACATGAGAATGAAGTCTCCAGACACGACAGTGGAAACAGAGACTGAAAAAAACAATAGTAGTGAAGAGAAACCTATCCAAACCAGGGGTTTTGCACGTTAGCTTTAATGCAGAAGCCTAGAGCCATGAGAACACATTGCATTGCCTCCTTCCTCTCTCCGTTTGTTCTTGGTTTGTTATTTTTCCTACTGTTGCTGCCTCAAAGCACTCACAGTGAAAAGGGCCTGGCATGACATGTCAGGAACAAGATTATGCTCAGGCATGAGGCTTTGATCTTGAAGATTCTTCAGCTGTGTACAGTGCACAAAGGTGCAGCCTTGGTACAAACTAGCTGAGGGAAAAAATTCCAGTGGGGAGTTTTGCCTGGTGAGTGAAGAGTTAGTGCAGGTCAGTAGTAAAGGCTGTGTGTGCAGTTTTTTTGTTGCTGATGCAGTTTTAAAACACTGAGCATATGCAGAGGAAGTCCTCACATGGTGGTGAGTTGCTGCATGCAGACTTTTTTTTTAATCTATGTATTTTTAGATATGTACAAGAAATTAAATCTTCAACCAGCAGGATATGTGAAAAGAACTTTCGTTGCAATATGTTTGTGAACCAAATATGTAGAGAGAAATAAATAGATAAGAGGTAAAGAAAAACATTGGGGTTTTTTTCAGACTTCCACATGTACTAATATCCAACCCACACTGAGGAAATTTTCTCTACTCACTGTTTCAGTATTCTGTGCTTTCAATACTTCTTTGATCTCTTGATTTACAGCCATGGGGATGAAAACCAAACAAATACTTTTCCTTTGTTTTCTAGAACGCCTTGTTTTGTTCCATTATAAAAACCAACCTGACAGACTTTCATATCACAGAGATAAAAAAGGAGATACAGAATGTACTGTGTGAACTGTGAACTTCTCTAAAGATAGGTGAAGTAAACAAGCACACGTCCCCCAGGGAGGTGCAGTATACTTAGGAAAGGCTGGAACCTCACAGAGAATTTTTCAGTAGCATGAGTGTGATGCTATCTGCAAGCGAAATCTGGCATATATAATCTTTTTTTCTTCTGCTTTTTATCTTTTGATCAGGGATGGACAGAACCTCAACAGGTGTTTTTAGATCATCATCACGAAACCAAACTAAAACGATACCTACAAATGTCAAGTGCACATCACATCAGTGTTTTTGGCGAAAGCGGATGCTTACAGAGAACAGTTAAGCTTACAGCATGAGAAATTTGGCCCAATACACTTAACTCCATAAAGGCCAGTAACATATCTCAAGACTCAGAATAAGATTTTAAAAGGTAAGACATCATTCTACTTTTGCACGGGACAACTTCCACCTTTACAGTTACAGCTATATGGTGACACTTTTTCTAGATTACAAAACATTGTACAAGTTTGAAAAAACGGGAGTGTAGCTGGTAGACATGACAGTGTGTTAATGTCGACATCTGATGAATACAAAATGCAGAGGGAATAGCTTGTTGCTGAAATACATTAGATCATAGCAGCAGCAAAATGTAGCAGTGAGACGCCACCATCATCATTTCAATGTCTGTTCCATATAATTGCAGAGTGACTGCGAGCTAGCAGGGAAAGCTATCTGTCTTTGGGAGCCTTGTAAATGACATGCTATTTAAAATAAAACATCAAGACTGAAAAAAACATTCAGAGGCTCTTCAACATCTATTGACTTGTGTACAGTCTTCGTGGAACATCATAAATGCAGTTCTCAGAGGAAGTAAATGGTTGTCTGAAGACACATTGCTACCAATGCCATTAACACAATTCATCAGCTAACAAGAGCATACTCATCTGTCTAGACACAGATGATATTAGAAGAGTAATCACTATAGATCATATTCATGTCCCAGTCCTGAAGGAGCTTTGTGTGGTTTCATTCTGTCCCTGCCCTGGCCCACAGTCCGAAGGCAACATCCTGGCTCCCAGGCAGTGTTAGCTACCCAAGCTCTGCATGAGCAGCAGAGCTCTGGCTGTCCAGACCTGATGAAGTATCTGTCTGGTGCAGATAGAGAGCTCATTGCCAAACCAAAGCTTTAAAATGCTAAGGAAATAGCTCCTTGTCTCTCCTTCTCCCCTGGCACTACACACAATGTTTAGAAGATTAGCTCAGATTAAATACACAGCTTTTTGAGAGGTAAAGAAAAAGGACACAATTTTCATTCAAGCTGTTAAAACTCTGGTCAAATACAGGAGCACAAATATTTGGTTTTATATATAATACTCTGTTACCATAATGCTCTGTCAGTCGTTGTATTCAAGCAATACATTCTGCTTGAAATTCATTTATATGTATAATCCCCTTCTTAAATTTTTTTTTGCCTAATTCTGCACTTGGAAATTATTTTGGTTAAGAGTCCCAAAATCACATTGTGATTTCACCTTGGTGAAAAAGTATTTGTTTTCATCTGTTATTTTGCCACTTTTTTCCTTTCATCTGTGCTTTCTTGTGAATGTGATTTCTATTTAGTGATCTTTGGGATAGCACAAATACAATTTTGGCCAGTTTTCTTAATTTTGTTATGCAAGAATATCATCCATCCAGAGCACATTTGTCCTGCCTTGCTATATAATGTAGCAGATTCAGATGTGGAAATAGTCCAAGTCTCCCCTTGAAATTGAATCTCTAATATGGGCAGCAGGGCACTATCTTTGTTTCTATCAAATGCGCATTATAGAAACAGCAAAGACTCAAAAATTAATTCAGATTTATTGAGGAACAAACTCATCATCAAATTTTTTATAACTGCGAGCTTAGCCTAAGGACAGGACCCTTGGAAGATTTAAAAGCAAAAACCTAGAGATATAAATTATGGTACTTAAGCAGCTTCATGTAACCAGCAAGTTGAATGAAGACTTAAATTTATTTTGCTCAAAAGAGAAACAATTGTCTCAGTATCTGAGATGCTGTAACGGTTTTGGGATATTCAGTCTGTGAAATGTCTGTGACAGAGGCTGGTAAGACACATGTTCATCCCATTACAGAGTAGAAAAATATCATGTCTGTACACCTTCAAACATTGTGCCAGAGATGTTAAAATGTAATAATGGTTCTGGTGATTATTTGTTTGAGCATAGCTTTGTATGATAGCAGACTGAGGTAATGCCACGTGAATATAAAACATGAATTGTACACAAGCAGTGCCTTTTCCATTGCCAAGTCTTACACTGTCCATGAATAGCTATGTGATGGTCAGAGCACATTTCATAACAGTCTCCTGTCAGTTTTGGCTTGAAAAGCACAAATACCCTCTTATATATCTGGATTTATTTAGCCTTTCTTTTTTGTTAGGACTTACCTTTTTTTTTCCCCCCCAGAAGTTATTTCAGTAGTATTTTGAGGTAAAATATTTACAGTTGAAAGACTTATTTTCACTTAAATCATGCAGCTTTGTAAACAGAACGACACAATTTAGTAACACTTCCATAACAGGGCTGGAGCACAAGCAGAAGATGATTTTGACACCTACATTTTTAACATCTGCAGGGTGAATATTTCAAGTGAGTTGCTGTGGAGAACAGTAGAGGGTAACAGAAGTTTCTAAACAAATTATGTTTGTTTATTCCAACTGTGGAAAGATAACCATACAGTTTAAACACACCACAGTGCTTGAGGTGATTTTGTGTCTACTGAGTCACTGCAACAGAAAGAAAATAAAATGTTTGGAAAACAGCATACTGGCTCCTCAGAAAACTTCTTCATGCACAGCTGCTGACAGGTAACTGTATTTTGCTCTCAACTGAGACTCAGAAAGATGGACGGAAAAAAATGTACTCTTAAAAGCCACATTTTGTAAAAGAGAGGACAAAAAGGTTACTGTAGGTGACTAAACAAATCCAAATTAAATTAAAACGTGTTAAATAACTTTTTCTTTGGGACAATTCAAAAACAATTTTCAAAACTCACCATTGCTGTGTTATCCAGATCACAGCACCCCATTCAGGAGGAGGTAAGCCAAGGTATGTGGTCCCATATGGAAGTCTGAGATGTGGGAGCAGAACTAATAAAAGCTGGAAGTGCAGAGTCTACCCTCGGTGTATCTGTCACCACATGAACCGGTCTGTGAGTCACACAGCCAAAGGACTCTGCCTCAGGTAGGGAAGGAGAAGGGAGACCCAGGAGAGTGCTTCAGCTCAGCACCAGGGCAGGGTCAATAGGGCACTGCACAGCTCTGTATAAGATCTCAGTAAAATACCAGTGCTATGACTCTTTCAGGATGTTCTCTCCAGCTCCATTCAGAACAGGTAAAAGTACCAGAGCTCTTGTGAGGACAGCAAGTTTAAAGCAATCAAACTTTGAATGCCACCAATACATTACGTATTCTTCCAAAAAGTGAACTCCACCTGTTTTTACTGTCAGTTACTAAACTTCTGTCAGTTTAGGATATTATTCTTTTAATATCTGCATTATTACCTCAGAAAGAACCTGCACCTGCTCCCAGATCTGAACTTAACATATCCCACAGATTTGTCCCGCTCCTGCATTTAAGAGTCCAGACAACTATG
This sequence comes from Pachycephala philippinensis, assembly GCA_013397055.1. Lineage (NCBI taxonomy): Eukaryota > Metazoa > Chordata > Aves > Passeriformes > Pachycephala > Pachycephala philippinensis. Next base: position 69,483 of record VWZT01001048.1, read on the forward strand.
TATATACTCACCACCCAGAACAGTATCATCTTAAATCACAAGGATTTTTCCATAACAGGTGAGAAATTAACAATATTAAANNNGCAGAAATCTTTTATTGGCAGACAGCACAAAACATCATGCACTAAACTTGAGAGCGAGCACTGAGTCTGCCCCCAATGGCATTGATCTCATTAGCAAACACACAAAGCTGCTTCTGGTTCAGAGCCAGCACAAGCTGCACAACATGTGCCCAAAGTTATTGAGTACATCACAGATCAGAGAGTAGACAAAGATGGACAATGCTGTACTCACCTCATCAAACACCAGATTTCAGGCACCCCAGGTGAAACCAGCTTCATTACAGATCATTTATTTCAAAGTAGCATAAGTATATCCACAGGTAAAGAAACTGATTCTTTCTGCAGTGTTGATAAAGAGACCACAGGTTTGTCACCCTCAGAGATTTTGAGTAAACAGAAGCAACTGAGCTGCCAAAGCTCCTCTCCTCATTTGTGTCCCTAAAATTAGTACAGGCATACAAGATTCAGGTGCTACATGATAGTCCTGCTGTGCTCCTGAAATCACACAAAATGCCAAGGAGGACCTCACAGCAGACCTTATCACTAGTGCAGCTTCCAGCCCTCTGGTAATAAGAATCCCAGTTCCACCAATGAGTCCAGTTCCACCACAAAAACCTTGTAGGCAGTGGCTCACTCTCAGCCTACGAACAGACACCGCAGCTGAGAGCACCTGCTCACTTCCTGACACTTTCTACATTTGCCTGCAACATGCTGGGCTTTCCCAGCTTCCACGTAGATTTTCACAGTTTTCTGACATCTCAAGACAGACAAGAAAAGTGAAATGTGAGAAAGAGAAGAATGACAGAGAAAAATGAAGACCGATACAAACAATCTGGAAGATAAAAGATGCCTCCAAGTTTATCCTGCAGCTTTCCTGCACAGTGAGTCTTCTGTTCTGTAGTGTTATTGCCTGATCTCAGTTCCTAGAAATCTCCTTTGAAATGATAAATCACATCATCAGTCCCAAGTAACAGCATGCAGCAAAGCTGGGCCTTAACTGCTGCACAAAAAAGACCTCTCCAATGTAGAGATCACCCATAGCTCAGGAAAATTTTCTCTAACTCTGGTTCTGCTGAACCGGTGTCCACTTGTGCATCTGAATTCCTGTGTAGCCATATATTTACACATCTCACATACATGTGATCTCATGTATCTATTCAGAATACTTAAGTGGTGCTTATCTCCTCGTCTCTCTGTATCATAAGCTCTTCATTGTGCTCAAGACAAGAAGGAAACATACTCAAGTGTAAAGCTGGGGCACAGAAAATGGATCTAAAATAAAGGTGGGGAAAAAACAGAAAAGGGCTGGATGAGATACAATTAGGAAGAAATATCCCAGGTAAGAAAAGTGTATTTCTATAAAGAGGTTATTAGTAAAGAGAAGACCAAAACAAGAGTTGATTTGCTGCTCATAGGGGAGAAAGCTGTAAGCAGATACGTAAGAGGCCAAAGAATTGAATTCACATAATCAGTTTATTAACACTGGTGGTACCAACAACAGATGGGTTAATGTAGCTGCCCAGAAGAGCAAAAAAGACATTAGAGAGTAGCTGGATGTTTTCAGTTCAGCTGGTCAGGCTGATTTCATCATGGGATACTTGAAGGAGTAGGTGAAACAGTGTCATGAGCATTAGCAGTTCTCTCAGAGCTCATGAATATCAAAGGATGAGGTCTAGGAAAAGGCAAAAAGAGCGATATCATGCTCTTATTTAAAAGAGGTGAATAGGGGGCTAGGGAATTTCAGACCAATCTGTATAAATACCATAGCAGCAGCAGAGTTTCGTAGCTTAGAAGCGTAGAGATACACACCAGAATGGGTTGATAGGGAGACATAATGAATTTTATAAAGAAAAATGACATAATATATAAAAAAACCTCAGAGATGGTTTCAGGAGTAAAAACCTTTTTAAAGTAGTCAGGAAAAGTAGCAAATAAACAAACTACTTCAAAGATCTTAGAAGAAGAGGGAGAGGGAGAGAGAGAGAGATGAGTAAAAGCCAATAATTGATTTGCCAAGAATAAGTCATGTCAAGGTATTGTAATTTCCTTCTTTGTCAAAGAAGTAGACAAGGCAAAGGAAAAGAATAAGTGCACATCATATATCTTGACTTATTAAGGCTTTTGACACTGTCTCTCATTATATTCCCTAGCACACGTGGGCTAGGGAAATACTGTCTACATGAAACTATTGGAAGATGGGTATAGAACTAGTTGGAAAAAACCTACACATTCAAACCCAGCAGAATGTCACTGACAAAGTGAAGGATACAGAGACGGAGTAGTGAGATCTGCAACAATCTGGTCTCACGTTGGGTCTGCTCCTGCTGAATGATTTCCTGGGCAGCCTGAACACGGGAATGTGAATTTATTGCACCCACAGGCGACAGAACTTTAACAGGGCACAAACTATTTGGGCAACAGAATTAAACAGACCCAAACCACAACCAGCCCACCTTGCTAGTATGTTTTAGCCACCACTTCAAATGCCAGTGTCTCCAAGGTCCACCTTGAAGGGCTCAGCAAGGCCCTCTGAGCAAAAGGTGGGGAGGAATGGAGGGAAAACAGAGTGGATTTATGTGTTTGAGGTTACTCTAGGTTCAAAGAAAACTGTAAAACATACAGGATGCATTTCAGAAAGGCAGATGTTGAGAAAAGAAAACGAGATAGGAAAAGAAAAAGGAAACGGAAAAATCAACCAAACTGTATTTATAACGGTCACTTTTCCTGTCCTATCCAGCCAAGAGGTATGATGGAGCTTTTCATTAGAAACCGAATAGCAAAAAACACACTGCAAATAAACACAGTTTATTTGCTCTTATATATGCAATATCATAGAGCCATTATTTTAAAAATATTTTATTCATCTGGTAAAAGATAAAACCTAGCCTCTGTTTATTCAGCTTTCCTCACCAATAGTTCAGTTGAATTTTAGAAGTCAAACAACACAGAAAGAATTTACTTCCACTTAAACTTGGGCAGGCATGCTTATCTTTAAACCACACATTATTTTATTATGATTATTGAACTGGTGCTTTACCTGCAGCATTTACTACCCAGAAGCCACTGCTTCCCACAAATGAACAGTAAACATCAGTAACATGGACATCTGCATTTTACACTAGATTTGGTGAGGCAAATGAAGGAAGCTAATCAAGTCTCCTGCCTCAAGATTGCTTTTGCTGTTCACATCCAGCTGAGTTTACAGCGCAGCAGCAAGCAAAGGGTATAACAAAAGACTTTCACATAGGCAATTTGAAAATTTAATTGGTTTAAGTCATTGTCAGTGCCAACAGGGGCACAAGTTTATGGGACAATTGGTAACAGAACACAAATACTACTTGTGTGAAAACTACTGTGCGTTTAACTACATGGAAATTAGCGTGTAGTGGCAGGCTGACAACACAGTGAGCACCATATCATTACAAGATTATAGCCTTCCCAACCACAAGGCAAGAATACAGGTTATATGCTAATTAGTTTTGGATCTACTAAAGGTAATTACATGGTAATCTCCACATAGTTACATGGTGTTTAACAGGAAACCCTATTAACTAATCATATAATTAAAGAGTAATTGCAAGATACTCCTTCCTTGTGACATCCATGGTGGCCAGATAAATTAAAAGTGATAGAACTTCACAGCATAACCTGTTCCTGTTACCAGACTTCAGGGCAACATCATGCCTCTCAAGACATTGAAGTAGATGGGAAAATGTACCAAAAGTCAGGGTGCTTATTGTTCCCTCAATACACAGAAAATAGCACCTCATACCCAGAACCATTGTTTGTTTCCACAAAGTTACCAGGAAGGGAACCTCACCATGTTATTTGCTTTTTTCCTCACTTGATTTTCCTTTCTCTCCCCACTTTTGTCTATAATTTCAGTTTCTGTAGCTTCTCAGTCACAGCCACCCTGTCTTTTCTCTCAGCACATTTAAGAAACTCTTGCTCCATTACCTGCATTTTTTTCCTTTTTTTTCCCTCTAACAAACTTTTCAGTAATTTTGCTACTTTTTTTTTTTTTTTTAATGTGGAAACTCCATCCACTTTTTCCTTCTTTTTTCTTTCCCCTCTTCTGTTTTCTTTTCCTAGGACTCTCATTGTTTCCTCTCCTTTTTGCAGAGGACACTGCCATGCAAATGATAAAGTTACTGAAACTCTCCCCTCAGACTTTCCAAAGCCAGGACTGCAGCCAGCGAGGCTCCTGCATCTTTGTTCCATTATCCATGCATCCTTTCTGCCTGGCTTCAGCAGAAGTTGCTCACTGCTGCCAGTCTTTTCTCCAGACTGATACTTAGACAACCTTTCTAGTGCTTCCTGACAGGTCACACCACTGCCCACAGCAAAAGCTGCACAGCACAGCCAGCTGGAAAGAGGTGGACAAGCAGTGCAGACCAGCACACAGTGCTGGCCAATTTCAAAATGTCTCTCACATGAACTACTGAAGTTGCAAAAATGGTTTCATTCTAGAGTGGACTGAAAAACTAAAATTTCCTGCAAAAGAGCATTAAAAATCCAGGAAATCAAAACATTTCGTTCTTGTTTTCGCCCTTCTTTATTATTCTGCCTCTTATCTTGTACCAACTAAAATCAGAGTTATATATTAGCATCATCTACAGCAAAACACAAGTGAAAAAAAAAATCAAAAGCCATGTCCCCAGCACCACTCAGTTTCAATAAACAAGCATTTTTCCAAAGAAAAATGTCTGCCCAGAAGTTTCCAACCATATGGAATACTAAGCCTGTTTCCAGGACTTGCCCAGCCTATTGGGGATGCAGAAATCACCATTCAAAAATGTGAAAGCAAGTGAAACATTAGACTAATAAACTGCTAAGAGCACAATGTGCAATCATCCATGACAGTGAAAGGACTATGGACTCTGCTTAGTTTTAAAATACCAAGTCCCATTCACTGCTCTAATGAAGCCCAAGCCTCAAAATGTTGCCGAGCCCCCCAGTAGGGAAAGAAATGCTCCCACCCTTTTCCTTTTTTTTTTTGACAGAACTCATTCTGCCTAACCAGAGCACAGCATCAGCAGCAGATGCTGTTCCATCCTCACAGTGGGGAACAAAATAAAGATGGGTATGAATTCCAAAGGGAAGGAAAGCTCCTGCAAGCTTCACCATGGTAAAACCCCACACTAAGGTAAGAAAACTGTGGGTGAGTACAATGTTACAGGAACACTGAGAGACAGAATTAAAATTCTGTCCACAAAAACGGAGTAGACAAAAGAGAGCAAAAGTGATGATCAGTGGTGTGATTCAACACAACAAATGCTCTATTCTCACGTTTCACTTTTTTATTTCACATTTGTTCACTGCTTTTTATACAGGTCTAGAGCTGGATTTACGGAACAATAACCAAGGACCCTGGGGAGTCTGCTGTTATCCTAGAACTGCCCGCTGCAGCCAGAAGAGTGAGCCGTGCTGAGAGGGAAGAGAGACCAAGTAAGTGCATAGAAAATACATCCATTTGGTCTTTCTGCTATGCTGACCTTCTCTGACACCTTGGTGGGAAGATACAGCTTCTTCTGTCCTCCCCACCTGAGGGGGTTTGAAGGAACATGACAGACTGGATCAAGTCCATTGTGCCAATGAACCAGTGATGCTAGGAAGTACCATTCTGTGCAGTAAACTTGGCCCACAACCTCTAAGTGTGTAGCTCCTAACAGGGAAAATGCAATGCCTGTAAAGTTTAAAGGTAGAGGTACTGTCTCTTGTCAGACCAACTGGTAGAGTTGGAAAGGCTGGACAAGCTTTCGGGTTTCTTCATTACTACAACAGCATCAGAATGGTGAGTTTATACTTGAGTTTCTGTTTCTTGAATGGCTTTCTGTTTCTTGATCAGTTTTTTCCAGCCCTCCCAGCTGACAGCGTGAGATATTCCCTCCACCTGCAAACTTCATATTGGTTAAATCATTGGTCTGCCACAACTGCAAAAAAGTACAGTCTTGAGCAGAGGCAGCCTCCCACTGCACTGCCATCACTCACAGTCTGAGACAGCTGTATGTGCAGGTTGGTACCCAGTCAGGCCCAGTGAAACCCCTTGGTTACACCCCACTGTGAATTACAGGCCACAGGGCAAGGGGCTGGATTTTGTGTGAGGGTATCATACTCATGGCATGCCAAATCATACCATCTGCCCTAACTAAAGAATTTGGGGGTTTTGCATTTCTTTTTCAGCTAAATTTAATCTATATTTCAGTCCTACATCTCCTAGTATAATCCTCCAAAATACAGGTTCAGAGGGCATTGTGAAGCTAAAGAGAAGGGGAGGAAAGCGGGAAAATAACTGCTTTCATGGCCACTGCTACCTTGGCATTGGCAGGGAAGGGAGGCAGCGGGCAAACCATACAAAGCCCTGCCAAGTCTCACGGCAGGTTTTACTTCCCGATCTCTGAGCACCTCATGGTTGTTCAGAAAGAAGAAAACAAAAGCCTGTGTCAGGAGAGTTCCCTGAAAGTGAATGTGACACTGAAAAATTATGTCTGATTGTGAGGCATTTTGGCACTGAAACAAGTGTGCTGGGCCAGCATATTCACAGCGCACAGCCGTTCCCACGTGTTCAGCATTACATGGGCAGCTTGCTAACTAACAGTCCCCTCAGAGCAGGGGAACGTATTAGCATATGGACTTGGCATCCAGGTTAGTCAGTGCTGACTCAAATGTCTGCACAATTAAGTAAAGCTAAGCAGGAAGCATGAGTAGCTCACAGTATTACTTCAATTTGGAGATAACAAAGACTTATTAATTAAGAACAGCAATTACTAGAGTAAAAGAGGTTATGAACTCTTTTTTTCACCATGAAAGTCTGTATACAAGCCTGCGTACTGTGCTGACATTGACACTTTTCAGAAAGGCAATTCCATGTTATTAGCATACAGAAATAAGCTTCTGAAGCGGATTGTGGCTTAGTAAAAGACACTGGAGTGCAGAGATTATTCTCTCTATTGTTGCTTCTCTTTCCACCAGCACTGGGAGCATTATGACCCGGTCTCACAACACCCACTTCAGCCCCAAAGTCATGACATTGGTGCCTTCTTTCTCCTCACCCTCTGCAGCTCTGGGTCACTGCTTTGGCAGCTGTGGAGCTGTTGGAAAGCACCACAGGCTATATTTCCAGATGCAACCTGGGAGGGAGCTGAGGAGAGGAGTAGCATTGCGTCTCACAGGCACAGAGCAAGTCATTCTCTGAGCTCCCAAAACATCTTTTACTCACTGATCTGATTAATTTCAAATATCCATTATCTCACAATTTATTAAATAGTTACAAAATCTCCAGAAACCCTGGGGATACTGTGACTAAGGAGCAGCCAGCAGCTGGTGAAATGTAACAAGTAAGGTCAGAACCAGGGGCATGAAAGTCAAATGGAAACCTGCTGGAGATTTGGAAAACTGGTGCTTTCCTAGTCTGTGTGCAGAGTCAGGCACCCTGGGGTCTCAGGCTGGAAGGGACATACATCTGAAGGGTACAAGAACCTGATGATGAACTTTAACAACTGTCACTTGCCACACACAGCGATTTTGGACCATACCTCCAAATTTATATAGAAAACACACTGACTCAGTTGGCAACTGTGATCAAGACATTTTAGTTGGCCAGAAACACCAGCCTTTATGTGTTTAGTAGATACCAGTTGTTAATGCTCATGCTGGGAATATGCTTCCTTGTGTGTTCTTTTCTCCTCTCCCTCTGTCCTGGGTGGGAATATCTCACCTCTTTGCCCTTCACCACACACACAGGCTGTTGTTACTGAGATCTTTGTGCTGGCACTCTTTCATCAGACCAAGGAAGAACAAAGAGAGAGGACATACAAGTGGGAAAGCAGTATGTATGAAGAAAAAACCTGAACAGAAAGTCAAAAAAGTAAATTCATATGGATCATCCACGCCTTCACCTCTCTGGTTGTTTATGCACACTTGTGACTACGTCTGAATCTGAGGACATTAGGCACACTGTCATGATGAAGGATTCTAAGAGAACATAACAAGCTCAGCAGAAATTATGAATATATACAATAAAACTTAATTTTTAAAAAAAATTAAATATTTACAAGCCCAGCAGAAGCAGGGCCCAAGACTGGGGAAACAAAGGCAGAAAGCCTGTTTGTATATATTCTCAATTTTAAAAATTAATTACAGAGCAAAGAATAAATAAAACACAGACAGAGGCTGTGTGTAAGCCGTGTAAAAGAAATCCTTCATCTCCAGGTAGGTTTTACTTGGTGGATCCCTGAACACCTGATGCCAGTCTGTCAAGAAGCACGACTAGGACTAAGACATGCTATAGGCATGGGAAGATTGCAGCACTGACCACTGGCAGAACAAAAGGGATAAAAAGGTAGGAAGGAGGGGAGGACAGGACCTAGAGAGAGAAGGAAGAGAAACAGAAATTAACGTGAACATTGGGGTTTGTTCCGTCACCACTTATTGATGAAACGCTATTTTCCAGAAGTTCCCCAAGCAGCTGACCTGGTGTCTGATGCATCAGGGATACAGCTTATTTCACTCTGTGTTTTATGTACTGACCTGCTTGGTACAACAGGGAAAAAATCAGAGCAATTACGTTCTTGCACAGAGCACTCACCAGGCCTTTTGTTCAAGTAGGAAATCAGCTGCAGTGCTGAGAACCACCACTCCTCCTGCCCCTGCCTGGGACTCCCACCACCCCCCTCACCAAGGCAGGTTTGGGCCTCCTGAAAGAGGAAATACTTGCAGTACTGGGGGGTATCCCAGGAGGGTGATTTTCTGTGTTTGTCTAATGACAGAGGGCACGAGGACATTTGCATCCAGCAAAGTCACTCATACCTTTCCCTCTGGTCCCTCTAATTCAGGAGCTAAGTGAGCTCCTCCAAAGCAGCATTCTGTCTGAGACCCTCATTCACTTAACAGTTACAGTTTGTCACATTGCAGCCACTCTCTGCCACAGGATTTCCTTTCATTGATTAGCCCTATCTACAGCCTTGTTCACCCAGTGGCCACAGCAGCTGCATTAAAATGGGGCTACAGAAAACCAATCCTTTCTTTAAGTTCCTAAGCAATAATTTAACAGTAATAGGGTTTTGCCCTGTATCTCCACAACTTGCAATTTTGCCAACTTTCATAATTTCATTAAAATACTCCTACTTTTTTCCCTTTATACTGCAGCCCTGGGAGTTTATTATGTTGACCTCCACTAAAACAAACTAGTACAGTTCTAGTCTCCACAGTTGCAGAAACCTGTAAACAGTTTTAAACAGAGTCTCAAAAACAACAGGCAAATAAAAAGGGGGTTTTGGTTGGTTGGTTGTCTGCCTAACCAGTTTTCCAGTTCTCCTTAAGCAGATCATAGGTTTTATGCAGCCTGATGGTTTGCAATTCAGCTTTGGCAGTACTGAACTGAAGATCACTCTGAGTCAATATTAGCTCTTGATTTTTTGCTCTCACCTTCATTTTCATTTGCCTAGAGAGGTAGTCACATTAAGAAATATAAAATGTGTTTTAAAATACTCAACTTTTTAAGACACATATTGGCTGCATTTTAGCCACTCTGACCTCTTTCTCTACTAGAAATGAAGCCAGAAAACACCAGTGATGACTGAATTCTCTCTTTATAGCATCAGCTGGTGCCAACTGAAGTCTATGAGAGCTGTTTGAAAGGTGTCACAGGAGAGGAACCTTATGGTGTCTGAAGTCATCAGTTTTCAAGCTGTATAAAAGTGTTTTGCACTTCACAGTCATTTCTCAATTCTTGCTTAGCTTTAATTACCCCAAATTGTGCAAATACACCAAGGACTCACATGGTCAGTTCCTTTGTCATTCAGTCAGATCCCTATTTTGATAATGCTCCCTCTGCAATGCTGTGTAAAGCAGCAGGTTAAGAGAAGAGATTCCAGGATTTAAAAATTTCCATTAATTCATATTGTGCAGAAGAATCAATACTCAGCAAATGTCCAGGTGCCCTGAGAGGCCATACACAGACTGTGCCAACCTGATAATTATAATTTCTTCAGTGGAGATGCCATGCATATAAGGAGGTATATCATGCATAAAAGCATATTGGAAACAGAGAGGCTGTAACTTTCTCATCAAAGCCACAAGGAAGTAACCTTGAAACACAAATCCAGGAGGTGAAAATGTAAGCTCTAAGAAACCACATCTCAGCATGGAAAAGAAAAAAAAATTGGTAACAGACATCAGAAAAATCTGGATGACTGGACTGCAGGCTAAGGCCATCATTCTAATGCAAAATCATAAAGCAAATCTGGGTACTGGCTTTGACTCTTTAAATTATTCACAGTCAATGGTGACCTTCCAGGACTGGGTTCCCTGTTCAGCCTTTCACTGTCTCATTTTATTGAAAAGATATTTTCCCTGACCTTTGCAAAGTTTTGTCCACTACCTGGTATCTTGACAGAAAATACAGATATCTACAGCAGATAGAAAGGGGAGAGAAGTAAAACTCAAAGGTATTTTCTCCCTTCTCTGAAAAGAAAAAAAAATGTATCTCAAACATAAATTCTTAATTCTTTTTTTAAAAATTATGTATTAAACAGTATGTGCTTATTAATAAGTTACAAGGCAACCAGACGTAGAAGTCACTTTCAATGTGTTGTTGAAGGTGTTTATGTCAATGAGACAAGCAGAAGAATTTTTAGATGATTGTTTGCATGAGATAAACAGTAAAATAAGGGCATGCTAAGCAACTTTGAAATCGAAGTGATGGATTGTTCCCTATTGTTCTTAAAGAACATCTGGCAGTATTTGTTCATACACACTTAAGGTGACCTTTCCTCGTTAGAAGTGTTTTCCACTCCCCAGTTGCCAAACCAATTGCTTGACAGCCCCCTTTTCTATAAAAATTATGAGTCATACTAAGATAGCTGAATCAATATCAACAATATCATTTTAATAGAAAGAGTACCTTAATTGTTCCATGAAAACAATATTAAGTCACAAACTTAGTTTCTTCTTTTACTTTCTCTTGCATATCAGAAAAAGCAACTGAGCATTCAACCCACAGGAGCTTGCTGTCATTATGGTGGTGACAAGAAAAGAACCCAAAGGAATAGGAAAGTAGAACTCTTCAAAAGTGGTGAGTTTTGGCCTTGATTTACTTATTTCAGCTGAAGAAGGTATCTCTGATCTTACAGCTCTTTTGGAAGTACGTTTTGTTCCCCAAGACAAACTCAGGGTTGCCGGGGGGAATGTGAGGGACAGCAGAAACTGGTGCCGCATGCCGGGCACAGGCAGTGACACCAGCGATGCCCAGGTGCGGGCAGTTAGCAGGGATGCAGCCAGGCCTGGATGCAAAGTATGACAGCACAGAGAGTGCAGGTGGAGCATCACCAGGCACATGCATAAATAAATGTACCAAGTATTGTGCCCTTACACAAAAGTAGCCGCACAAACGCCTTACTGATCTATGTATGCTGGAATTACAGAGAAATCTGGGTTGAAAAATCTTCCCGTTTCGGTAGCATGGTTTGCATCCCTTCTTACAGACAGGTTTACATCTCCTCACAGGCATTCAGTTAGTTCAGACCTGTTTGTTCCCTGGAGCAGGGATTCTTTTGTATGCCAAATTTGAGTACGTGGGTATTTTTGGTAGAAACATTATACCTTCAAGATATGCAGGCATCAAGTATTCAGGATGCAAATGAAGATTACATCTTTGTACAAACTGTATTCAAGGCAATCATACTGGAGACCGAGATAATTCCAGCCCTTTCGTGTATTGTTTTTTTTAACGTTATAAAATTGGGCTAAAGCCCAATTCTCCTCCTCTGAATGACAATTACCTAAGCCAAGCCGTGATCTATGCCATCTCCCTGTATTTCATTTTAGCAATATAACAGAGAGGATTTCTCAGGCAGAAGTTTCCTTACCTCTGCTGCTAACATTTGTGACAAACGTATTTCTTTCGTAGATCTCAGAGGGAGACCCCAGGAGCATCTGCTCAAGCCATCTCCAAACTGGACAAAAAGAACAAGGCAGATCTCTTACTCAGTACCTTACCAAGCCAAACCAGGTGTGCTTTACAAAGGGGGAGGAGGATTACTCTCTTCATCTTTTCGAAATCACACTATTAATATAAGCTGGGTTAAAATAATGTTATAAATGTACATTGTAGCATTTCCTGAAATGTAAATTGCATGCTTCTAGGAGAGAACGTTACAAAAATATAGTCACAATCAATTAGTTGGATTTAGAAGCAACTATATCCTGTCATTACAGGATATATACCATATCTTATAAAAAGATCTGAGGTAATTGCACATCTATTTATTTTTATCATAGGATTTTAAATTAATGCACATAATTTTAACAATGGCCTGGTATACAATATACCAAAATTTAGGAAAAAAATCCTTAAAAAATAAGGTGCTATTCACTCCAGTTTGAAAATCAAAGCCTTCATATTACCAATTCTGTTTTGAAAATGTAAAGAAAATGTATATGTATTTTAAAAGAACACAAATGTCTTGAAAAAAGCTTATTTTAACATATTGTATGGGTAGACATATAAATATGAAATTACCAAGGAACATAAGTTTCTTGGCATCTGTCATGCAGATAAAGCCAAGAAAAAAAAGGGTGTTTTCTGGTAAAGAACTAAATTAATGGAATCTACCTCAAATTACTGTACTGCTTGGGTTGGTACATTCTGAAAGTCTTCACCCAAATGTTGCTGCCAGCTCCAAAGCCTCCTGCTATTTAGAACTTAAGACCTAGCTCAATATTCTCTGTTCAGTAACTGAGTCATTTAAAGAAAGCAGAAAAAGTAAGAACCAGGGAGGTTGTGTTGGTTGTTTTTGTTTTGGTGGGGTTTTTCTTACATAAATGAAAGGCAAAAGAATAGTCAGTGGAAGGAAAGTCACTGACTTTTTGAGGGGAAAATTTTTTATGAATAAAAGTGTTCATGTCTCATGTATCTGCCTCTCTGTGAATGCAGTCTACATGTTTTATGTGGTTAGCTACAAAAAAGCAGTCCAGCAAATTTCTAAGAAATATAATCTGATTTTTTAAAATCCTATTCCTATCAAAGACAATCAAGAGATAAACAGCTATGTGTTACTTCATTCTGTTACAGCCACTTTAAGAAACAATTTTGTTGATGGAGCAGAAGAACCAGGCAATGGTAGTCACCCCCCCACAAAACTGCTTGTGCTGAAGAGTTTAGCACTGTGACTTTACTCTGACGTTAAAAAGGTGACTCTACATGACACAACAGCTCAACAGCATAACTCTAATTTCTAAGGTGCTTGCAATGCAGAATGAACCTTACAGGTAAAAACCCTGCCCCCAAGCCACTGACTTCCTTTTATATTAGTAAAGGCTGTTATTTCATCCCCTAATGGACTAGTGAGATAAAAGTTATGAAAGGAAACATCTCATTTTGGGAAGTTATGTCAAGAAGGGTGATTCTCTACAGTCACTGTGAGAAAAAAAAGTCATGTTTCTCTTTGAAAGGGAGTAACTAGGCCAGATTTCTAACTCAGAGAATTACTGCATTAGTTACATGTGTGAGAGCTTCCCTGTACAGCCATGACTTTGCACTCTTGCTTTCCCTCTTCCTTGCCTCCTAATGAAAAACACACAGCTATTGGGACATTTTTCTTTAAATAAAACCTACACTTAGTTTGCAAACACATACACAGACTTCTGTGTATTTCTGCATACTCCCAGTACGTCATTTTCTGTTGAAATTGTAACCACCTTCCCCTTCCATCAAGTGTGGCACCCAAACAGACCTTACCTGACACGTACATCTTGCACCAGTTCCAAGGAAGGGGCAGGAAGTGCTGGGCAGGACACAAAAGGGATCTGTACCACCTGGATTTGATTTACAAGCTCCAGAGAATTAAGTAATGAAACCCATCTGGAAGCAGCAGGGCTGGGCCATGCCCTCACCATGGGCTCTGGGAGATGAGCCTTGCTCAGCCTGTCACTGAGCCCCAGGGCTGTGCCCCATTCCCACAGTCTAATGTCTCCCACGGGGTCACTTGGTTGGGAAAATTTCTCAACCAAGAAATGCTAGGAAAAGCACCTCCATTTTATAGCTCTCACAGTGAATTAAGGAGGCTGATTTTCCCTTTTCAAGAGGAAGTTCTGTGTCTTGAGCCTCTGTAATGCAAGGAAAGGGGTGGTCGAGGGTATATAGGACAAACACCAGCACGCAGACACTGTCTTGCAGTCCGTATGAGCAATCCTCTAGCAGGAGCAATGTCCTGGGGTGATGTTATGAGGCTCCTTTATTCCATACCCGTCAGCTTAGTGCCCCAGTACCTGTATGTTTAAGGTGGGCCCGGGGCGGGGCTGGAGCCCGAGGCCCCAGGTGCAGGGCAGTTCAGCGGCTCCGCCCAAGGGCCCGGGGAACGGCTGGGAGCCGGGCTGGGGGAGGGAGCGCACCGGCACCGCTGCGCTGCTCTCTCTCTCTCTTTTGGGTTTTCGGTTGTTCCCGAGGCTTAGAAAAGGTTTTGTTTGTTTTCCCCTTTTTCTTCCCCTGACCTCCCTGCTTTCTTTCCCTTATCTCCTGCCCGGGGGGCCTGCGGGGTGGCCCCGCCGCTCCGAACCCCGCTGAAGACCAGGCCGGTGAGCGAAGCGACACAGAGATCCACCGGCATCGCCTGCTGTGAGGAGGAGAATCGGTGCCGAAGAAGTTACAAGGTTTCCATCTGCCCTTCTCCAGCAGCATGCTGTGTGGACTCCCCTTCCCAGAGACTGGGGGTGGGGGGTGACCACTTAGCGGTTCCTCCCGGGCATCCTTTCCTTTTTCTCCCTTTTTATTCTCCCAGTTGTGTTTTGTGTTAATAAATAGTTCAGTTTTTTTCTTCCACTTTCATTGCTTTTGTTAATTTTTCCCCTTTGGTGGAGGAAAGGGGGAGGCCCCTTTCCCTTGGGAGGAGGTGCTCACTCCAGAGCTGGAGCCGCGAGGCCCCAGGTGCAGGGCAGTTCAAGGGCTCCGCCCAACGGCCCGGGGGGCAACCTTAAAGATACAGGTACTGGGGGCACTACGCAGACGGCTATGGAATAAAGGAGCCTCATAACATCACCCCAGGACAACCATCCCAATCCCTGCCCCCAGCTGTGAGGAGGCAGCAGGGGGAGCAGCACTGCCCACATGTGCTTTCCGTGGAGCTGGCCAAGCCAAGGGCACCGTGCAGCCGGAACGGTGGCATCGGCACCCCAGCACACCGCAGCCAGCATCCCACTGGTCTGCAGAGGGGGTGTCCCCCACAAAGAGGCGACAGGCTGCAGATGACAGCTCAGAAATACACTTCAACTGCATCTGACCCTCTGAAAGCAGTGTGATCTTGTGCTATTGTCAGATCACTTTGACATTGCTTACACCAAAACAACAGCTGAAGAAAACAAAACGACCAACACTGGTAATGAGCAGTTAATACAAGCTCCTGGATGAAGGAGCTTTGACAGTATTTCTGCTCTTGTGGAACCTCTGCTTCACAAGACAATTTTCCAATGCAGCTCATTAAAAGAGTACAAATGCTCAAAACTCCCTTAGGGAAAGCAAGGCTTGAAGTGAGCTAGGCAGAGGTTTCCTGGGCAAGATGATGCATCAGTACAACTTCTGCAATGCATGCCTCCCCCATGCACACACAGAGCTGTGCACCTCAGGCTGGAGGTCAGTCAATGATTTTTGGACCATGTGCCAAAATAAACTCTTAGATGTCTTGTGGGAAAAAATCCCTGCAGGTTAAAATTCAGCAGTTTCAAGGGCTGAATGAAATAGTTTGTGTACAGTCATAACAAAAAATTGATCTTCATCAAAATGGAATAATCATCTTGAAGAGTTTGGCATTTATTGCTAGGAAACTTCACTGCTGCTGTCTCATCAAGCTGTTAACTGGCCCTCTACAGAGATAGAGTGATCTGGTTCTCCACAACATGTCACAGGAGTGAAATTAATTCCTTTTTTACAACTAGGGATTAGTAATCATTGTATTTCTAATTTGCAGAGAGATCATTACTTAGAGCTTGGCTCTGAGATACAGGCAACTTTCCTTCTCTATGCTACTATGCAAACAAATCTACCTCTTTGCAATTTTTTGACTCCTTCTGCTCCATGCATGCATGCAGGCTCTATTATTTTATATCTTACAGGAACTAACACAGAGAGCAGAGGTTATAGAAAATATACACTTCATATGCCCCCTCAGAAACTATAAAACCGTATCATAAAAAATTTTCTGAGTTTTCTTTCTTAGCTGAACATATTAAGCACTGCTACTTTTTAAAAGAAAAGTTCTTTTAAAGATTATGAACAACATACTTTCAAAATAACTTGAAGACCAATAAAAGCATTAGAAACATCTTCATATTTTGCTCCAAGTTATGCTTGACAAGTGCACATTAGAATAGTAAAGGTTTATTCAAAACTTAGAGTTACTTAAACAGAAACCAACTAAATGTGTACTCCTTCTATTTTTGCAGTTGAACCCTAGTGGAAATCAGCAGAGGTACTGATTCCAAGATGGACCTGCTTCTGGCCATTGCCAAGCTGTCAGCAACAGTGGTAGCATCTCTGGGATAATGTTTTTAAGAAGGGGAAAAAAGAGTTACTGGTCAGAAGCAAACTGCAGCCAGAGAAGAGAGGAGGATATGTGAGAGGAACAATGCTGAAGACACCAAGGTCAGTGGAGAAGGAGAGGCAGGAGATGCTCCAGGCACCAGAGCAGAGATCCCCTGCAGCCCGTGGTGAAGACCATGGTGAGGGAGCTATGCCCCTGCAGCCCACAGACATCCAGGGTGGAGCAGAGAGCCACCTGCAACCCATGGAGAACCCCATGCAGGGGCAGGTGACCCTGTGGGAAGCCCATGCTGGAGGAGGCTCCTGGCAGGACCTGTGGTGCCATGGGGGACCCACACTGCAGCAGTCTGTCCTTGACGCCCTACACCACGTGGAAGGGACCCCTACTAGAGCAGTTCATGGAAAGTTGCAACTTCTGGGAAGGACTCACTTTGGAGAAGTTTGAGGATGACTGTCTCCTGCTGAGAATAGGTGAAGAGTGTGCAGTCCTCCCCCTTAGGAGGAAAGAGCAACAGAGACAACATGTGATGAACTGACTGGAACTCCCATTCCAGTCATCCTGTGCTGCTGCTGGGGATAAGGTAAAGAATTCAGGAGTGAAGTTGATCCCAGGAGGAAGGGAAGGATGAATGAAAAGTGTTTTAAGATTTGGGTGTATTTCTCATCAGCCTATGCTGATTTGATTGGTAATAAATTAAACTAATTTCCACAGGTTGAGTCTGTTTTGCCCATAACCGTAACCAGTGAGCGATCTCTCCCTGTCCTTTTCTTGAGTCCCAAGCCTTCCATTATATTTTCTCTCCCATTCTATGTTTGAATACAACATGGCAGGCTATTTCCTCATACCTTTTTGTTGACCCTTAGCTATCTCTGTGTCCCAACAGGCCCAAGTAAGTCCTTAGTTAGAGTGGACAGCTCTGCCACACTCTCCCAGCGCCCATGCAGAGTTCCTTTCCAAAGCGGTAGAGTCACAAGGGTAAGGTGTCATTTCCAGAGGGTCATTCTCAGTGCAGGATTTTACCTTGGGAACAGTAACACTTTATAATCACAGGGTCATGTTTTGCCTGCAAATAATGCATTAGTCAAATGCAAAGCAAATCAAAGCAGAGATCAGAGCCTGTAATAACTGCAAGGTCTGCTCCAGGTGCAGAACATGAACACAGTTCCCAAGTATTACACACAGCAACTGTCCCTCTACAAACAGAACAGCAGCAAGTAACAAACACTGAGCAGCGCCAGCCCTGGCAGGGACATTGTACAGTCTGATAAGAAGCACCACCACACTATGGAGCAAATAGATCCCCGTTTTCCCGGGGAGAGTAGACAGCAATGCGAAGAACAAACACTTCAGTGAGTCACTTCCTGTGTTAGGGACATGCAAACCTATGGTCTAAAGGTTCAATGCTGACACAGTTCAGGGTGTGACTTTTTCTCAGCAGCAAATCACAGAATGAGTTTGGAGTTCACTTAAGAGGCAAAAACTGCTGTTTGAATGTTGCTGGCTCTTCCAGGCCTAGTGTAAAAACATGCTGCATCCAGAATCTAGGTTCAACAGGTATATCTGCATGATGCTTAACCATGACCATTAAATCATGTAGTTTTCAATTTTAAGGATTGCATTTTATCTGCTACGGTTCTTTATTTTTTTCATGCCAATGGCAGTAAGGTTAAATAAAGAAATTCATATCCACAAAGAAGAAGAGCTTGATGTTGCTTGTGGGTTTGTATTCTCAAGGTATGATCATCAACTTGTTAGAAGAGTTCCAATATGGCTATCTAAAATTATGTCCAACTGGTATCTTTCCTTCTGGTGACTGTAGTTCTTAAAAACTAAACAGACAATAAAGAACAACCCTATCATTGACCATTTTGTTTTAAAGATTATATAATCTTATGCCAAAGCATGAAGTTCCCTCGAGGAGCCCCTGTACATAAATCTTTTTATCTTTATGTGAGGAACCAACAGTAGTAAAGTGCTGGAAATGGAAATGTGAAACCTCTCTTATAGAAAAAAAAAAAGACTGGAATAGAATGAAACTTCAAATTACTGCATATTAAGCTCAGGTACAATAATTCAGCAAGGTATTCAAAATTTTCCTGACGCTTGGTATCACCCAAGTGTGAGGATAAGTACTTTGCAGAGATTGTAGATCTTGGTATTGCATTCAACTTCAGCTCCTGTGGTAAAGACTGCTCAAATGCTGACTTTAACAAACGACCACCCTGGGATGGCACATTATCTGATGTGAAACAGACTGACCAAGAACTGAGACATCCCATTCCTCAAGGAACATTCTATATCAACTGTTTTCAACTATTCACTTGTAAATACATTTTTCAGTTGCTTCCCTAAATTGCAGAAATTGTGTCATAAATGAGGGCTCCTGATACTCTGCTGACTCCTGTTACCTCTTTGAAGCACCAGGACCAACACATCCCCAGGGTATCAGGCACCCCAGGTCATATGGCTGTACATTTCTGGCAGAAGTGGGAAGGATACATTTCCCATTTTATTTCTGACAGTATAATGTTTTATTTCCTTTCACATGCCAGTCACATTTATCAGCCATAAAACATCCCCTGTTTTGCCCTGACCCATCTGACTTCCCTAAAAAATGCAACTCTGCTTATATTTTTGCTATGCCAAACAAATTCCTATTGCTTCCTGGCCTGAGGTCATTCCAGGCAAATACTGGTACGTCATCTCTCTTCCCTCCTGTCACCTGCTGCTGCAGATTCATACTTAGGATTCTGTAGACAGGCACTGGTGGGGGATAATACATAAGCTGTCTGAGTCATATTCTTTGTGAAAATGGCAGACCTTTTCAGGCAGAGGAAAGCAATCCATTTCAACAGCAAAGAGCTTGTTCAAACATCTAAAATACTATTACTTTCTTAGAAAAACATATTTCAAAAATCTATAAATTGAAGTATTTTAGATAAATTACTCTAGAGTGTACTGTTTTCAATGTTCATGAGCTGCAAGCTCTAAATAATTAACAGGCATTTTATCAGCAGTTTCATTTTGTTTTAACGAAGATGTGTATCCCATCAGGGCAACAAAATCAACAATTCACTGAGACAGTCACTACAATTTCCTATATCAACTCTACAGGGAAGAAGGTATTCAGCATCAAACAGCCATGTCATTTCTTTCTCTAGAGGAATAACTTTTTGGATGTGTTACCAATAGGCAAGGAAAACTGCTTTACAAAAAGAGGTTTATTTACAGTGTCAAGAAATTAAGCCAAAAGTGAAGTAGCACTGTGTGTGTTAACAAGAAATGCATTTATTAAAAAGTGCTAACAAGCTACAACTCACACACTTTCTAAAAGCTTAGGATATTAAGGCATTAGAAAAGACATGCCAGTAGTGCTGGCACTCATGAACAAATCTGGGGTTGATTTCAAAGCCTAGATGCTTATGAGGTGTATTTTCCCAGCCTTTTAACACTTGTTTTAAAAAATAACTCTCCAAAATAGCCACTGGGCCCCATTATCCTGCAGGGGGAAGCACGGAGTGCAAACCCAAAACCTCCTGACTCCATCTGAAATGTAATTAATTAGAGGCCTCAAGGCACCACACACGAAAGCCCGTTTATATGGAAATTCCTCCTCTAAAAAGAGACGTGTAGAAACTTCCCAATTCAGCAAATAAGTCAATGTGGAAAGTCATCCTTGCCTGTCTGACCAGCTACAGACTCATCTCACATCACCCTTAAATGCCTTCTGCTGAGCAGGAGTTCAGGCTCCTGAACTTCACTTAGCACTTTCCCTTAATGAGATAAAAAATATTTGCAACATTTACACAGCAGACAAACACTCCAAAATTACATCTACAGAATGTGGGTTTGGCTAAATAAGATAGTTTCTCACCCTGTTTATTCCTCCTAAATATGCAGCCAAACTGAGCTTTAAAAATACATTATAGCATTTCTTCCATATTCATTTGGGGAAAAAAAATAGTCCCTAAAAGTAAAAAGTACTTATAAGAATCATTAGAAAGTCATAAGCTAACACTTTTCAGAAAAAGTAACCAGAAGTTTGTATTTTTAAAACAGAGCTTGTTTAGTCACAGGAAGCATACATGGGTTAGGCAAGTGTGGGGAATCTCCTGCCTTTCTCTCAAAGAAAAGAGAAAAACTTCTGGACCACAGGAAATAACACAAATTTTAGAAAATCCCAGTGGTATGAGGAAAAACACTTCAAATAAATCTGTAAGCCCTCAAAACAATGTTAAAGGACAGCAGATGTTCTTCCCCCCCACCAGCGTGTTCAAAGACTCACACACTCCCTAGGAAAGGTCCTTTATTTGCATTGATTAAAGTGGGTATTCAGATCCAGACTCATACAAATAGAGAAAGTGAGACAAATAGGTGCATAAGGAAAGACAGGCTGTGCCCATCCTCTTATTGCTGAAAAACACCCATCCTCTCTGAATACACAAAGATAATGGAAAAATACAGACCTTTGAATATACTTTTTCTTCAGACTTTAATATCTTTATAATGTAAAACAGAGCCTGCAAAAAAATAAAAAGGCAAGTCTTAAATTTAGGCTGAAAACTACTTTGGGAATTAACTACTTCTTTTGCTGTGTTGTGATATGTGGCTGACATACCAGTGCCTTGGCTGAAATGCTGCCAAAATAAAATGTAATCATCATTGTAACTCCTGCCATTATAAGTCAATTCTGAAATTAAATCGGCAATTCAGATTCATCTTATGGTCAACTGTTCTTAAGCAGGAGGCTCTCCCCCAGCCATCTCCACCAGGAAGCATTTCTGTTAAATAAAAATGCCAGCAACAATATAGGCCCAGATGTGGCCATGAGAAAATATATTGACACATGGGTATCAAAATCCAAAAGCAAAACCCCAGAGCTTTATCATAAATCTGTAAGCAGCTAAAATGCCAGGCATTAGCCTAAGAATTGATAATTTTACTCACAGCCTCATTAGATAAAAGCCATCAATAAGGCTGCGCCCAGCCCACACCATTAAGCCAAAAAAAAAAAAAATCAATTAGCTGTGATTAAGACTATGTTCTTTATTTCTTCCACAAGTGATACAGCTTTATCAGGAGTCATGGACATTCCATGATGGTCCTGAGTAAAGACTAAGCCAGGTGACTGAAGACCTCCCCAAAGTTTAGGAGCTATGTATTTGAATCTTCTTAACCAAAGCCGGGTGTAGAACAAGTTTCTTGCACCTCGGACAACTATTGCAAACCATGTAGAAAAATAAGCATCCTACCCCAGCAGTATCTGGAAGGACAGGAGCAGTTCCTGCGACTTGGGTAGTTGGGTACTGAGCTCATGTGTCAGTCTCAGGGTTGGGGATGCTCTGAAAGAAGCTTTGCACGTAAGTACCAAAATCCCAAAATTTAAATTGTTGCGTAAGTACCTAAATGTAAATTGTCACATGGCATCTTCAGTGCTTTAACCTTTGCAAATCAGTTCTGCAGCCCACAGAGCCCCTCACAGCTCTTTAATCTTTCTCCTAAGCAACAGAAGGGTTTCTTTCTTGCTGCTCCTCTCCCATGTACATTCCTGCACCTGCAAGCCCTGTGATGGCAGGTTCTCCAGAACCTGGAGATGTTCCCACCAGCATAAGATTCACCCCTTCTTTACTTCCTCTTTCACCCCTTTGATTGCAACCTTTGGTTTACATTAGGGGGGCCAGTAATAGCCTGAACACAGTTTACCAACAAAGCAGCATGCAGCAGCTGCCTCAGACCACAGCCTTTTCAAATCAGCACCCACCACATCCATCACAAGCAGGCAAAACCCAACAGGGAGTTTGAGTTGGTCAAGGTGAAACCCACACTTACTATGGGAAAGATATTATAGGGGGTTTCACCTGCTGAACTGGATCCAAGCGAGTCCAACTGTTTGAAGTTCAGAATTACAAGAGGTGTTTTGTTAATACACTGAAATTACCTGCTCCTGCCATATCTCCTATTAATTCATAACTGTGATCAGCAATCAGAGCAACTAAAATGGGTTGTAGTTTGAACTCTAATTCAATTAGTAGACAAAAAATGACCTGCAAACTACTTCTTTCTCATAACTTCAAATAACAATTTTTTCGTTGTGAAGAATCTAGCACCTTGAGTATTGCACAAACCTTAAGTCTCAAAGGTTGAACAATTCATTAGCTGAACACAGCAGTAAGAAGTTCACAGCAAAACACTTCACACAAACAATTCTATACCCTCTTTCAGTTTCATTTTCATTAAAACCAAAAACTTCTGGAAGCCAAGAAATGCACTGTGTTAAGACACAGCCCATTGGCTCCTAACCCAAGAAACAGCAGGAATTACCTGCAAACACAAGAACTGTGGTCACTATACAAAGGGTCATGTTGTGAAAGCAAAGCTAAGTCTGACAGTAATGCAAAAGGATCTTGGGAGTCTTGGGAATCTTGCTGTTAATCTACACAGGAGGTAAACTGGGACTGACAATTGCCTCTGTCCCCATTCCTGCCTGTTTGGTCCTGTGCCTCCCTAGCCTTCTTTTCTTTCTCTTTCCTCCTCTGTGGGATTTTCCAGTGTGTAACTGAACTCACAGTGCTACAGACTTCAGTAACTCTGTAACCCACGATCACAGTAATTTTGCAGTAAGTCTCCCTCGCTCTTGAGCAAAGACCATCTACCCATACAGCTTGGGAAAGCCAGGCCCTCTTGTTAGGATTAGCATTTTTAGAACAAAAACATACTAGTACACTAGGAAATATCAACGAGATTAAAGTGAAATATTGGAGCTGAAAAGAGCAAACAGCACTGTGTGTCAAGCCTATAATCTATATTCATAAACTACAGTTAAATACTACATTCTGCTAAACCTCCAACTGATCCAACCAGCCCCCCCACCCAACAACTTACATCAACGATTTTATGAATATGACTTGAAATGTAGTATGTTGACTAGAACTCATTAATATGTATTTAGCAGTGTAGTGTATAATAAAAAATACTAATACGTGTTTCAATAACATTAAGAAGCAATTACACTTTGTCAGTGCCCTTCATTTACTTTGCAGGAGAAGGTGTGGGAAACAGTTTTTCACTCATGAGAATGAGGGAAATAAAGCAAATGCATTCTCAGTTTAAATTTGGGTTGACTGTTGGTATCCTTAAACACAGAAATGTCCTACCAATTCTATACAATTATATATATTTTAAATGACTGACAATTTGCAATCAAATCAAATACAATGTGCAATCCTACCACAAAACTGCTAACTAAATATGAATTTTCAGACTGGTGTAGAAACTATGCTTAACCATTATAACATAGTTTCTTGATAAAGGCATTCAAAATAATTCTGCAGCTGAAAGATTCAACAGAGCAAAACCACAGTACTTAATTAAAAAGGGAAAAAAGGTAAAAAGGAGTAAAAATAAAAGAACACTTGAAAGCAAATTTCATCCTTCAACTAACCCAAGAAATAATGAGAAAGAAACAAAAGGGAAGACGAATAACCATCTATCTGTATGCTGATTGTTCACCCAGTCTCAACATGATCTGGGTGTCAGACATTCAAACCCTTTTTAACAGAATGAAAATTACAAATACTAACATTCAAATTATATCACTGTCTTTTGCTAAAAACCAGTCAGAAATCACAGTTTTTCCACTGAAATATAAGATTGTACTATGCCAAAACCACCACAGGATTATTTACAGACATGTATATCAACAATTATGCTATGTAAAGCAAAGCTAATAAATATGCAGAGACAAAACTTAATTTAAAAAAAAGGTTACCAAAAAAGTATGAAAGGTCAGAACAGTAAGCCACCTTTAATTGCTGTAAAATATATCAGACAACTGAAAGGAAGTGAGTATTTTGTCAATTCTACAGACCACAATAATACACTATTGAAAAAGTTGACTGCAGATATGAAATCTCATGGGGGAGGGTGCAGGGAAGGAGGTTCAGAGATTGACTTGAAGCAAAAATCAACAGTTTTGGACTATATAATTTACATATTTACAAAATCACCTAAGCTTGAAATTCAAATCATCACTTGGGTCTAGATTTTTCACGTAAACTCTGGGTACATATTATTTAAATATTTTTAATGTAAATGTATACCAATTTTTTATGTTGTATCACTTCAATAAGAAAAAACTACATCTAAAATTCTGACTAAGTACTTGGAATAGAAGGAAAACCTTGGTCCCTCAGAGGTCAATAGCAGAACTCCCTAGGATAGCTAAATTCACTGTATGGTAGGGTTACAATGTATGTTTAAGATACCCATACTTGACTATGTAAGATGGAAAAGCCTAAATGTCAACTCAAAGATCTAATTGTAAATGAAAACTCATTCCCTGAAGGCATAATCTTTTACTTCCACACACCAACACAAAAATAAAGATCACAGGCAATGAAAAAACAAACCAGAAGGCCACGCAGTTTGAAGACCAAGTATTTCTTTACTTCAAAAATATATCTTTATATTCAAATTCCAAATTGCTGCAATGTAGTAGGAATATGCAATCATAAATTTAATTTATCTTGATCATTTGCATTCCCTGGCAAACTGAGCACAGGAAAAACATCTGGTTTTCAGTGAAGACCTCTGTTACCTTGTCTTCTGTCTGGGTTCATTATAATGTAAAACAGTTGATAAATAAGCCTCGGGGTCATGTAATCCATTCTCTGCTAAACTGTGAATTGCCTCGCGATCGAACTTTATCCGATAATGAATGAATTTGCTCATCATCCATCACAAGAACTCTTCAGAGTATATGTGGAATTTTTAAATTTTCTTTTAAGATGAACACACAAAAGTAGAGCAGTTACACAACCGATTTTGCTTCTTAAAACCTTGCAGAACTTAAAAGTCAGTTTGATAGTTAACCATGTAAAAAGCTGAACAAAAATTGAAAGAAATTAGAGTATTGAAAATTTAATTTTTTAAGCAGGATTTATGCCTTGGCATACCTCTCATTGTTCTCCTGGTATGGAGAGGCTGTTTTTCATTCTTGACCTTAAAATAGGGCACATATAAAAAATGTACTTCATACCTTCTTCCTTGATGATGTTACAATTCAGCAGTTAAATACTGTCTATCATCGTTTGCATTCTTGAATCCATTTGGACATGGCCAAACGATGTGAAAAACAGTAATTATCACAATCATAATTTAACCTCTGGTAAATTAATTCCTAAAGAAGTTCTTAGAACCAACATATGGCCTCCACGTAATTAGGTAGCAGGACCCTTCTGCATCGGTTGCATCAAAGATCACTTTTTTGATAAGTTTCAGTGGTAAATGCTTCAAGCAGGAGCTACTGGTAGTCTTCTTACTATTTCCATAGCTATCTTTAGATAGGCTTTAGCCTGCAAAACAGAAACATATATTGAGCACCTTCCATTTTCTAAAAAAGGAATATTTCACAATTAATTAGGTATTTGTTCTTTTACACACAAAGAGAAAAACAAAGATGTTTAAATAAATGGGTTCATTTTAGCCTGTGTTCAGGAAAAATAATGCATTAATACACAGAATAAGCAGAAGCATTATATAAAATATTGGGGGAGAGGGAGTGTGTTAAATTTAACTTGGGTATTACTTTAAGAACAGGATCTGACTGAACAATTGGTCTTTAACAACAAGCAGAGTCAATAGTTTTCTGGAAGAGAAGTGATGAGGAGGACACAGACTCTTTAGTCCCACAGGTACTATTAATTATAAACTTCCCTCAGCCTGACAACCAAGATGCTCTGTGCACAGGACAGAGAATCAGAGAAAACAACAGCACTCCAAAAAAAATTTTTTGAGACAATTCATTACAGACTAGACTATCACTATGGAATTTCCTATTCAGACATTTAAAATATTTTCAAAAAAAAGACATCTTTCCAAAAGTGGGTATTGGAAAGGACTAATTCCGCAACACTAGAATCCACACAGTTAAACTCTCTTTCACACCAAACTGTGACATCTGGTCAGACACCTTGAGCTGGAGAGCACAAAAGCACAGAACTGCACAACTATAGAGAGCAACCCAAGTAAGCATATTTATTTTAACATCTCTAAAAACCATGACACAGCTAGGACCATGATCAGTCCAACATCAAGTATTAACAAATCCAATGTCAAGGGACTTATATCAAAACACCGCATGAAGTCCAACACAGAACAAACCACAAAGTCAAATCAAATTATTCCTGTACCAAGTTCAACAACTTGTTGTTGAAATCGAACATCTTGTAAAAATCTCAAAGATTGATATAAGAATGTTTAACTAAAACAGTGGTTTTGTGTGTATGTATATACACATTGCACATTGTTCCAGAGGTTGATTACTTCCATTGTTAAAAACATACACCTTATCTATAATACGAATTTGTCAGTTTCCAGCTGGTGCACCGCATTCTGTGTCTGTCTAGTACACAGCAAAGTCCCCTAAGTGAGCTTGCTCCTCTGCTCCTACTCTGCTTGATCATAACCAACCTACTCCATCTTCTCCAGTAAGTCTGCACACAGAGCCCACACTGACAACCTTCGCTGTTTTCCTTGAACAAACCCCCACAATAATCCCTGCTGCACTGATTTTGCCTCTCTCCTGCAGGATGGCTCTAACCATGAATTAGTCCTTTTATCCCTGATGAGCCTTTAAAGTAACAAACAAACTGACACATGCCAGAGGCCAGAGTTTGAGGGGCAGGAAGAGAAGGTCTGTCTGTCACAGCAGGGCCACGAGCACCCACAGTCACTGGTCTGAACGAGGTGTCAGCCTTTTTCAGGGCCATGCACTGCTCACGTCTCTTCTATTTTAGGGACTGCTCCCAGCTTGTAAGGTTTTATTTTCTGGCACTCCCACCCTCTACACCTCATAGTCTCAGTGCTCACATCGCCTTAAAACTAAAGCCATAAAATTTTCTGAGTTTGTAAGGAATGCAGACACCAAGACAGAACTCTTTTCTCTCACATGCATGACTTCGTGGCAAGAATGATAGAATGAATTTAGAACTTAATTCACAATCATGAATTTCAAACTTCTATGGCTACCGTTGCAGTGCAGTTGGGTAACAACCCGTGTGCAACACGACTTCCCTCAGCCATTAATGCCCTGGGTGGTCCAGCTACTCCCCAACTAACCACTCGCCTAGACAACATAATGGGCTAACTTGAAGTAAGGCAATTGACTGAAGTCAAGCTGCCTTTGCAGTTAAGTATTTGACTAATTGGTGTAGGAGCGCTCCAGGTGGGAATTTCAAACTCTCTGGAATAGTCCCACAGGCAGCTCCCACTTTGCACAGATCAATTCATGCGTTTTAATGAGTCAATTAACAACCTGCATACAAAACCTGGCCCCTTCTAAAGGCTGTCCAGGCTGTTTGCCGGCTCCAGAGTTGACCAAATTGTACACAGAATTATAAATTCACCGTAAACAGACTCAACTGTTTGTATAAATGTTACCCTATGTCAACATCCCAGTAAACTTAAGATTTTTTTTCCAGCAAAATGGTGTTAATGAGTGTCTAAACAACACTTTCCCAATGTACACTGACTCTCATTTGCCAAGAAGCTGATCTGCCACTTTGCAACAGGAAGTTCCTGGTGCAGCTCTTTGTAGCCAGCTCAATTCAGCTGTTTAATCCATCATTACTAAGCAAAAGAAGTTGGGTTGCAACTGAAAATGGACAGGTTTTACTATTTCCTTTCTGGGTAGAAAACCAGCAGAGGAAGAGCATAGCTTGAGTTCTTATTCATCACTCATATCCTTTTTCATTTTAATAGGATAAAAGCAAACTTCTCAGGTCAGTTATTCCCTTTATGTTTGAAAGCTCTAAACAAACAGTTGACAGACTTTCTGAAAACCATATTTTTGCTGATGGACAACTTTATATTTAACAACAACATACCAGTTTTCATTCTCCCAGCTTCATGAGGATGAAGAAGTGCACAGGAAGACAGAATGCCCTAAAACCAGACTAGACTTGTTTATTACAAACACTGCCTAGATAGAATCTGAGAGCAGCACTGGGACGGGCAGAGGTAAAAGTTGAAGGTGATGTTCATAGAGTCAAAAAAAAAGCTGGGGAACAGCCATGTGAGAAACTGCTCACCTCTCCAACATTGGTATAAACAGTGCCAGAAAGGCACAGTTCTTAAGACCTCAAGGGCACAGCTGATGATGAAGTGACTGATGACAACACAGATTGTGGAGTAGGAAACAGAGAACCTGTAATGAAGTTCACCAGAAAATGGAGTGAAAAGTCCTGCTTAACCTAAATAATCAGAACATCCTGATTCATTACTTGTAATGAATTTGTATTATCATGGGCTAATAGATGTGGAGTAGATTTAAACTGCAAGACTTTTTACTAGCTGATCTAATTAAGCCCTACAGTAATCCTAGGGAAATGAGCCTTTCAGTTATGGCATTTCATTCTCTCTAAAAATCTTACCCATGAGGGAAGCATGCATCATTGCTAAGATTACTGCAGACTGTACAGGTCATGGCTGACTCCGCCCTGTTCTCATGGATTGGTTTGGTTTGGCCTGACCTGCTGGTTTGCTTTCCACTGAAGTGCAGACCTTAGCCTGCCAACAGCTCACTACAGTGTCTGGCAGTATCTGGTGCAACAGCCACACAAACACAGAACACAACTTACAGGCAACCAAGTCATAGCAGGTAGGAGCTGATATAACATTTTTCTTCACCCAAACCACTGCATACAAACAACTTCAGACCAGCAACTCAGAAACACACACTGATCCCCTCACTCAGTTGTAGGTCTCATACACCATAAGATATAAATCCCAGTACTGATATGGTTTCTAAGGTCTATTTGTAATTACAAGACTCCAAGACTATTAAGATGCCTTATCCAGTCCAGCAGTCCAAAGGAGAATCTGTGCAAGTCCTGACTGTCTGGAATATCAAATGCTGTGGATGCTAATATACCTGTAAAGAAGAAAAAGGAATTCAAATCTGCTCAACTGATCTGTTAGGCCTTATAATTTATTAATTGCTGAAGGAAACTAGCAACCATGAGCAACTAATCAAATAGTGACTATCACAAGGACAAATACTAGACTTAGCTACCATCTACATGAAAATAATCACAGCCAGCCAGTCATTGATAGCTTTCGTTCTTAGCACTCTCTGCATAACCACATTCCATTTGCCAATTCAAACAGATTTTTAAATAGCTTTAATTTCCATGGAAATTGCTTGTTACTTTGACACAACTCCAGCCTTCAGTGCATGACTGGAGCTGCCCTTCAATGTCTGTATTTTACTGTGGTCAACTCAGAAGGCACCAAAAGCATGATGATAAACACAGCTTTAAATGAGTCTACTTCAGATAAAAGCTTCGTGTCAACCAGAGAAATCTTTGGTTGCTATAAGAAGTCCAGAACCTATCCCACTCTGTCCTCCTCTGGGCAATTCTACCATAAGATTCTTCTTTGTATGTATTGGCAACTCTTGCCAAATTACAATGAAGTCTCAGGTCAGAAAGGGAAACTTAACGAGACAGTAAAGTCAATCCATACATTGTAACATGAAATGGAGGAGACAGGTAAGTAAGCTGGATTTATGAAACTAAAATCTCAAAGAAAAGTCCTTAGTGCTCATGGGAAATTTCCTATTAATCCTGTATTTCAGCAGTTGCAACAGCCAAGCCATTCCTGGAGGGAGCCCCAGCTGGGTAATAATGCTATCCCTAAGGTGCCATTACAGACATCTAAAAAGACATCCTGCCCAAAAAACATGGGTAAGTAGAACAGTGAAAATCAAATGCAGTATAGTAACATTCTTCAAACAGACTATCCTACACTCGTCATTTTCTTCAGCAGACAGAACCACAAATGAGGGCCTGATGATGCATTGTACTATCTACACCCTGAATGAAGGATTTGAACCTAGACGTACCAAATGTTTCTGTGATCATTCAAAGGAAGCCTTGATGATAAAGGCATATTATAAATCATACCCTGTAGCCTTCTTTGGGGTTTGCTTTTCTTTTAAAAATATCACACCCTGGATTGACCACTCATTAAACAGAATTATTGATGACAACTAAACCACAAAATAGGATTCTATAACTATTTGCTACCAGTACTTCAATTTTTCTCCAACTACTTTTTCCAATCTTTAAAAGGCTATATGTTTTTACCGTCCTTATATATCCCTGTTTCATAAGAGTTCTACAAAACAAGTGTTTCTGAATACAAATTTGAGTTGACTCTTTGGATGACACCACAGCAAGGTTTGTAATGTTCTGTTTTAACTGGAAAGGGATGACTAACCAGACTTATTTTGCTCTGTTCTGTCAGGCTGCTGATGCCTTGTGTCCCTGCTTTCCACCTGATCAGGCTTTTTCTCTTCCCTTATAGATCAGTATGCAATTTATTGGACTCAAAATCCTTCACCCGTGTATATAGGATCTGAACCGACACGCTGGTACAGCAAATGTATTTTGTTCTTGTTTGAGCTGCTTCTTTGACCTTAAGACAGGTGGGAGCTTGATGCTCAACAGTCACAGATAGCCTGTCTGTTCTACCAAGGTTTTAATAAACCCACTGTGCCATCCAGGCTGTGGTATAACCAAAAGTTTCTAGCAGGAATTCCTCACAAGATAACCACCAACTGCTCGATAACTCTCTGGGCTTTATGCTCACAGATGGAAGAGCTCTCAGGAAACTTCTACTTATCTTTCTCCCAGTGTGATGGAGAGTTCACTGGGCATTTAAGCAGCTCATTTGGTGGAAGAGTAACTCCACTGCAATTAATCATCTTCTATAT
The DNA here is from genome assembly GCA_013397055.1 of Pachycephala philippinensis. Taxonomy (NCBI): domain Eukaryota; kingdom Metazoa; phylum Chordata; class Aves; order Passeriformes; genus Pachycephala; species Pachycephala philippinensis. The sequence continues at coordinate 100,853 of VWZT01001048.1, forward strand.
CTCTTGCTGTGCTTCTAGTCTTCTTATCTGCAAGCTTCAGGATGCCTCTTCCAAACACCTGTTTTGCTGCTGGCTCCTTTCCCATGGTCCATGGGAAGTTCCAGTACATCTGAGCATGATAAATTTCACCTGATTTCAGTGATTCCTAATTTGTTTTCCCTATTCTACCTTTTCCCCTACTTTTTTTCCCCACTCTTCTACCATTTTAGCAGCATTCCTGATTTTCATTTACCAGCTTTTGCTGTCCAGTGACTCTTGCAAATGTTTGAGTGAGCAAAAAAATTGAGCCTTACTCAGCTAATCCACCTCCACAGTGTGATGGAGGAGAAAAATGCTCAATTAATCTCCAGAAGGGTCTCACTCTGGAAGGTAAGCCCTCACTGTTGATTAAAGTAAGAAATTATTAGCTTCTTGTATAGAATCTTGTGTCACTCCCAGCTGACTTGCATTAGGCTGACATGCAAGTATAGCAATATCCCATTTCTACCTCAGAAGGTTTTGTCAATGAAGAGTATTAAGAAAAAGCCACAAAAAAGCCACAATTTCAACAACTAAGCTCACAGAAACACTAACGTAGACGATGTTATACCAAGAGCAAAATCATTTTACCAGCACTGTTTATGTCTCCCTAGGGACTGCCTCAAGCTTCACCAGAAGAGAACTCCAGTCATCAAACCTTCATATCCTTTAGCTATATTGTCAGTACTTTCCATAAGCAGATTAGTCATGCGTATTCTGTGCCTTCCCTGAGGAAGAACTTTCTAAGTTCATACATGCACCATTCTACAAGTAATTTTCTTTTGCAGTTGTTAGTAATTTCCTTGTCATTTGTGAAAAGGAAACCCCTTTTCCACCAACTACATCTAAGCTTTCAAATAATAAATTTAGACAAGTTTGCTTAGACATTTTGAAATTCTAGTGTAAAGTCAGAGACATACTTTAAGATACCTTCAAGCCAAGATGAACCCCACAGCAGATGTGTAAGCAAAAATGTATTAACTGGCATATTTTAGAAACACCCTTTTATTCTAGGCTTGACAGAGCTCAGAAGGTGTGACAGCATGCTGGGTTTCTAAGAAGTCAATCACCATTCCTATTCCCTACTGTTTGAATCTGCTAGGTATTATTTCAGGTCTATGATTCTGTATTTGATTTGTGTGTTCTAACAAAATCAGCATAGAATTTTGTATGAAAGTCCCCTGCACATTTAAGCAACAAGAGCAGAGAATTTCAGCAGACATTGTTCTCTATCCCAAAAGTTGTTCATGCATGAATAGCCACAATTGCAGTTTATTTGAGAAACATGGTGATGAGTGTCATGTATTAAAGATTACAATCTGACCTTATACGACCTCTCCCACCATCAGTTATGTGCTAAGAATTTAATTTTTCTTTGAAAATATAAGAGAAAGATATTTTTTCTGTCCCCAAAATGAGAAGCAAACCAGGGATAATAGGAAATTCTTTTTCATTCTGTAGAGATTAGTGACATTTAAAAAAAAAACCACATTCTCCAAGGAGAATGATTATCTCACAGACACAATGGCAGAGAAGGATATTAAGAGTTTTCCCCAGAGTCACACATATTTGTCAATCTTTATTCCTCTGCATATTTAACTTAATTGCCACAAATGGTGATTATAACCCACCCTTTTGTTATCAAGAACATAGTTCAAGGAGGAACAGATGGCAACACAACAGACTTTCTTGCCTTTTTTATTTTCAGAATGCCATCCCTTACATGTCTGAATTCTCAGATCAATAGTCCAGCAGGCTACAGACTCTTGGTTATTACAGATTTCAGATACTGTGAGCTGTGAGCCTTCCATCTTAGCTTCCCAGCTGTTTTAGTTCAACTTTGACCAAAGCCATGCATCCACTCAAACCTTCACATTGCTGACCAAACTTCCCAGAGACAAACTACCATATGGATTATAAGGATTCCTTTTCAAATAGACCTGGACTCAAGATGACTACATTATTCCATAGCACGGGCCTTGACCAAACCTAGGAAAAATAGGGCATTTTACTAGAAGTCAACACACCATAGTGCTGCCTCTTCTCTTTCAAAACAAAATTACAATTTTAAGACTGCCACTGTTCTTCCAGAATCGCGTTCAGTGTGTTAATAACACTGGATTAACAATGTTAATCCTCTCCTCCTTTTTTTTTTTTCCTTCTACAATACTGGGAAGGAAAAAACTAATTTCACCATGTGCCTAGCAATCACGGTATTAAAAAAATCTACCAATATTCAAATGTTCCATAGGTACAGTCCACCTTATTACGAATTGATTCTACCATCTGTTATCAGCATTAATCACTTTTTTCACTATACATTCTTTACATCTAAGCAGCAGTCAAGAGTGGGGCTGCATTATGCCATATACTGTGCACAGCACCATGCCCTACAGAGCCTGGCAGACAAACTCTAGCAAAGGAGAACAGCAGACAGGAAAATCTTATTCTATCAGCATTAACAAAATTCTGTACGTACAACTACTTTTCTTTACAGACTTGCATATTTGACTCCCACCACCTCACATTTTCCACTGACAATAAAATGTTATGGTAAATGCACTGAAATATCCATTTCCTCTTGTTTGTAAATTGCTCCACTTCCTGCTGAAAACAATCCAGGTACTGACAATATGAAGTTTTGTTCCAAACATCTTTCGATGGGACCCTTTGACAGTTTCTGGGCTCAGCTACCAAAGGCTTAACTGACAGTTTTAGAGGACCTACATTAGCTGCAAGGTCTCATGAGGCTTGACACTGACCTCCCTCCTCTTAGCGTGCCAGGACCTGGCTCAAATCTTCTCTATTCTGAATGATTCAGCCTAATTAAACAAAACCAAACCCACAGAAACAGAACAGATGACCAGCATTCCAAAATCCTGGAGTTACTTACTGATACTACCTTGTTTTACTTCATTTCCTTACTTCCATTCAGATACACATTTCTTTCCAAACAGCAACAAGCAGCACTCTCCATTCACTTTCAGAGGAGAGCTTTCTGTTGTTCTAAGTGCAGTGCACCAAACTTACAGCATCACTTTGAGGCTGAGAGATCACAACAGGCTGTCCTGAATCACACGTCTCCCGTATATTAACATGCAGAGGAATGTCTCCTGCATCAAAAATACCAAGATACACATATGTGAAGACATAGTATTTCTAAAACATTTCCTTAAAATAACCATATAAAGCATATAAACCACATTAAGCAAATAAAGCAACTTGAAATCAAATTCCCATTCAGTATATTCTTTGAATTGCTTTATCTCCAAAAATCAGCATTTAAAACGAAAATTGGCTGCAGTACGGTTTCCTTGCATCCACAATGAATAATGCCAAACACATTTTGGATTTTTCATTTGCTGAAAAGAAAGGACCATGCTTTAGCCATTTATTAGAGAAGGTAGGGCTTTTTGCCTCAAACACATAGAAAACACATACAAGCTGAGATACAAATTATTTTGTGTACATGAAATAAACCGCCTGAGTGTTAGGCAACTGCTCACCATGCAACTTACTGTTCAGCCTATCTTCCCATTGTAAATTCTTTTCAGTGCTGTTTTAAGATTTTAATCACTGTTCAAAGACTTCTTTGAATACTAATTTCCAAATAATAGCATTTGTTATCGTCCTTATTAGGCCTTGGATCCAATTCAAAGGTGGACAACTATTCAGTTCATTCTTCTTTCCAACAGAAATCTTCTTTATATTCTGCTTTTATAATGAGCAGGGAACTATCAGAGAGGAAAGGAACGTTCTAAAGGAGACTCAATTAGCAGCCCTATTCCATTCCGAGACATACTTCCTGAAACACAGATTTCACCACTACAAAAAACTTGGAGATTCCTATGTTTAGTTCACTGCTACGTAAGTAATTTTGAAGTGAACTGAAGACCAACTTTCTTTTACTGGAAGACACAGCTACATTTTACATTATAGACTGACGCAGACAGAACAGCCTACCTTAGTTCAATCCTGACACATGAGAAGATGTATCAGTTTAATTCAAACACTTTAGCAACTTGATTTAACTCAAACCAAGCCCAGTGTCAATTACTGAGATTCAATGTACTCAGAAAAAGAAACATTAAAAGAACTGTATGAAAAGTGACAAAGTTTAAGAGAGAAAAAAACCAGAACCCAAAGCAAGCAGAACACAAACAAAAACGAACAAGTAGTAAACACAAAAGCTGTGGCTCCATGATTAATGTGCTGAATCTTTGAAGAACCTTATTATTTATGATAACGATAGTCCATTTCCTTCAAATTTATTTTTTTCTTATTTATTTCAGTCATGAATAAATTTAGGCATAACAGTCTGTTCTTGTATTCATTAAAAAAAAAAATTCACAGAGTCCTCTGAAAGTTTTCTAGCCATAACCATTCTTAATGGAATAAAAGTAACTTTGTAAATCTCCCTGACATTCACTTCCTACTCTTATTTTATGTAGACTAATCTTCTCTTTTTTCCTAAGGATGTTTTGTCAATGAAAAATACTCCTTCACTATCTGCTTAATAACAATCTCCAATAATTACAAAATGGCAGCCTCCCTCTTCTCCTCCTTAGACTCACAAAGATGTGCTGATACTACAGGAGCGTAACAGGACTTGTATGAACAGAAGTGCAGTCAGAAGATAAACAAAAACGCATTCTTAATTTAAAAAAATCAAAACTCTCTAATTTAAGCAGAAGACATCAAAACCATCTGCATAGCTGTTCGGGTGATAAGGGTTTGAGGAAGATAAAACTTTTGCACTATCCTTCACTACCCAAAGTGATGGGAACTTGTCATCATACGTTTTTCTGATATTGACAACTACTGCTGACTGCAGAGAAGGAGAATAATTTAAATTTATTGTAGGAAGAAACAGCAAAGAATTTTAAAAATCTGGCAGTCATTGCTGATGGTCAGGAACCAGACAGTGTTAAAAAAGTCAGGAATTACAAAGGTCAGGACGTAACATACAGAAATTACTATCTCAGTATCATGTATATCAATGGTATCGCTCTCTGGTCACTGTTACAGCCCTCAAACTTCGGAGAAAAATATTTCAGAGACAGGGAGAGAAAAATCAGCAGCATGAAGTCTCTCTCACAAACCTTGTCACACTTTCCTTTAGAGAACAGTAAAAATACAAGACAATCAGAAGTATATGAAAACATGAACTACACTTGAAAGTCTCCTGGCAACTGCTAATTGTCTTCTGTCATAAAGAAAAATAAGGTATTCAGTAATACTAATGACAGCCAACTCTGAGCAAGTGGAAGGACAATACTTTCCAATCCTGTTAGCTGTTACTAACAGTTCTGCATACTGTTAGCTTGCAGAATCTGTCAGATGTTACCTTGTCGGGTTTCCAAGGAGGACTAGGTGCTTATCTAAACAAACGGAACAGCCATAGGTGTTGGAAAACACAGGCAAAATAAATTTAGAATTACTAATTTTAAATATATGCATTTTACAGATATATATGTAAAAATATGTTCTCAAGGTTTTTGGGCAGAATTCAAGTAATACTGAGATAAAACTTCCATTTGGGATGGATCAAGGTAAAATCTGTAAGTAGTAATTCTTACAATACCATATGGTACTATTATATAATGGTCATCCCCGGAAGGAGGAGCATACTAATCAGATCAAGTACTGCAATTCTAAATTTAACCCTTGCAGCACTATTCTTAATCTTAGTCTGGTCTTGCATTGAGTTTGAAGTTAAACTTCACTCTGCTTTATTTTGTACGTCTCATCTATCCCCTGCTAAATCTGTACATCTCTCACATCACTCCTAATGAAATCCACTCACAATCAGTCCTGCGCTCCTAGGAAACAACAAAAACCACCTATGGGACCAATGCCATGGTACATCATTTGTGCCTGTGTATCTAAACACGTTTGATTCAACTGCTTGCAGAGCATTTGCATCCATCCACATAACCCAGGGCTCTACAAGTCCCCTTGGGCTCCGATCACAACTCATTATATGTTCACAAAACTAAAAGATAGCCCAAAAGCATGTCTTTAATTATGTGTTGCCTTGCTATCTTAAGTCTGTGTCAGACCTTGATGTTTCTGTGTTGATCTTTCTAAGTGAGCTTCCTGGTTCTTTTTAATGAATTAGCTATGGAAAATCATTGAGATAATTAGAGTAATACATGGAAACACATAATTAGCACATGCAATTACCCCATTTACCAACTTAATTACGCTGTGTTATATTCTTTACTTACAGCACAGGTTGAACCATGCCTTTTTAAAATCAGTAATGTATATTTTAAAGATCCTTGTGTATTTTAGCCTACAGGCATGACAGATAGCTTAATCATAGCTAATCATAGAATGGTTTAAGTTGGAAGGGACCTTAAAAATCATTTAGTTCCAACCCCCCTTCCATGGACAGGGACACCTTCAAGTAGAGCAGGCGGCTCAGAGCCCCATCCAACCTGCCCTTGAACATTTTCAGGGATGGAGCATCCATAACTCTGGACAACCTGTGCCAGTCCCTCACCACCCTCACAGTAAAAAATTTCTTCCTAATATCTAATCTAAATCTACCCTCCCTTCAGTTTAAAGTAATTCTCCATTGTCCTATTATTGCCTGCCTTTGTAAAAAGCCTCCAGCTTTCTTGTAAGCCCACTTCAGGTACCAGAAGGCTGCTTTAAGGTCTCCACTGAGTCAACACATAAGAACCTATTTAATTTAAATGAAATAAATGAAAGAACTTTTATTGATATTACTGGACGGAGTTTAGGACTGTCCTAAGAGTAAACAGAATTCTTTGTTTTTTGTAAAAATTGCTGTATAATCAATCACATAATGAATTTCAGGTAATATGGCACATTGATATCAAAACAATTCATGTTCTGGACTGTTTGTAAATACAAAGATTTAAGATGCAATTCAAGAATTTTCATATGCAGTCAACATCATCATTACAAGTCTGACAAGGAACAGAGCATACTACTTTATTAGATCTATTATATCTGAAAACTGTCTGACTATAGAGTTATCTAGGATTATGCAGTTCCATAGTTCAGTTAATGCTTCATGCATATCACTACATTTTTCTACAAAAATAAAACCATTTCCATATTCTTACCCAAAATATCTAATCCAAGAGTTTTTGCCAGATCTCTTACGCCATCAGCTCCAAAAATATGTGTCTCATGCTTACATTTGGGACATTGGAAAACACTCATATTTTGAACCAGTCCTAAAACCTGTCAAAGTAAAGGAAACGATGTTCAAACCAAGCACTGGTATTTCCATTCTTCATCTCTGACAACATAGAATAGATTATCGACTAAGAATCAACACAGAGTGGTGATTTACAATAGGAATCAGACTCATTATTATCATTATCAGCTCTTACTAGTCATCTCAGTGGCACCATCATCCATGCATTATTTCAGTTTTTTCACATTTATACCTCTCAAAGACTAACAGCCTTATTTGTAACAAAAAGTACCTCTTGCACAAACCTAACTTGCCAGGAACTCTCCCTGCCAGTATTTCATTTTCAGACTCTGAATACTGGAATAAAATTCATGCTGTCTTTTACAGTTTTTTACTTCGCAGTTTCAGGAAAGACAAAATAAAAACATACCATTACAAGGATCGGACATGCTTTTAAGGTATTTTTATAAGTTATCCTGTAGGGAAATGTTTTCAAAAAGAATCAGATTTGCTTTTTTTCTGAAGAGCGGAAACACATCTTAAAGATCAAACAACAGAAATAATTTTGCGAAACTAGGTGGCAAAACCCACAGCATAAAAACCTAACACACACATCCTGGCTACCTTTCTGTTGATACCAGATTTTCAACGTCATCCTTAGAAAATACGTCAAATAAAAATTTGCCAAGTCAGTCACACAAAAAACCTTCTTTCACAATGTGAAATAACACTAATAATAGCATTGATCTCATTTTATTCACATAGTAAACAAAACTTCATTGAGGCAGAGCAAAATTTTCCAGAAGTGATAAAAACAGTGTTCAAATGCTACAGGGTGGAAGTTTTTATCCACCTGCTAATGAACAGAACACCTGCTTTAAGAGATTCCACGTTACAATACTTCACTTGAGGATTTATGTTATTGAGATATGTCACATAAACTATAGTTGAGTTTTAAAAATGAATATTTAATTTAAGTTGTTATTTACTTCGTAGCATTTTGTACTTCTACATTTCCCTGAGCCTCCTAGTTCAGTGCTTGAACAAGGTAGTCTCTAGTTATTAGAGAAGAAACATACCCACTATGCTAATGAAGCATATCTAACAGCAGTGTTCAATGCGACCAACAAATATAAAGTTATTTAATTAAAAGTGAATGTACAACTTCTGTCACTTGAAAATAAAAAAGTATGTTATTCACAATATTGTAATAAAAGTTTCCTTAGCTATAAGCTGAAATTTATCAGAAGATGGTCACCTGTTTTTTCTATACCACCATAAAGTATATTTGCTACATCTTCCTTTACTTACGTAAAACTCTCAGAGGGTTTAAAGCAAGGAACATTTTACGAAATAGTAATGTTAAATATTTAACCTGCTTCCAATTTAACACCTCAAACTGACTTTCCCCATTTTTCACTCTCTCCCAGGGACTGCCAGAGAAGCAAGAGGAACAAGTTTCTATTGACTGGCACATTATTACAGGTAATTTTATCATCCAGTTCTTAAATTAGGAGAGGTATTAAATACTACATGTCCAAGGGTACAAGGTGCAGGGATCGTCAAAAGGGATCTGTACAGCCACAGCCTTCTACAGATAACTTCTAAGCAGGCATTCATCCTGATCTCCCCTAAAGTCAAGTCATGAAGTTTTTACTTTGTTGGTAAACTGGAGGACACTGGAAGGAGTTTTACTTGAAAAAAGAAAAATATTATTTTCACCAGGATACAGGGAGGCCTTTTTTGACAGTACAAGGAAAAAAAAAAAGTAACTTGAAATATACACTTCAATTAATTCATTTTCAGGTATCTCAGGGTTCAAACTTTGTGTTCTCTTCAAAGTACTCATATGACATCTATGATCCAGCAAATTCATCATCAAAGAAAAAGTTATGTGGTCTACTGCTTTGTGAATAGTTAAGCATTATTACAGCTGTTTTGCTAATATTTTAATAACCTAATAACTACAAAGCCCTTCTGCCAATGCAAAAGCAAATGCTGAGATACAGCTGTATCTCCAATGCTAGATCAGTTTTAGAGGCCTTACACGCTATCCTTTTTTGTTTCCGTTTCAACAAACCTTACTAAAAGCAAATGACATTTCAGCATTGCACAATAATTTTAATTTTTCAGTGTTGGTCCTGTTTGTCAGCCAATGAACAGTGCGTATTTAATAATATATAATTTATTCTTCTGGAATATGAAGATGCCACTTAAAAATACTAAGTATAATATAGAATACTTGCAAACACACAATATTACTGCTGAAGTGTATTTTTACCACGCATATTTCTGCACATATATTTACAGAAGGGAGCTCCTTATGACCTTCAGAGCTTTTAAATCTACGAAGTAATAGGTCTTGCTAATGAAGTCAGTAATAACCCTCATTTCCCTGCTCAAATAATAGACTTGTAATAGCTTCAAAGCAGCTGTTACTGTCTACACAAACTATCCCGTAAGTGTGTGTAGAATACCATTCTAGTCCTTAGTGAGCTTGGCAAACTTGGCTCAGGAATGACACGAAAACTTGTATGCACCACATTACAGGAGCTAACCTACGGTAGCAGCATAGAGCTGTATTCCATTTAGTCTAATCGTTATTTTAAATGGCAAAGAGGCATCTGGCAAGAAACAACAGGAAATGAAGAACCCTTTCATTATGAGTTATCTGCACACAGTTTCTGAATGTTTACATATTTCTTCTGCTCAACTAACCTTTTGGTTACACAATAAATCATGCCTAAATCCAAACATACAACCTTTTAAGTTCAAGTAAATACAGTGAAATGAAAGCTCTCCGTATTTACATTAGAAGACAGTTCCTGAGAAACCCACTTCAGTCATTCACTGTACTTAAGGATGCAAGGTGCTGAGGTCTGACTTCAATGTGATGGGGACTGAAGTGACCAGGGTTACAGTTCCTCTGCCATCAACTTCCTGTGTAACTATCAGTCAGTCACTTCACACTGCAGTGCTTCAAGTAAACATGCACAATATTTCTGCCTTCCTACCTTTCATCTTATAATGAGCAATTTTTGCCTCTAATATCTGCTCCCAACATGAAGCCATAATCTTGGCTGGTTACTCTGGATGCTTCAGAAATACCATTAAAAACATAGCCAAATAAGCAATTTTAGCACAACTCAGAAGGAAACACATAGCTGAGTTTATCTAAGCCGTTTTTTGAAACCTGCAAAATCTACATCATAATCTTCTAATTCAAGGAAACTTCCAGAAAAGTTGCAGATTTAACTAAAACCCTGTCTTTTCTTTCAGGGATATGATTGATAAGATAAACTATAATGAACTGAACTCAGCCTCAGTAGGTAGAAATAGGCAAGTATTTTTCCCTAAATACTCAAAATTATTCACTCCGAGTCACCCTTGGGAATGCAAGAAAACATTGGTCAAACTCGCATAATAGACAAGAATCTTGAAACTTGTTGTGATACGAGTCAGCATCACTTTGCAAATTCCTTCTTCACCGTAGGTGTGCTCCACTGCACAAGAGATGTCACTCCTCTTTTAATTACTATGTCCTAAGACTGGAAATACGATTTTTGCCCTGTAATCCTGGTTATAATGCTGACCCTCCTTGCCAGATTTTTGTTAGTTCCTTCAGTCATTCTACTTCAATTTCAATAAGGGACAAACAACATTAACAACTGTGACTTTACTGTGGTAATACTACATGTGTCATCTGAGGCTTTGATAACTAATAACAGTGGAGGTGAGGGGAAGCTGGAATATGTAGGCCTGTGTGTACATGGGAGAGACTGAAGTTTGTTAAATATAAAAAAGGATACTCATGGTTCAGCAACCTATAGACTCCACTCCTTTGAAAAGTCATCTCTGCAAGCACTTTCTGAAAGATTAAAGATTTTAGAAAGTAGAAATTTAAAGATCAGTTAATTATATAATCAGGATATGTAATTTTGGCACAGACCTGAAGATTCCACCTCTTTGACATAAACCTCAGGTCAGAAGTTGTCCATGAAAAATGATGTCATTTCCCTTTCTTTAGATCCTTATATTTAGTTGACATTTAGAAATGTAATACATAGGCAAGAGTTGCTTTAAACTCAAGTAAATGACACATTTGTACTCATGTACACAGACGGCAGAATAAAATGAAGCAGGGTAGAATAAAATGAAGCAGCACCATGAGAAAGGTCAGGCCTGATGGTTCAAGCACACTCAAACTCAACATGTGGTGGAACAGCTTTACTGTGACTTTTCACTTGATTAGAAGAGATCTGATAATTCCAACGAACCCAAACAGATCGTACTTAGTATCTTATCTTCCACTAGTCAAATTAGTATTAGCCACGCCTGTTCTAGAATGCATGATTTTCTTGGAGGCCATTCTCTTCAAAGGACATTGAACAAAACAGTTTTAGAAAGAAATCTTGGTAATTTCTCATTAAAACAAAAGGAAAATTCAGTCAAGTACTAACTCAAACACAACTTAAATTGAAGAAAATAATTTTACATCATTTGAGCAAATCCAAACATAAAATCAAACCGAAATGTTCCATATGTTATTCTTCTTGTTTTCCTTCTGGCAGCAAATCATAAAAGCTACAATACTTTTGATGCAAATACGCTTAAAGAATAGTTAGTAATAAGGAATTCAAAGTATTTCTTTTGCTAAGCTATCCTGTAAATTAAAAAAAGGGGAAGCATTCACTTCAACCTGCTGTTGTGTTTTTTTAATTAGCAAAACACTAGCTATGAAAGAAATTTCCTTTCTTAAGAAAGATTAAAAGTAACCTTCACACAGGTAAGCAAGAAAACATCTTTTTTTCCTTACAGTTTATGATAAGGATGCATTTCAATTTATATTTTTTCATCAACTGCCCATTTCAAAGTAAAAATGAATCTCTACATAAACATACTCTAGCGTATAATATTCAGTTACTTAGCAACTTGTAGCACACAGAGAAAATACCAAGCCAAGGATGTTAGCCTGTTTAATATTTTCTCCCTATTGTGGATATTCTTAAATCTTGCACTTCTCAAACATGTACGCTAAGATATAAGCTATAAACCTCATGAAAAACAGTGACTGGACAGCCTTCTACTTGTCGTGATAGGTATGGAGCCCTTCAAATGGCAAAATAACTAGATATATGCATATTGCCACAAAAATTTGAGTTTGCTTCTTAAAAAATACCAATAAATGATTTTTCTACATTTCATGAAATTTTAGATTTTATGCCCCAACGCAGACAGTGTTGAAGAGGACATATAATGAGGACACACAGTATAACTGAAAGGCACATATTACTTCATAAGGTATTCTGTTTAGCAAGCTGATCCATTCCACATGATTAAACGAACAGATTTAAAACAAATCACTTATTATTATGGCCTCAGCCTGAGAAGATTCTCTCCTTTCTGTTAACTCAAGTTCCTTATACAGATATAAGATGGATTCTAAGCCTTTTAAGAAGAATTTATTAAATTCAAGTGATTTCTGAATGTTCATCTATTGCTGCATATGGGATTTTTTTTTACATTTTGCAAAAAAGAAATCTACTGGTATTTTTCATGTAGAGACTTACAGGTACATGGACTTTTCTAAACATTTCAGCTCCTTTGCGTGCATCCAATAAAGCCACGTCTTGTGGAGTGGAGACGATCACAGCTCCTGGGAAAAGAAAACATTAAATCCCATTTAAATGTGTATTACGAATTATCCTGCTAAATATTTTGATTATTTAAGACATGCTACTAAATTCAAAATAGTCACACATTTATATGCTTTTAAGGAAGAAAATGATGGCAGGTTTTGTATCATACAATGATCAAAATAACTGAGATATGATATGAAGTGATACAAATATTTTAGATACTTTCATCATAACTTTTTCTATGCAGAAACCATTTATACTTTCTAAATGAGAAAAATTATCTAGTATCACACAACCATGCACAGAAGACAATGGTCCACATGCTGACAGAATGCAGAGGTGGTACTCTGGGAATATCTACATAGTAACAGTCCCATGCCATAATTATATTTGAAAGCTTTTAATTTAACAGTAAGCCTTGTTCTAAAATCAGGAGGCAGCTGCTTGTAATCAGACTGTTATTTTCTGGACCTGCTACGCTTTCTTGAACCATGTCACACTAGACACCAGTGCATTTGTATGAATGATACCACAAAGGAAGGGGCCAACTCATGCATGCTTGCACTAGGTTTGAATAAAGTGTTGCTCACTGTTCAGACACAGCTCCAGGTTACCTGATAATTAGTACTCCTGAGAGTTATTAAGCATATAAAACAGCTAGAGCTCCTTGTCAAAGTTAGATTCTAAAGTAAAGTAAGCCTACAAGTTACTATCCTATACTGTTATTACTTCTTGATTAATACAGAATGCAAAACCAATACAGACATCAGAATATTCCACATCACTTCACAAAGAGCATCTTCTTCCAAATGCTCAGGGGTTTCAAATATTATTTCCTCAAAACTTGCAACAAAAAACTGTTCATGCTCGTCACTATTTTAGAAAAATGCAATGTACAAGGGAGCATTACTGATCAATTGACTAGCTTTGGTTTCACATTGACCATCTAGTGTCAAAAGTCTCTGTTATAAAAAGATTTCTGTAGAGTCACGTTATGCCAACCATGCACAAGAAATTTATGTCAAATTTCACACTAATAGCAATTACAACAGACAATTCTAGATGCTTGGGACAGTTTCCTACTGGGCCTGCAGTTCCCAATCCTCGGTGTACATGGCAAAGGAAGACGTGGGTTGATTTCCAGAGGCACGCAGCCCTGGAATCGCTGGCAGGGACCAGAGCTCCAGAAGCCCTGGCATTCTGAGAGCACTCCTGGCTCTGGCAGCACTGGGACAGGAGGCCCTGCCCTTTACACCGTCCATCTACTGCTGAGTGGGATCTTGCCTGCTGACAGCCAGCCATTTCCAAACACTGCCTGACAGTGTATTTGAATGTTTTCAGCCAGCATTCTTAACCTCTAATTTGTGAAAGAAAAATACAATCTGGCACCTCGTTCCTGAAAAGCTGCCGATCTCTGCCTTACACTGTATTATACACAAGTCCAAAAATTGAACAGCACATGTAACGTACCAAGCAAATTCAATTTCCCTATTTGCTAAAACTCTGGCGTCCAAATAATTTGCTGGTATTCCCAAACCAACCTGCTTCCAATGGCATCACAAAGAATAATGTGTAAGCCTTTCAGTTACACTGAAGTCACCTTAGCTCCTTATTTCACCAAATGCAGGGTTACACTTTACAGCACCACTGAAATGTAGGGTCAATTTCACAAAATGAAAGCACCTTTCCCTAAAAGCACAGGCCGCAAGTAAATAATTAGACTTAGTGTCCTTGAGATTATTGCATACTTGTAAAACAAAGACCTTTCAATACGCGAAAAAAATGCTTATTACTGCTTTCTTTCCAAAGAAAATTGGAAATATGTGCTTGTGTGTATACGCACTTTTATTCAGACTCTTCTCCAAAGATGGTGGCTCAGCATTCCCTGGATCTTCACATAGAAGCTAACAGGCAGTCAACAAGACTGAAGTCTACATTTTCTGGTTCATCATTAATTGTTTTAAGAATCTAATAATTGGCATGGCATGAAGGACAGATTATGCACAACAAAAACACCCACTAGAACCACAAGCAGCTTAACAGAGAGGTATTTTTAACTAAAAAATTCTCATCCAAAGGGAAAAAACAAAAATGCCAAAAAGACCCAATGGCACATTACAGATTCTGGGCTGCCACAAGCACCAACGGTATGTACAAAAAACCTCTGGCTCCTGAAATACATGAGTTGAAATTATACTTGTGGACAATTTCCATGGCTTCTTCCACAGAATGAAAGCCAACATGCTCAAGAAGCTGCTGTTGAGGGTGAAACAGTAATTTCTCTCCTGTTTTGCTTTTTACTCTGAGCTAGTTACAGGCAAGATTTATTCACAGCCAATTTAAACTGACTTACACCAACACCCTACAAAACAAGTATCTTCTCTCTTCCTTTGGTACATCTGCTAGTCCAACAAACCCAACCTGAAGTTCAAGAATTCAAATTATTTGCAGCATTATTTCCTTTACTAGCAACCAAATATGGTAAATGAGACTTTCCACAGTGCTCCCCTCCCTGAATAAGTTTGCACAGGTTTAATTCAGAAAATAATTCAAATGATAAGCAAGAAAGAATGCAGCCTACATTTTCCTTGCTATCTTGACTCTACACAATTAAAGGGAATATCAAACAGTTAAGAGTTATTTTGATCAATAAAGTAATGAAATATGATGGAACTCATGCACACAGTACATCTCTTGAAGCAATACATGCAATGTTTACACAAGTGTCTGAATGAGACAAACTGAGGCTGACAAATTCAACGGAGAAGCTGCAGAAACTATAATGCTATCACACTGCACACTGAAACATACTAAAAATTCTGTGTTTGCAGTTGTGTGCAGAAAAATAGTTTCTATGCCTTAAGCATACCAAGGATATCTAAGTAGAGCACATCTATGTTTAACTGACTTATCTACTTATTAATGCATTCCATTTATTTTTTTAATTTCAACGTATTCCTGTTGACAAAAAGCTGATGCACATTCACTGAATCACACAGAATTCACTGAATCACACAGAATCTGTGAATGGGTCAGGTTGGAAGGGACCACTGGAAGTCACCTAGTCCAATCTCCCTGCTAAAGCAGGGTCCCTTAGAGCATGTTACTACAGATTCTGTCCAGATAACTTTTGAATATCTTCAGTGATGGAGACTCCACAACCTCTCTGGGCAGCCTGTTCCAGTGTTTAATCACCTGCACATGAAAGAAGTTCCTGCTATGTTCAGGTGGAATTTCCTGTACATCACTTTCTGCCCACTGCCTCTCTTCCTACTGCTCAGCACCACCAAGAAGAGTCCAGTTCCTTCTTGACACCCTCCCTTCAGATACCTATACACATTGATAAGATGCCCTCTCAGTCTTCTTTTCTCCAGGCTGAATGGCCCCAGGTCCCTCATAAGTGACATGCTGCCATCCCCTATTCTTCTTAGCCCTTTTCTGGTCTACCTACAGGAGCTCCATGAGTCCTTTGTACTGAGGGATCCAGAACTGGACTCAGCACTCCAGGTGAGACTGCATTAGTAAAAGCTATGTTAACTGTATTTTTAATCCTTAGGACACATTATATATAGAGACAGAACTACCAATACCCTGTAGCACTGATGTTTGCCTTTCTATTTCAACCCCAGGTCCTTAATCCTCAGTAAAAGGAAGTTGTGCCTACACAGCATATTGGTACCTTTCTGGTGGACTGGTGTTCAGGAAATTACAAGTGCTGAAACAGCCTATAATTTCTGTGTATAAAAAATATCACCTATATTCACTGCATCATTAAGGCTTGCATTAGATGCTTTGAGTTACAAAGCATAAGGTGAAATCTCACCAAACTTTAGCTATAGTCACTTTGTACCCCACCAAAAATACACAGAGGTCTTAAAAGCAGCTGATCAGCAGCAGTGTAGCAGGTCTACCTTAGGATGAAAAGGATTCCCCTAACATATTCTTTTTTCCCCTCCAGTGTCTTCACAGACAGATTTCAGAATCAGGCTACGTGTCTCTCATCCAAGACAGATGATTAAGGATCCCACCACACAAGAGTATTAGACCATGTCTTATATCAGCCTCTTAGCTAACAGTGCCACCTCAAAAGCTGTGAAGTATAACTGACCAGGGCGACTGACAGAGTTCTGGAGGATAAAGACACAGAATAATGGTATCTACTGACTGACAGGCACTGAACGCTCTTGGCAAGGAACAATATTCAAGCCTCAGTACAGCTGTAGATGGTCTGATCTGACCACACTGCTCATGTACTTTTTCTAGTTTTTGCTACCTTTTCCACTGCATTAGTTTTAAACTTCTAGGTGAGATCTTCCAGTCATAAATAGCCTGGTTAACCTGACTCTTCTCTGACACAGATCTCTTCAGAGCCCCTCTGATCTTTTGTTAAATTTCTTGTCACTTCATAGATAAAATGTGACTGCAATTACAGATACAGTTTGCACTTGAAGATGCAGAAAAAGGTCATGCAAGAACGAAGACTTCTGTAATTTCAACTGGCAATGATTAGAGATAAACTAATGCTAGAAAATGGTTCATCTCCTTGGATAAACCTTATAAAGAAGTTCCTTTAGCTTTTGTGTGTGGCATCTCATTACAACTAGCAACTTAAAAGAACCGCTAATGTGACTTTCCATTACAGGATCCTCACTTCAAATTCATAATACAGAACTGTCCCAAAGGCGGGATCCTGGCTGCGTCACACCTCCAGCCTGCTTGCTACCTTCTTCTTGGAGGAGTCATTGAACAACTGCTCAGACAGGGGATGTTTCCAACAGCCACACATCCTCTTCTGCCCAAGAACTAGCAGGTAATAAGAGACCAGGACACCACTGACTAGCCCACATGAAAAAAGAATGGAAATCTTAAAGCAACATTCTTCCTCCTGCTCAGTGGAATTATCAGTGAAACAATTGGGCAGAGGAATACCACAAGCTGGATAAAGATGTCAACCTAAAGCTAAACTGCCCTCATCTAAACTGATCGGTAAGTATTATAACATCCATTGCACACCAGATCACATGGAGAAAGATGTGGAAAGACAACTCTCACTGTGGTAAAATGTTTGTTTTTGGTCATGGCAAACTGAACACGTATGTCACACTAACACCCTTTACAATGCAGTATTTATTTAGTCAAAACACTAAACGTTATTTTTTAAACAAAACACTAAAAACATTCAAAATAACATCGGTGAACAAGCACTATATGCAAAGCACAGGCCTAAAACAAAAAGCTAATCCCTCACAGACACTGCCACTTTGCACTTTTTCTTAGCTATCTGAATTAGCACTTTTTTGCTCAGCTCCATTCCACCTCCTGCTTTCAAGGACATTTGCCAATCATGTCCAGATTATTATGAGAATTGTACTAGGCAAGAGCAAAGTCCAAATAGTCTCTCTGACAAATGAATGTGATTTTTTTTAAATGAGAGGTCCTAATCCAAAGAGAACTGGGTAAAAGAGTGACTCTACTACAGAAAAAAAAGACAACAGTGAGATTGCTTCAATCAGCTCCCCAAATCACTCTATTCTTTACCTTCTTCCCCTGGACATGGGGATGGTAAGGAACAGATTTGAACATTTACTTTTTTCAGAAGAAATAGCTAGAGGAGAAAACGCAGTACCATTATTCATATTAATTTCTCTCACCTTCAGCAATTGTCAGCTGAACGCTAGGCTAGTTTGTTCTTCCTATTCAGAATAACTGGCCTAAAAACTAACAAGGCAATTGCAGTTCATCTAGTACTTAGCATACACTTAGCCACTGTTGCCAGACCTAAGAGGGCCCAGTTTGCAAAGCCTCTACTCTTCACAATTTTTTTCCTGAATACCTGGAAACTATTTTTCAGAAACAATAAAATTTAAAGAACTTGCACTGAATATACTATCACTCCAGCTTCAACAGGCAATGTGTGTTAACTCAATCTCCATGAGCCAAGAATGAAATTTAAATCTATATTGAAAGAGTGTGAGATATTAATATGTAAACTTGTACTATATTTTGGTCTCTAAATTAAGTTTACAGAGTCTACTGAGTCTGACAGCTCATAATGAAGCACCAGGAGTGTCCAAAGCTAAGATAACCCTGACAATAATTTGCATTTGTCAATTACATTTATTTTGACAACAGAAGCAGACTATTTCAGCATGCAAATCATATTTGGATGAATACAAAGAACTGTTTTTAAATCCCCACTGGTGTGACTACGGGTTTTTTTCTGTTTTTCAATCTATCTTAAACCTACGTGCCTTTCCTTTCCTGCACCTATTTAAAACATCAAAATACAGCAAGAAATGAAGAGTAACTCTACATCAAAATCTGATATTAAAACTATTTGCCATTCAAAATTAGATCAAGTAAAATTTACTATTACCCAAATGGCACCCATAAAACAGCTTCAACAATTTACTGCAGAAATGTACCTTCACCACAGAAAGAGAAAGCAAGCTCAGAAATTGAGAAAAACATTGCATATTACCGTTAAACTAAAAGGAAAGATCAGATGCCTTGCAGCTGTGGTTTGCACCAAAGAGATTGCAACAAGGTGCAAACAAACACTTATACAAAGAGCAATGACAGAATACAGATACGCTGCTTAAACTGTATGTTACACAATTTGTAATGTAGCGCTGGGCTTTTTTTGATCATTTCTCTTCAGAAAACAAAAGAGAACAGCACCATACCTACTCAGCTTTCAATTTCAGATAACTTAAAAAGTCACCCTTATACAAGTCACAATTCTTTTTCATGCTAAATCATGCATAGTTTTATAAAACATCAACAGTATTTTTTAAAAGCTGATCTGAAATTCTCCATTTACTGTTTTTAATGTTCATTTCTAAAGAGACAGTCTACTCATCACCTGGAACTCCCTGTTCTTGTATATTACTATAAATTGAACCAAGATCTGGTTCTCTTCAGTCCCACACACTGCTATAAAATAGTTGTGCACACGGCTACACCCTGGTCTGTGTGACACTGACATAAATATGAGTAAGTAATTTGATTTGCAAGTTTGGTGTGTCACATGACAAAGAATTTAAAACTGCCAGATATCTTGCAGTTGGTGGCATCCCTTTACTTTTTCCTTGTTCCATGTACATTGAATAGAAATAAGACTTTTAATGTTTAACCAGTGAGACAAAAACATGCTTTTTGGTTTTATTTAAAACAATCTATCAAAACACTGCTGTCAAAAGAAATCCTATTAATTACAATTCTTTGAAAATTCATATTTGAACTAACAAATACTCCTTTAATAAATATTTCAGCCTTACCTGAAAAAGGTATTCAGAAGACAATTAAGACATAGATATTGGTGAAAGATGCAAACAGTCATAAAAATCATACCATTTATAGGATAAGGCAATAAAAAAATGGTAGGAACTCTGTGTTATGTTGATTTTAAATCTGAGAGGTGACGAAAGTAATTTCTTGTATGATTGGCAATGGCAATGCTTCTGCTTTTATAGAACTTGAGAGAAACAAAATAGTATTCACATTGCTTTCACTTTGCTTATCTTGACTAATTGTCTGATTCCTATTAAAAACCTTTTCAGAGCTTATTATTATAAAGATAATAATAATATGTGCTTTTTATGGGGAAAAAAAAGGTTATTTCGGAAGGTGAGAAAATTAGGAACACTGAAATAAAACCTGAAGCCTTCTACCTTTAGGTCTCCTCTACAAACACAGTTCAGTTCAATACTCATTACTGTAATAATTAAAAGATTGCTTGGTAAGATGTGAAATTATTTGTTAGTCCCAGTCAGCTTCCCACTGGGCAGATGTACACTTCTAATAGTTTTCACTGCTATGGCACCTCAATATCCAAAGAAAAGGGTGGTATGACACACTTTAGCAAACGAAGCCATTCCAGTATTAACCTGGAGCTGGTTCTGCCAGCTGAGACAGTGTCAGTCTCTAGAGCTGTCAAGCTGTCACACTTCACTCACACTGACTTCACTTTAACGTTAATGAGAGGGCAGCAGAGAGCCTAATTTAATGGTCAGCCCCCACAATGCAGCTTGTCCACGAGGCAGAAACACTCGGGCAGGGCTCTGAGACTGCCACTCAAACAGAGACGCTCTTGCTGCTTCCCACGCAGCCCTTGCACTCTGAAGGGAGAGAATAATAAACTTTTCTCCCAGTCTTTAGGGAGGCTAATTATCCATCTCCAATAATATTTATTAAATTTATGGCTCCTTTAGCTAAATGATCAAACAAATACACACAGTTAGATTTCTCAATTTAGCAACTAGGTAATGCAAAGGAATCAAAGCCTTATTTTTCATAATATCATTAGTTCACACTATATCTTGATAGCAAACATCATATCATCTGAAACCCTCTGTTTTTAAAATATTTTAAAAGCTGCAAATGTGTAAGGACGTTTCGAACTTTTCCAAGCATGCACGTTCAATATATGATAAAGAACCCACTTCTGGAAGTTTTGTTCATGCAAAAGATGGAACAGAAGAATAAAGCAGAAGTAAGGAAGCAGAACTCAACACAAATTAACTAACAACGGACATGAACAAAGCCATTTTCTCCAGACTGATCCTAGATTTCTATCGGGAAAGCAAAGTTGCGTCTGAAGAAAGCAGCTGTCTTTATGTAGAAATATGTATCACATTTTCAAGCTATCATAACATTCCTCATCTACCAGTTTTTTGAAGAATGACTGCAACATGAGCAAAGTTACAGATGAATAAAGAGTAATATGCTAAATAAGATGTGTCTCCCCATAAGGTGACTAAGACTAATAAAAACAAAACCAAAAGTCACAGTAGTTTCCTTTTCCACCTTCTTTTAAAGAAGGAAAAATTCCCACACAAAACTGCTGCTCCAGCCAAGGCTGCATGAGGCTGATATTCTCTTTAATGACTACTGGAACTATAAGACATATCTTGTTGCGCTGCTTTTACACCCATTAGGTATTCTTCTAGCCTTCTTTTGACTCAAGAAAGCTATGGGACCTGTGATGCAGGAAAAAAACCCAGCCCTGTAAAATTAAAACCCAATACCATTTCACACACCCTATCCGTGTCTTTCTTATGCTCAGATGTTGCAAAGCTACAGTTTCTCATGCCCCATCTGGGCGAACCCACCACAAACAAAACATCTTTTTACCAGTGCTCTTTCTCCCACTCACAGAAAATTCTGTAAGTGGCTGGCAATATGTGTGAGGGTTTTGTAAATTTGTTTAGAGGCAAAATAAAAATATTCTACGCTGCCTATCCTGAGGAAGCCACAGATTAATAATGAAGGAGCCATAATGCAAATACTGTATCTCACATATGCATGCACGCAAATCAAAGAACAACTTTCATGCAAATTAGATAATGCACTTCTAAATTTACTAAACTAAGATATATATGTTGTCTCTGAGGAAAAACAGAGAAATTATTCCACTAATACCATGACTGTTCAAGGCATCTTCAAAGGATAAAGAAAGAAAGCACAAGAAAACGGGAGAGGGAACAGAGTGGCACAACACCAAATACTTTCTGTAACAAAGTAAAAGACAACACAGGGCTTAGAAAATACGAATTGCAAATGAAGATGGAGTCCCCAAAGCAACAGAATTCTGTAGACTGCTCCAAAGATATGATCATCAAGACCTGTAACACTCTCTTCCACAGCCTTGAAAGGAACCAAGTTGAAGAAAATAAAAGCATGCTGAACAATGCTATGGACTCTTTGAGAAAAGAGATAGAAAGCAAGTAACGAGCAAAAGAAGAAAGCACAGCTCAAGCTGTAATATACAAAAATACATCCTTCCAATGAGGGTGAAAAATAGCCACAATAAGCAAGAGAGAAAATTCTTCCTAACTCACAAATTCATTAAGCCAGTAAGAATACAGGGAATTACGTATCTTATCACTCCTTGTCTGCTGTGGTGGTCTTCATCAAAAGCAGAATGCATTATTTTTTTTTAAACTGCAAGAGTCAACTTCAGCACGGTCAACAAAACCAACTAATGGGAAAGACAAATGTAAAGCGATGCTATCACTCCTAATTTTATAAAGCTAGGATTGATGAAAAAATAAGCCGAACTGAACAACTGTAGGAACAATGCAAAGCCATTTCAGAATTCAAATAAAAATCAGACGTCAGCAAAATTTAGGAGAAATACAGGTTTAAAGTAATTTCCATCACCTCTCTGTCCCAGAGGACACAGTGCGCCACCATAACCACTCACACTCCAGAAAGCAGTGAAGCATTCTGTGGGGAAAGGGCACAACAATCCCTTGACAATCAAGAGTCTAATGACCTTTTCTATGTTAAATCAGGACATTTAGGTGCATTGTAGTAAACAGAAATTATCGATACCCATTGTACTTAAAAAAGCCCCTAATAAAGCCACAACTCCTTAATTGCATAATTTAACTACCCTTATGTACGCGATTCAGTTAAATTCTACCTTACCAAAAACTTCTGTGCCACGGTCGTGTTTCACCTCATTGCTTAAAGCCCTGGGAGTAAAAGGCCCTCCTGCTTTGCTACTGACACATGCAACCTACTAAGCACTGTATCTAAGAAAATGGGTATGAATTACAGTTTGCTTTTTATCACGTGCTCCAGGTCATTGATAAGGTAAGGCACTAGAAGTCTCCTCTTTTACTTCTTCTGGGAAAAAATCATTATATTTTTCATTACAACTCTTGTTGATTTGCTCTCTTCCATCACTCAACAAAATCACAGGCAGCAGAAAGAACCTCCCATGATTATTAACAATTTCAGGGCAACAATGTTATGGCTGAGTTAGCATGTTTCCGAACATTTAAGCTTTATATGTCAAAAGCTTTAAGTTTTTCTGGACTTGACATCATTGAAGATTATGAGATCTTCACCACACAGCGTTGACACCTAATTTGTCAAAAAATTTGTCTTCTAAATATATATATCTAAATATGTATATTTACATATTACTGTGGTTATCATGTTCAACTGATTGAAGCTGAGCCATGACTGTATTAAGGAAAATGCCTGATTTTGTTTAAGGACTCCTTTCAAATCTGTAGACATACCTGTCCTGTCAATGGTTTTGCTATGAAAGCAGGATATATGTCCCAAAATCCATTAGCTGTTGTCTTCTTAGAGAGGGGCCCATCTCCTACCTATGTCTTAAGGTAACTCTTTAATCCTATCTTACGAAGTTTTAGAGAGACACAGTTCTTTATTAATAAAACTTACAGACAGTCTGGGAAGAGTTCTACATGTAAGTGAAACAGTTCTACCAATTTAATATTTAGTAGATTCACTTCAGTGTGTAACTGCCACTGAAGTGCAGAGACAAAGGAGTGCTGGAGGGAACCAGGGCCTGTGCACATGAGCCAGTCCGCACTTAGAAAAGAGTGAGTGCAGCAAAAGATGCTATCATTTCAGGTTTGTATCAATATACCTGTCTAATCCCATTAAAACTGGAGCAAGCAGTCCTACTGACTCCTTCATAACTTGGACTCACAAAATTGTTAGTCAGAAAAGGTCTCTGGAGGTCTTCTGCTGGCAACACTAGGTAAGGCCAGGTACGGATTTGTCTAGTACGATCTGGACAACCACCAAGAATGAAGATCCCATGGACTCCCCTCCTGGTGAAGAGCCACAGCGATCATTAAATTGGTCCTGAGACTGTAAGGATTGCTTTTGCTCTTTCACCACTGAGTTCCTAACATTGTTTATGTTGGTTATTGACAACTGCTTCTGTTGAAGCATGTCAGACAAGTAATAAACCATTACAGCCTTTTAGACCTCGTGAGACACTTACGCATTCTTTCAGAAGCAGAATTTCTAAGTCTTGCTGAAACCAATGAGATTAGAGGGCAGCCTGCACATGGCAAGATTGATTTGTCAAAGGCTAAATCCTCTACAAAAAGTAAAATTGATAACACAAAAGGAAGAAGAATGCATTAGCGTATTATAGTGCCAAATACTTTATCTAAATAAATGTTGTGAATTAACAGTGTTTTCAGTGTCTAACTAAAAAGCAATCATGAAGACAACCTACTTTATTGTATTAGTTTTACTGTGTAGTAGGTACAGACAAGAAAATTGTTTTCTACTACAAAACTTAGCAGTTTTTGGCAAGACTATCTTTCCTTCGAGTTACAGTTGACTTCTCAATCTTTTCAAAACTTATCTTAAAAGAAAATAACACAACTATAATGCAAACACATTAAACATCACTGATAATGTTTCCAACACCACACAACTGATAAAACAATTTCTTAGCATGCTGGAAAAAATTAAAATAATTTTTGACTGGTGTTTTAAAGTAAGATTTTTCTAAAGCTACCAAACTTAATTAAGTTCAAATCTCTAAAACAGTCAAGCAATACACATACCTGCAATTGGAATATTCTGTGATACTGACAGCTGTACATCTCCAGTTCCAGGTGGCATGTCAATTACTAAATAGTCCAGTTGACCCCAGTCAACCTAGAACACAACAATATAAACATACGTGGAAATTTAAGTGTTTTTATTTAAGGTATTTGGTGTATTGGTGCAATTCCTGTTTCTTACAATGTGAACAAGTGAACCAAGGACACCTAAAGGAATACTGAGATGCCCTCTCAGTCACACTTTCAGCACGGGATCAAGACATTATTTTCCTGAGACACAGTCTTGCTGATTACTCCAAACTCTGAGTGCAGCTTTATCATTAACTTCATTGGCATAAATCTTACTGAATTATTTCCCTCAAAAAATTAGCATTGACTTAAGACTTTTACTTTGCAGCTGCTTAATCATGGGTTAGAAGCACATGTCAGGTAAAAGTCAGGCTAAAAATCAGGGCAATATCACTTAGGAGTTGTTTCTATTAATTTAAGACTACTTTTGCTTCCTTCTTATCACTTGTTGAAACTACATAGTTTATTTACTACATATATATTTAGCCTTTTTTTTTTCCTGTTTTGTTGGTATGAAGTTCGAGCTATCGGTACTGGATTTTTCTCTAAGAAAAAGAGGTGTTGGGAAAAAAGAAAAATAAAGACAGAGAACACCCCAGATTTGTTAAATTAAAATCACCAGGTATAATTATACAGACTTACAACATTCTTAACATCACAAAATAAAAAAGTTTAATGGTTGCTAGACATCAAATGAGAGCAACCATTAAAGATTTTAGACTCCAACATGAGAATACTGTGATTACTTACATTTTTTTATTAGGACAGATTTCCAGGAGAGCCAAAAAACTCCCTAGAGCACGTTGCACCGAGATACATGTTCTATTAATGAGAACAGAAATGATCCTAGGCCTACTCTATTTAATGGACAGCCTAACTATACTTTATCTAAACATTTCCCAACAGATATAATGGAATTACATGGTATGTTTCTGATTCATACAACATATACAAGATACAACTGTATGAGTTGCTTTGAAACAGGAAAATCCCGAACTAGACCACTGTATTTTACGTATTTCCTCAAGTGTCATTTTAACAGCAAAAAATAATCAACACTTTGCCAGTCCCCTAGTTATTGTCATGGAACACTAGACCCTGTCAGGGGAACACTCATTCATTTTCATTCAGTTCTTGTATGGATGATGATCTTCTAGGGAAGCACATCCCATGTGAAATCCAGATCACTAACCCACTATGCACTCCAGTGAGAAATGGAATTTTTCTCTTTCCAAGGCAGACTAACGAAGAAGGAAGATTTCAGAGCACTTATGAGAGAACAGGGATGGGAAAGGTTAGCTGAAAATTCTAACTTTAGATGTCTAAATCTGGGACTCTCAGGCACACCTCTCTTTTCTCATTTTCTATACAAAGGCTGCGGGAACACTAAACAGTGCCTAAGATGGTCTAGTGAAACAGGAAATGCCACTTATGTTAACCACAGCAAACACTGCACTTTTTCACATTTGATATTGATCTACATCATCTATAATATCGATATTTTGTCAACAAAAATGACATACACTAGCAGATTTCTGAAATCAATGAGCATTCATAATCATATTGAGACTATGTAACCCCAAAGAAAAACTACATAGATGTGCAAAAATATACATACTGAAACAATCATGGGTAGAAGAGCCGTTTTATCTGGAAAAAAAAAGGTCTGTTTTTTACTTTGGTTTTCTTAACTAATCTTGCTTAGTTATTCACCAGGTAAATGCCAGTGCTGAAGAATGCCTCCTTGTCCAGTAAAAACTACTGTGCTCACATGAAGGCATGAACATCAAGTTTCTAAATTTCTTAATTAAAAATCAACCATTATAAAGGTGACAAATTGAAATTATACAGATGCAGTAGTTTACAACATGAATAAAGCCACATTCCTTGACAATTTGCAACTAAACACACAGATCTGCTATAAGTAACATGCATAAATCTCAATGTGCAAAACCCAGATATTTCATAATAATCACAACCATTTTGAAATGCTAGGTAGGTATAGGCAGTTTTAGTTTTTGAAAAGGATTAATGGATTAATTCAAAATACCTCCCCCCTCCCACATCTTCACGAAGGCTGATTCTGGCATCTTTTGTTAAGTTCATATATATAACATATAATACAATTCCGGTAATCATATTCTCCTTCCTTAAATGCTTCTACAGAATAGAATGAATAAACTAGTTTTTTGCTTTCTGCCTTGCAGCAAGATGCAGTCTGGAAACACTTCTATGAGTGGCATAGCACTACTATCATTCTGACACAGTTTCTAATCGTCTGCCAAAAACTCTCGGTTCTTGGATATATTATTGTAGAAAAACCCTTGGATATTTGGTGATTTTCAGCCCCTTTCTCCAGGAGCTCAAACTCAAGTCCTTTTAGGTACAGCACTGCCTTATGAAGTAGTACAAAACAACCCAAACCCCACCCTTACCGGTAACTGGAATGAAAAATATTTTCTCCTCAAGCTAAAAGCAGTCTGGTTTTGCATATACTTGCCAGTCCTAACTATAAGCTAGTTCCTCCTGTAAAACAAAATTACTTTCTGGGCTTGACCTAGCACTTTTCAGCCTTACCAGATGTTTTGCTCCTCCAACCTCTTCAAGCACTAGTCTCCTTCATCAAGTTCCATGTGATCATCCAACACACCAAGCATTACAGTTGTGCAACGCTACAGGAGGTGACCGCAAGTGCCAGTGGCTCAAAGCCTTTCCTAGACATTCAAATTTGTGGGGATACACAAATTTTTGCTCAAGAAGTTACTTTCAAAATTTACCCCATACAGTAGTAGGGGAAAAAGGGTACAGAAATCAGAAGGCATCAGAGCTTTCTGCCTCAAGCTTCCTTAGTAAGTGACCCCGTGAAGTCCAACATGCACTTTCTGGATTGTCCCATAAATACAGATTTCTAATACAGTTATAAACCTTCGAAAACTGAAGTTAATAAAGGAATCCGAAGCACATGGTGAATCTCACGGTAAATCTCATTGCTAGGCAACAGGAAAAATACTTTGTTAACACATAGTGTAATTAAATTATAATGCTTTATTTAATTTATGGCACTGTAAACATCTTACTTCACATATTTTCCTCAAATTCATAGACTGAAAAGAAATGCGCTGTCCATCAAATTAAGTGTGCTCTGTTATAATACTTACAAATACGAGCACAGAAAAATGGAGAAGCTACACCATCCCAACAGCAGTGGAGAGGACATCTTGCCACTGTGTAGAGTAGGAGGAAGACAGGCTTTTGTCCCACAAGTTCAGAAAAAGCCATAGCCAAGATACCAAGCTCCATAAGTACTGAATATATAAAAGAACTGAATATATAAAAGAACTACCCTCCACAAACCTCTCTGAGTCATGCCACTGCTGTGGGGCTGAACTGGTGAAAGTCAGGTGACAAACTAGATTGGAAAACGACTCCTAATTAAAACCAACCTTGTTTTTTATTTTGACTGTAGTCAAGTAGTTATCCTCACAATTTCATTTTCCTCTTTTTCATTTGTAATTCAGGGCAAGAAGGGAAAGCTGCAGCAAAACGATGTAAGCCATAACTTCTGGAAAGAACTGAGCTAGTGTATTTGCCTAGTAGTGAGCAGTAGTCTCTAGACATATAGGTTTGCTCAGACTTGGGTTGGGGGATGCTGCACGAAACCCCATTTCTCACTGTGGACTTCCTCTTACTTGCTTCTATTCTGCAAGGACTGGATGATGTTCACTTGCCCCTTCATTACCCTCCCACAGGAATACAGCAGTATAAGAATCTTTTATTAAACACATCATTGAATGTAATTTGGATAATTTGTTATAGAAGTGTACACTTTATTTAATGGGAGAAGAAATTCCAGGTCTGTTACTAAATTTCAGCATAGTAGAAAGAAATAGGGGAAAGACATTTTTAATTACATTTAGAACTGGAACATAAAATCAGGAGTGGCTTTTTGAAATCTACTATTGCCATTCATTCAACATTATTAAAATGGAACATATAATCAGGCTGTGATATAAAACACTAATTTGAATGCAAATCCTGTTTATATGCAACAATTTACCAAATCAGGACCACTGTCCTCATGTTCTCAATGAGTTCCAAGAAGTGTGTCTGTATGCAAATGTGGTTTCACACAAGAAAATGAGCTCAGATTAACAGCACATTACAGTAAACGAGCTCCCTTTGCAAGCAATAGGCAGACAGCGGCTACAAAAGCCTGCCTTGTAGCATCTGAAATCTGTCAGCACCTTTGCATGTACAGAGGTGTTAATGTTTTTGCCCCTCTAATGTATACAGTGTGTAAAACACTTCAAAGCATAGAAATGTAATTGCATTTTCCTTAAGCACAGCATTCATCTTTTTCAAAATGGGGTTTAACTTGACATTTATTGTTAAGCAATGTAATTAAGTGCCATGTGCTTCTGTGTATTTTCCCTTGCTCAGAAACCCAACGAATGCTTCTATGTAAATTACTTTAATCAATCATTCTATTTATGTGACAATCCATAATCAAAATACCAGATATGCATTTTGAGTAAGGGTTCTAAATAGCAAGTTAAACCCAAGGTAGAACACAGAGATATAGATGACATTTCTGCTGAGGAATGAAGCCTGAGCATCCTCTGTGCACGAGGCGGAAATGACAGAGCATTAGAACAGAAAAAGGATTGCTACTTATGACTTTAAAGTAATCCTCGTGTTTGGTTGTTTGGTAAATAACAGAAGATATTATTTACTTGTTCTTATTAAGAGGAATACATGCAGAGTTACAATCAAGCATTATGCAGGTGCAGACTTGGCAGCAGCCAGCCAAACTCTGAACACCAGGATCAGAAAAACAGCAAGAGCTACACTGGAGGCAGCTTAAGTTCTATTCCTGCCAGATCCATCCTCCTCTCCTAACTACTTAGTGTGTATATTACTGATTTAATCCAGGCAAGCAGCAGAACAAAGCAAAGGTAAGAAATTATGTTCTTAAATGAAGATTTACATACCTGTTTACATGTAGTTATGTGTTAAGATAAAACATGCATTTAAAATAAAAACCATGTATTTTAAGATAAAGCATGTACTTAAAAATAATTCCTTGAAAAATTACTTACAAGATGCTGCTTAGACACACACAGACATTAGGAACAAGTAAATCGTTCCACAGTGTAAGAAAACAGATAATTTAGGAATAGTATCATGAAACATGGCATTTTAATCTGATTTTTTTAATGTATTTTCAGAAGTATTTGAAAAATAAAGGACACATTCCCCAGATATGAACCACAAGATTTTTAGCCCCTACAGAAACTTTCTCTTTGGTAATATCATAACAGGATATGCCACATTGCTTAACAAAACTCGACACTTTCTGAACAAACACAGCCGCCCCTTTGACTTGTCCTCTGATGCTTCACCAATCTCAAAGCCTTGCAATGTAACACCATGAGAAACAGATGCACTGCAACAGTTCAAATTCCCTCTAAGGTATTTCTGAGCAGTCTGTTCTGCCAAGTTCAGAGAGAAATTGAGGTGAAACATAAGAACAGTTTGCTACAAAGACATCCACAACGAGAAGGAAATTCTCCTAGTCTTTCTCGATATAGGTTAAGAGTAACTTTTAGAAATAAGTGCCTAGGAAGAATGCCAGAGTCCTGTTCAATTCAACAACCAAAAGAAGCAACTGGCCTCCTCCTCCTCCTCCCTGACAGCTTTTAATAATGTTAAGAACTGAAGGCAAACACAGTAACCTGAAGTTGCCATCACCTTCATTTGTATAACTAACAAAACTAAACACGTCACAGAAGGCAACAATAAAGAGGTTATTCACTGGGGGATATTTTAGGAGATGGAGGGAAGGCACTTAACACCAAGCTTCTACAGGAAGCCTAGTCAGCTTGAAGGGCAGTCTAGAACGTCCACAAGAGCCTGGGGAGGATCTCTGGGGATGACTGAAAAGGAATAATTCTGATGAAGACTGTATCAGCACTGCCACATATAAAAGGCTCTTCCTCTAGGTTCAAGCTGTTACTAGAAAGAGCTTTTGTGAGCTGTGATTCCCATTTCCCAGGGTTTTTTCTCTAAAAAATGACAGTCTGGAAAGCAAACATCTACTATGCAGTCTTGAGACTGATCACTGGCCTGCTGCTATCTCTACCCTTGAATCACAGTCTGCAATACATAATTTGCAGAAACTTTTCTTCAGAAATACACCATATCTTTTTTTTCCCCCAGGTTCTACAACACAGAACTGCCTGTAGTTCAGCTGCTGAATAATGATAACAGGAAAAGAAATATGGAATAAGCAAGTGTCTATTCCTATGTCCTTTTGCAATAAAACTAAGCACAAAATAACATAAAGGTAAACAAATAAGAAAAAACTGGGCTAGCATCACATCTTCTAATTAAACTAATCACCAGGTTGATACAACTATGTTAAACACAGCTAAACTACAAATTCTCTTGGAGTTCTCCTTACTAATACACAAAGGCAAAACCATTGTTTAGCTATTGAACCCAAAGCCAAACAACACATTTTTAAGGCAGTATTATCAGGACCCAACTTAAGCTCATAAAGTTTATATAAGCTGTCTGAATCAGATTTTCCCTACAATAACAACAGAAGGAAACACTACAAGTGTTGGCAATAAATATCAAAAGGAACAAGCTTAATAAGGCCACTCCCCATATGTATTTCAGCCTATACTTCTCTAATGATGTTAAAAGCTGATATATAATTTAAGAATGAATTCTTAAGCTATGCAACGGAAAGCAAGGTTCCTAAATTGCTTCATAAGTTAAACAACTTCCTTAAGCTTCAGTTCATTTTCTGGTACAAGAAAAAAATTTATAAATTCTTTATTGGAGTACCAACACTCTATTATAGGTACCATTTCATGACCATCACTGAAACAGTGATTTCAAATCAGCACTTAAACTAAAAATCATCAGATTAAAAATGCCAGAAAATTCTGTTTCTCAACTACAATGTATAATGTTTTTTTGTACAGAAAATGGAATTTCTAAAGAGGGCAGTCTAAGGCCTTCTGAAAAAGGATTACTGAAGAAAGTAACATGATAGGTGTTGTTCAAGTCACTTAAAAATGCTGCTGAAGAAAACCCTCCAATATTACCATAAATAGTGCAACATAAAAACTCAAATAGAATCAATTAGGTGTAGACAGCTGAACAGAGGTCAAAAGACAGTAAATCTCAATACAGAGCATCATTTTCTGCCTGAGATGTTATCAGGTTTTAAAGTAACTAGCCTTGAGTTGAAACATGAATTTTAAATAATAAAATGGTGGGTTTTCCTTTTTTTAAAATAACCCGTTTTTTACAAATATGGATTAAAATTTGTCCTCCAAAATTTCTGTACTGAAATTCACAAGTATATCTTCCTCAGTCACTGAATTCAAAAAAGTCACCCCTTGCAAATAAAACCAGTGTTGGAGAGTTTGCTTGAATTATGTCAAAGCACAACAATCAATACTTCCAACACGAAGTAACAACAAGGCTGCACAAAATAAAGAATCAACTCTACAGGAAGATTGAAGAAGATGAGAGAGTCTGAGAAAAGAATGTAAGCAAGAGTATGTGTGAGAGCAGATTCATGACCATGGGACTGTGATTGTGAAGTTGGTTCTCTGTCAAAAAAATGCCTTTAGGTCAGAAAGGAGCACGAAAAATTTCATATACATTGTCCTTAAAAATAGTAGAACACAGAAAGGGCATTAAAGACATAGACAAGATGTAAAAATGAAAACAAATTTTAAAACTATGCACATTTTGCAGTCACACACCTACCATAGCCAGAATTTAAAGATGTGCTGAATGTCATATTCCTAGAGTAGTAAGAGCATTACTATGAATTAGACAACAGATAATCTGTAAAAGCATCAAATTACACATTGCCGAAATAATTGCTGTGCCCACAGAACCATGCTTTTGCATTCACCAGTGCCCTCAGTTATGAATCTGCAACAATAAAAGTGTTACTTGTATTCTAAACCTAATTAAAATAATTTGCAGGAGGTGCTGGTACCATGAGTTTCAGGGACATCCAGGGACTGCCAAGCAATGTAGAGTCTTCATATTTTTATTCACTTCCTAGCTTTTTCTTTAGCTCCAGTTCTTATTTAACTGTTTTTATACAGAATAAAAAATCTAGCAGAAAAAGAATTCTAAATGGGTGTCCACTTTAGTTGCACAGGAAGAGCTGTATTCCAAAGGCGGCATTCTGCTAGGAGAACATAATCTTTCTTTTAAAAGACACTGTTGATGGAGCAAAACACAGTAAGAAGTGAAACATCTTCTACAGTTTCATAAATAGTACAAAAAAGCAGCTTTTTCTTTGTTAGGGAGGGGGAGGGGAAAAAAAGCCCCATGACACTAATCTCTGGTACCTTAAGCACAATTACTTTACGTTTGTATCAATCACTTGGGATGTGAGAAATAATCACTTTCTACAAAGAATACTGGTAGAAAACCTGCTGCTATTCTTGGATATCTGCAGTTATTTTCTGGGAGCAAAAGAGATATGGGAGGATGGTTTGAGTGAAGGATCAATCTGTCAGCTTCCAACAGACAGAATGCAAGCTGGATTATTAAAAAGAAAAGAAACAACGCTGTGTTATCAGTTTAACATACATGAATTCAGTATTAATTTTAAACATCTGTTTATACAGTTACATTCATAGTTATTTAATAAGTAAAATTAATACATAATGCTAAATACTGTGTCAAAGTTCAATCAATATTCAGAGGTAGTGAGGTTCCACTTTTGTTTTGATCAAGAAGATGAAAAAGAAAGGCTGAAAAATGGGAAAAAACCCATGCTCAAAAAGCAGCTTTGGTGAGCTCCACCTACGCATTCTCCCAAAGATCTTGACTGCTCAGGAAGGGAAACAGAAAATCTCCATTGAATATAAAATTTCAACGTGAGGCCCATTTGGGATCCATTAATTACACACATATTTGTGGAAAAGGAGCAAGTCTTACAAGCTCCATCCAGCAGGCATTCTCTAAATGCACCTGCCCTTGGCAGCACTGAACCCAACACAAAGCTGAACACATGTGGCCACTAAAAAACAAAAGAATCAAACCAAAAACAAAATCTCAAAGCCTGTGGTTCTGCTGTTGTAATAGCAACTGCTTAGTGTCACAATTAGACATATAAGAGAACATACCTATGAATGGGAAGATGTCAGTTTTAATTTCCCAGGCAGGTGCCATTTTGGAGGCTAAAACTATGTAAGCAAGAATGCAAAAACCACAGAAGCCACCATGACCCCATACAAGGCCGGCAGCTGAGATATTCACCTGGAAAGCTAAAGCTTCAGGTTAACTGAATTTCCTGCACAGATCTGGTCAGGCTCCCCCTTCACGTGTGTGGTCCTGCCCTCGGGAATCTTGCATCTCTAGCTGTAGAGCAGAGTTATGACTGCTGTATGCGATTGCAGGGCACTCTCCTGGGTAGCAGGTAATACAGCCTTAAATGCTAAACTGATAACATAACCAAAATTGCACCTCTCCTGTCAAGGCTTCCAAGGCTGTTATTATGAACAGAGGATAAGCCTGTGAAGTTCACCTAAAAGAAGGATCTTGGCACCTAACAGAAGATGCTCAGTTTTGGCTTTAAATCTTCACTCCACACAGCGGTCCAATAAGGTTACATTTAGGTGCTGAAATCCAAGACAGAAAGTGAGACAGCCCACAGGCTTTTCCTTATAGGCCTCTCGTTCAACATCTTCAGTACCACTTAATTCCAGTTGGCAAGTCTACTCCCACTGACTTACACCATGAATTTCCACTTATTCCACACCCAGCTCTAAACTTCAGCACTCCAAGATACAGCACCTATCCTGTTAAGGCACTGCCAGAGTCTGAAGGTACCTTCAGGAGAGCAAAGTAACCCCTCAGTACCACTGAGAATGACACGTGATGTATTCTCTCTTCACTCCACGTATGCAGTGGCCCCAGGCTAAGATTTGGTTTAACTTTCCATTCCTGCAGCCAGGCCACCAGCCTCTTAGGCACAGCACAACAATGCCCATGACCCTTTTTGCATCTAACCTACAGCAGCTACAAACAAAGAACAAACCCTCTTATTAGAGGAGGAGAACAGAGAAAGCAGAAGAGTAGCATTAGGTGTCTCCTATTTTTTTGAAAAAGTTTACATAAATAATGGAAGTTTCATTTAGCAAAGAAAACAAGCAGAGCCTTCTCCTTCCCCTGCTCCTCTACCCCCTGTATTCCTGTTTAGCAAACACTTCAAATCATGCTTAAATCACTACCTCTTTCCAAGAACAACACTGGATGCCATTTAGCCACAAAGTTCTGAACTTTGCTCCAGAGAAACCTTAAACCTCAAACACCTTCCTTTAAAACCGTGAGGGAAAAAAAGAAAAAAAAATCTAACCCCAGCACAGCCATTTCGAGACACTATGAGCTCTCTGCCATTTCTTCCTGTCTAATCAACAAACCCAGCAAACAGCTGCATGTTTTGCATTTGTTTTGTTTTATGCAAAGGAGAGGAGACACATGCATAGCTGTGTAATGTGTGCAAGAGATGAGACTACTGGAAGCAGAGCAAAGAAAACACTCTCACAGCCTGTTCCCACAGCAGCAATAACTGCACAGTCATAACCATGACAGCTGAGGAACCAGGCCAAGAAATGTTTGCTGTAAATACATTCTCACTATGCTGTTAGGCTTTTTTTTGCCTTTTTTTTTTTTTAATCCTCAAAGACATTTAAAACACATTTACTGCAAATACTTCCAGTTTAGCAGTAAGATGTTGGCTAATGTTTTTGGTATTTCTGGTTTTCTTAACACTTCTTTCTATGATTGTCAATTCCTTTCAGCAAATATAATCACTTTTTGTATCAGCTGCTAATACAAGCCAATAAAGCAACAGGGAGCTGTATGGATTCTGCTTCATTAAGGGAAGAAAGGCAAGAGAACAGGTTCTGTAGCTTCAGCTGGAAACAAAAAGAATCAAGCCCATATTCGTTCAGTCACACCCACCCCAAAACATACAGAAACACTCAAGTCAAAGGTTGACAATAGAAGTACTCTAACTGGGGGACAGAGTGGAAAGAAAGAACTTTCTGCCATCTCCCACACTTCTGGCTACAGTACATCTCTGCATCAACATTCAGCTTCTGATCTCCAGGAAGCACAATCATTTGCTTTAAATATGTACATAATGATTGGGACTGGTTAAGGCAGTTCTCTCTGGACAGACAGGACCTTTCAAGGTGATTATTAACATAGGAGTGAACTAGCGATGATCATACAAATTCCTGTAGCAGGCTTTTCTAAACACCAACATCACAGCTGAAGCATGCTGTAGAAATTAGTGTAGAGATTTCCATTGTTTTAAGTCAATTCTGAAGGAGAAGAAACTAGTTTGTCCTTTAGTCTTAGCAAAATAAATGTAACAAAAAACGAGTGTTAGAATTTTTACAAATTCTTTTTTAAGGTATGACTGCGTCATCTTATATTGCCCTTGAAACAGTTTCCTTAATTTCAGTGATAAAACAAGGGAATGAAACTTGACCTTCCTTGATTTAGAGGAAAGCTTATTAAAGACTTAAGGAAAATCTCACAAGCATTCGGAGTTATTGTTTACCATCTGCCAGCTGTAGATGCAGTCTTAGTGGCATATCCTAGTGCAGTTTTAGCATGGGCAGTTCGGTCACTATTTATTACTGAGTGTTGCTCCTCTTTTCAAAATACCTCCAATAGCACAGGACCTTACTAAATAGAACAAATACATAATACCAATGATCCTATGTTTAGGGATAAAATGTCTGGATCTTTTCATTCTCATACTCTAGATCACAAAAATAAAAATAGAAAAGTTTTCCAAGTCCCTAAAGATGCAACTGCTCTTATTTCTTCAATTAACAATGATGTCTCACCTTTTTTTTTTCTTTTTCCAAAAGTAAAGGTGGCAGACTTTAGCCTGAACTAACCATCACTATGTCCACCTCAGGCTGAGGCATCTCTAAACGGAGGAAACAAACAGAAGAAATATTTTTGTCATTCTGGAAAAGCTGGCAAATTTTGCACTGTAGTGACGCTGTAAGTAAGACCACTGTACTTCAGAATTATGCACTGCAAATATAAACACATCTTTGGAGTTTATAATATAAGCATACACATATAGCAGCTTTGTTTAGTTCTATGAAATGTAAACTGTAAATATCTGCTACTGACTATCTGCCTCAATTACTTAGAGACCAATTGGATAAACACATGAGTATTGTGAAACACATGTCAGTTTTGGAATTAGCAAATATCCTAAGATGGATGGATATTTGCCAAAACACAGAACATAAAGGAAAACAGTATTAATCTGCACTAAGCATATACACTTCTGGTACATATCTTCTGTTGATACACAAACAAGTGTGCATAGAACTCTTATATTTGAACTAGAACACGAAAAGATTACAGAAGTTTGAAAAACAAAGAGCTATTTATGTTTCTTACCGCTTTTGCTAAAATTTCCCATTGCACCATCTCACTCTTTTCCCGTCTTGAAAATTTAGTGCCATAATGCAAGTTAAATGCCTTCAATGTTCATCTCTTGATAGAGTTCCCTTCCAAAACCAAAAAGTGTTAAAAATAAAATCCACACAAAAAAAAAAATCATCTGGCTTCACAGCAGTGCTCCTTCTTCACTTGCTCTTTACATTTACAATAGGAATAATCTTCAGCATTGATTCACTATTACTGTTCTGGGCATCCTTTCAATTCTCTTAAAATATAGCTACAAAAAAATCAGAGCCATCAAATTGTTATTGTCTTCCTCCTGACCCAATACGTGCCATTCTCAGCTAAATCCCATTTCACTACTCCCTCTCATCCACTAATACCGTCTCACTGATTTTGTACTGGTAAGACAGTTTTTTGCGCACACTAATAATAACTTCATCTTCAACATTTACCATGTAAGTGACAAAACATAGCAAAAGGGGTACTTTCTGCCAATTTGTTTAAGAAATGGATCTAAAGGATGACAAGTTTTTGCTATCCTTAAAATCCAAGGTTTGTACCTATTATCTTAAGACACTGCCAAAGAGTATGGAGACAAATCCAGGAGAGGAAAATAATCCCTCAAGTAGTACACCACTGGGAATGACAAGTGATGTATTCCCACCACCCCAGGTATGCAGTAGCTCCAGGGTAGGCTTTGGTTTAAATTCCCACTCCTGCAGGCGGGCACCAACTGCTGAGGCACTGCAATATTCACCGCAGCAATACCAATGTCCCTTTTTGCACCAAACCTACAGCAACCAGAAAGAAAGAACAGACCACTTTACTAGTGAAAAAAAATAGAAGAGTGGCATTAGGTTTCTCCTGTAGTCCACATTTTGAAATTCTCCAGATAAATAAATACCACCAGTATTCCTGTTTAGAAAACACTTAAAAACATGGCAGCCTTCAATTCACATCTCCAGGGTCCACTCCTGTACTCACTCCTGCTTGCCTTTCGTCTGAAAAAAACTGATATAAAAGATTTATTCTACTTGCTTTTTTAAGATGACT
Source organism: Pachycephala philippinensis (assembly GCA_013397055.1). Classification (NCBI taxonomy): domain Eukaryota; kingdom Metazoa; phylum Chordata; class Aves; order Passeriformes; genus Pachycephala; species Pachycephala philippinensis. The sequence continues at coordinate 139,651 of VWZT01001048.1, forward strand.
TTTGCTACCATCTTTGAATTTTTCTTTGTCCAATTAGACTTTAAATTACTTAGGGCTGACACTGATGGCAAGATTAAACAAACAATCAAAATCAAGGTATGCTTCTCCATGCACCACAGAGAATGGCCAGATCTCTTAGTCTGAGTTTCATAGAGGCCTGCATCCTAGACAGTAAACTACTAAAGCTAATGCCAAAAAATTGCCAGAAGTCTCCAGCAAAACTTCTTTATGCCATCCCTACTAAATTCTTAGGTGCCTGAAAGCACATCAATGCGTGCTTGAAACCTCTCCTAGATCAAGGTACTTCTATAAAAACAAGAGGTATGATAGGAAAACAAAAATCTGTTTCTTCTATTTTTTTCATAGTTCATATTAAGGATGCTCATTCAAGAGATAAGGTCTATTTGGGTTTGACTTTTATGTCTCCACCTCGGCACCTCTACAGTCTAAAGACACAAGAAATGCTACTGAGGAAAGGGTGGTCTCAGTCATTATGTTGAAACTTGCTCATTTTTGTATGACTTAATTGTATGACTCCCTCGCTTACTGATTAAGGCAGTCACATTAGAGAGACACCTACACTCAGTTTAGGTTTTGACTGAGTGCTCTAACCAATGATTTCTGTGATAGGCAGAACGATTTTCTTCTCTCTGAGCTTTAATGGAGTTACAGACCAATAGTCAAATAGTCAGTGGAATGCCAATTTTAGAACTAATCCCAGATTCACAGAGCAACTTAGGTTTGAAGGACCTCGGGGACCTCTGTCTGCACAATGCAGGAACAACTTAGAGCAGGTTACTCAGATTCTTGCCCAGCTGAGTTCTTAATAGCTTTCAAAAAAGTGTTTCAAGAATCTCTCCTGGCAACCTGTTCTGACATGCAATTGCTTCAGCTGTAAAAAAACAAACCACCAACACCCCCTCACATTTCTTACTATATATTGCAATGTACATTCATTACCTCTTGTGCTATTAATGTGCATGTCCACAAAGAATCTACTTTCATCTTCTCTGTATGTACCCATTAGGTAGTTCAAGACAGCAGTTCATATCTCCCTTTAACTGTCTCAAAACAAAATAAACCCAGTTCCTCAGTGCCTCTTTGCATGTGACATGCTCCAACCCCCAGTATCACCTCAATGGCTCTTTGCTGGAGATTATATAGGCAAGGTAGCATGTACCATCAAAAGCTAAGCAATTGTGTATGTATCTGCAAAAGAGATTTAGGTTCTGAAGAATACCAGTCATGGTGGATGCCCGTGATACATTTACACTGATCTCAGGCATTCTTAACAGATATACGTCATTCATATGCACAGACACTGAGAATCAGAAACCCAAAATGTATTGTGCTCAAAAGAAAAAAGGTTTTATAAATTTATTTTATAAATATAAAAAGTATCAAAGAAAAATGCTTATATTTATTTGGAAGTTGTACATACTAGTCTTTGTATGTCTGTGCATCTCTCACAAAATGTGGTAACTCTGCTGAACACTGCATAAACACAAAACAAAATTTCCACGGTCCCAAAAATGTAAGGCAAAAGACAATACATGGACACAAACAGAAGCCAAAGGACAACTCTTAGTAAACCATACTAAGCATGGTAGCTATTTTACCAGGTATAAATACATTTGCTCTCAATACCTTACCTATTTTTGTCCTCTTAGGTGCAGCATTAACATATAGCTAATTAAACCACACTTAAAGAAATTTTGGCCCCAATCTATACCTGCAACCTCTCCAATGTAAATGGTGGAAAGGAGGATACCAATAACTACATACACACTTCTCAAATAGCAGCAACTGCATGTAGGAATTTACTAAGTAATATCACTCAAACAAAAATAGTATTGAATATCTATGGATCTCTATAGCGATGAGTCACTTCAGACTCATCAGAAACCCAAAACAATATAGTCTCCACACTATTCGCTTTCCAAAAATTAAATACTACTTCTGTTTCCAAGTGACCTTAATCCCAAATCTTCAGACACGAATTTTTACTGTTCTATTCACACAACTGTTGCTTTTATGGCAGCTTTCTCATATAGGCTCTTGAAATAACCCAGACCTCACAACCCATAGTCTGTTCAATATTTTAAAGACTATTTATCCATCTGTTTACATCTTCCCTATTCCCTATAACATATGTGTGCTGTTCTGGCTGCAGTAGAGTTAATTTTCTTCACAGTGACAACATGATATACTCTACAACTACCTGTGTATGACAAGTGAGCATCAGACAATTATGCTACAAAAAAGGTCCAAGTACAAATACATACACTCACACACTCCACTATGTAATTACTACTATCACGACCTCTGGCAGGTGCTGGTTTTGAAAGAAAGTAGCATACAGAGTCCTTGTTGCTAGCCAAATTTTTGAAATTATGTACAGATTAAATAACCACAAACTGAGTTCAAATTTTTTTAAAGGACAAGGCTGAATCTTTAGACTACAGCCCTATTCAGCTCTGGGTTAGCTAATAAATAACTATGATCCTTCTTCTGCTTAATTTATGGTTTACAACAGGAATTTACAGGGGATAAAGCCTGTCCAAGCATCAAAGTGCAAGGCCCCATTTCCTTTTGCTGATGTGCAATGGCTCTGCATTGGAAGTTTTATTTAATTTGCCTTCTGCTAACTTGCCTGTATTCTTCCTGTGTTCTTCCTTTCTAATTATATCCTTCCCAGTGAAACTTTGTTTTATTTTAATTTTATTTCAATACATACCTTGACTAAAACAGAATGTAAAGTGGTGCTAAAATAAGCCGGAAGAAAGAGGTGGAGGAATTACAATTCGATGATAATAAGAGCATTTTAGGGACTCATTAGAATTAAGCAATTCCAGGAAAAACTTCGTCATCATTCTGGGAAAATGGGTTCATCCTTCTCAAGTACATCAAAGGAACCTTTAGGATTCACAAACACTTAGCAGCACTGAGGCTCTACTTTATAGCCACAATATACCAGAGACACTGTCAATGCACAAAATATTCTGGATACTCTTGAAAACTATCATAAGGAAGAAATACAAGAGTCCTGCCTCTTAAGTTCAGACTAGCCCTACAAAAACATAGGGTAAAATGTTATCCAGGTAAGAAATCCTAATAAGGGTGTTAATCAACCTGAGATTCATGCCTTGAAAAAAGAGCAGATTTCTGGGCTAGTTTCAAGGGGACTGTTTACACAAAACAGAATTGCTGGTATCTACAATCCACGTTGTGTAGGCAACACTTGCTTCCAGCAGTGATATAACTTTATCTATTGATATGACAAAGATACAAGGAGAATATTACATACTAAAATATGCACTTGCATTTTATCTGTAGTCCCATTTTTATTTTATTCTTTTTAAAGAGAAGCAGACTTGTGTGCAGAATATTGAATTTTTTCCTTCTCTGCTGATAGTTCAACTAGGTAACACAGATAGCATAAGATAGAGAGTTCAAGATCAGAGAAACCAACACTTGCTATCTTTAATACTAAAAGCTTTACTGATTACTCCCTAAACAGGAAACCCCCCCCCCCCCNNCCCCATTTGTATTGCTTCTATGACTATAGCAGATAGTAAACTGGCAGTCAGCACAGTGCCACTTCCTTTCTCACAGCCTTTTGGCAAAATAATTGCCACAATGTATTCTAAGACATAGAGCAGGTTTGTATCCACACCCTTCTAATTTTGTTCCTTTGCCACTCAACTGTCAAGATGTCCTAAGACAGAAAAGAGAATGGTGCTAGAAAACTTACCATACAGACTGTATAGGACAGTGGGAATGACTATTTGAAATCCCTGTTCAAAAAGCAGTTCAAATCAAAGAGCAAGTTTTGCTTGCCTTTTCTTTTTTTTTTTAAATAATCTTTGTATATTTAAGGTTCTTAGTTGCCTACTTGATACTTTTTTCAACAGCTTTTCTGACACATTACTGTTCAAGTACAGGCTTTAGGTGACTCTCAAAAAAAATCATATCTTTACTGTGCTTAGCCTATCGGTTAATCATAAGTCACTCCCACAACAAATACAGCAAGATGATGCATTTTGAGGTAGCTTGTTTAATCTGAACCAAATACCATCACACTGAGTCAAGACACACAGAGTAAAGGAAAAAAGTAAATGGGACCAGACAAAAGAGCAGGCAGCTTGTGAAGTGAAAACTGGATAGAAATAGCCCAGTGCTATGGATGACACTGGAGAGCTATTAAAGCTTCCTTACCTGGACTTTAATTATACCTTTAAAAAAAAGAACTACCTTTTAAAACCAAAATTTAAAAAAATACTCTCTTCTATCTTACCTAAAGGCAAGCAAGATTCAAAAGAAGTGTTAACAGACGTGGAAGACTTTTTATAACTGTGACAGGGAAATAAAACCTAAAACCCATATAAGTGACAGATCACCCTGAAGTGTAAATGGGCACACAGTACATCTAATTATGTTAACAAAGAAGTCACTTCTCAGCCACAAAAAAATTTTGGGCAATTTCAAGACATGTAAACTACAGATATATTTAACAGAAGGAGTTATGAATATGTTTATAAAGATCAAATGTTCCATTACTGTTTGCAATTCACTTTCGCTACAGGTGAAAAATAATTTCCTTCTGTATTTCTTGTTCTTTCAATAGCTTAAAACCATCACTTTCCTTCTTCTCTATTGACCAATTACACACAGAATCACAGAATGACTAGGTTGGAAGAGACCTTCAAGATCATCCAGTCCAACCCATGCCCTAACACCTCAACTAAACCATGTCACCGAGCACCATATCCAATCTCTTGTTAAACACATCCAGGGAATGTGACTCCACCACCTCCCCGGGTAGACCATTCCAGTACCTTACCACTCTTTCTGTAAAAAAAGTTTTCCTAATATCCAACCTACATTCTCCTTGACGCAGCTTAAGACTGTGTCCTCTTGTTCTGTCAGCTGTTGCCTGGAAAAAGAGACCAACTCCCACCTGACTACAACCACCTTTCAGGGAGTTGCAGAGAGTGATAAGGTCACCTTTTGTTAAAGAATCAATATGCTATATATTTTCATTTATATACTAATTCAATACACATACATCAATATATAGGTAATGTAAGTAATACAGTATCCTAAACTGTTTACTCTGTTTTGTATTATAAGGCACATTTCCTTCAAAATCTGCTAAAGGAGAACAATACGATGTGTTGCAGAAAACCATCCTTGCTCATGACATACGCATTACCAGAGAAACACCAAACACTGCTTTGGGCTTCACTATTATTCCCTGTTATCCACCAGTCTGACACTATTCAACAAACCTGTATTACAAAGAGTGAGATCACATGCAATAAGTATATACAAAAAGCATTATGTATTTATTTAACAAATATATTTTCCAAAGTAAGAATTCCACAAATTTTTAAAAGTTCCAAGTGTAAGAGAAGTATTTAAACACTCATTACAGGCACAGACATTTATGAGTCAACAAGTTCCCCACTACTGAATTTGGAAACTAAGCACTTCAAATGCTTTACTGCAGTATCTGAAGCATGATAAACTCTGGCAAACAGATCTGTTCACACGGAAAAAAAAAAACAGGCATCCAAAATTATCCACAGAGTAACTGGATAGTCTTGATGCTATTAAACAAATAAAAAACCCCTCCACCATCTAACAGTAAACACAAATATGAAATACCACCAGTGTTTTTAACGCAAAAGTCTGGCAACATCTATGTTTTCTATTGGGCTGAGTTCCTTATTTTAAGAACTTAGTATTTTATCAGCTTGTCTGAATGCACAGGGACTCCTTATACTATAAATCTAGATTAGGGAGCTAATTTAAATGGTTTCTATGCAGCTAATGAGATAAGCTATTTCTTAAGAATATGGTTTTAAAAAGTTAAATACAAGCAGCAGTATTTTACTCTTGGAAGCATTTTACTCTAACAACTGCATATATCCTGTTAAACAAAAGGCAATAGCTAAGACCAACCAGAACAGATAAAGAGAAAACAAGAAAAATTTTTGAAGTCCCCAACAGATCACAAAACTATTTCTAATATAAAATAGAATGAGAGTATCTTTAAAAGTGTAATCACATGCTGTGGCTCTCTCTTGTTTAGGTGTCCAATTAAACTACTGGTCTTACAGTTAACCTGCTCTTGAGACCGGCTGGTAACTGCAGAAGGGAGATTACAGGTTTTAAAAACAAAACAGCATGTCTCGGTCTGGAAAATGCATTCTTTCCTTTCTTAAAGCCACCTGTACATCAGATAGACCCACTGGTTTTCCCTGGGATCTGTGAGCTTCTCTTCAAAGAAGAGAAAGAACTTTTTCCAGCTCAGATTTAAGACTATCCTGGTCATCATACAGAAGTTAAATGCATGTGGGCAGAAGAAATTTAGCCATAAAGCCTTCCTCTTTCACAACTTAGGTTTCACTGCCAGGGAAACCAGTGATGCCCTGAGCATTAATGGACTTGTCTCGTTCCCACAGCATGGTTGGCCAGCATGGAACTGCACTGGTTGCTAGGGAGCAACGAGCTCATTACACAGCATCACCCACACCCTCCACAAGGACGCTGGCACATGCTTCCCATCTGGGGATATTGCTGACTGAGGAACAGCCCTGCAGTGCCTGCCAGCCTCCAGGCTCCCAGGGCAGAGAGTGCCAACAGAGCAGGTGCTAACTTTAGTTCTACCTTCAAGGTTTTACATTCTAGTTTCGTGAGCCAGGCCAGCACAACACAGCACACAAAGAGGTCAGAACAGTCTCCACAGCTATTGGCATAGATACCCCTTACTTTTAAAGGTCAATTCTAGACAAACATATTCTTCCTGAAATTTTGGCAGACACATGGCTCTTGTGACCCGAGCAGTAAGTACCACTATTCTAAAATTTGTGTTAGAGAAAAACTCAGTAAAAATGCAAAAAGGCTGAAAAAAATTATTCTTTTCAGTCGTTAAAGGAGCACAATATTTGGAGACATTTAAAGAAGACATATAGAAACCGTGTGATCCCCAGGTTGTATACAGTAGGTCCCTAGAATGGATGTCAGCTGTGAACAGTCTGGGTCACTTCAAAGTCTAAACATGCAACCTTAATGCTTTTTTTCATCTGTTTGTCTCATTAGCACTTCACAGATCTATTCACAATGAAAGAAAAAAGAAAATCTGTCACAGAAGAAAGAAGTCACCCCACTTCTACATGCCAGAAAATTTATTAACTAACCATCTAACTGTACTACACAGAGATTGTAGCTAATGATTTTCCTGTACCTGTCACACGTCAAATGCCATCCAAGAATTCTTAGTGCTGGTGAATTAACAAGCACATCAGGGAATACAGCTGTAGATATGCATAGATACCTATACATTCAAATCCTTAGGCAACTTTAAAATGCCTTTTTTTTTTTTAACAACTGCATAAAGAAACATAAAAAGGAATGAGAGGGAAGGCAAATTGGGGTAATTCACTCATCAAAGGCATGGAACAGCTCCGTTTGCAGGAGATAGGTAAACACAAAAATATCAACTTTCCCCCTTACCTGAATTTAAGAAGACCAAGGCACAAAAATGCTCATCACTAACATATGAAATAATGTCACGGACACTCATGTATCAGTTAAATGCATTTTAAAATAACTGATTATTTTGAAGCAGAAATACATAAGTAAGCCTTACCTGTCTCAACAATTTTTCAACAGCTGACATTACCATGAGCCCTCTCCACACAACCGGGGCAGTCTCTTCTATCAAGAAACCCATAGACATGCTGAAACAACAAAGCAGAAACTTGAGCTTTACAGCACAATTCCAAGTACATCTGAAAAGAAGCTTGATTTCAATTAAAACATATGCTCACCATGCGATTCCATAGTTCTTAAGGGGCCTCATTAGATTTTCTAAAACAAAAGCAAACAAACGGGGTTTTTTTGGAGGGAGATGGTTTTAGGGTATTCAGGGTTTTTTTTAAGAAACACACATACACATTTTATCTTTTAAGAGCAGTTTTCCCTCTCTATTTAAACAGTTGTTTATTTTTCCCCCTCATCCCTTCATTATATGTATACATTTACCTATTCTGCCCAAGAATCTGACTCCACTTTTTCTTAGGTTGTTACATTTTACTAATACCATTCATCTTTTGCCAGAATAACAATGCATTTTGCCCATAATATAATGTCACTTTGTGCTGCCAAAATGAATCTATTTTCAGGAAATCCCCATGCTGGAAGGCATAGATTCCCTATCAGGAATCACTAAAAGCTGAGTCATCTATATCAGAACAAAACCGAAGTAATACAACGTGGTGGGATTTTAATTCTTATTCTTTTATATCTATCCTATTCACTAATCACATGAATCAGAAGAGTATTCCCATTAACATACCAGAATTTTGGTGAATTTGTCTCCTGTTAAATCTGCTACAGAAACCCCAAAGTGGAGATACCAAATAAAGCCACCCCTAAGCTACACATTGTCAACAGCTCCAGGTAATTAGTCCCAGATTTCTTCAGGCTGATAGAAGTCTGCAGGACTTCTAAAATCTCTGTAGGAACAAAAGATGCTTATTTGAATATTGCAGAGGTAATGTCCTTGTCATGCCTCTTACTCCTATGCTCTCCAGTGTCAAGAATAAAAAGCAGGGAGGGAATGTAGTAATTGTTCTGGTAAAGGGGCATGCAAGCAGAAAGAAAACTCAACAATACAAAACAGTGCATTCAAAACAAAATCTTGCAAAAGCTAAAACTCTTCTTTGTGATTTCTACCATCTAAATCCACACCTTATCTCAAAATGGCACACACGTACACAGAAAAGAATGAATGGAATTTTATTTGGTCTAGCTGATGTCTTGGAAAAGCATGCACAGGCAGGAACCAGCAGAAAATAGGAAGAATACTTTAAACAATGTAAAATGTATTATAATACAGATTTTGACTGAAATTCTTGATGCACCCAAAGTAAAATACATAAAGAGAGTAAAATAAAAACAATGTGAGTAAAATAAAAACAGTGCATTCAAAGCTGAACTCCAAATTCAGACAAAATAACAACCAAGAGCATACAAATTAAACAGCTAAACTCTACAGATGAAAGCTTTCAAGCAATCAAGTAAGAGAGCATTCAAGCCATGCAATTTTGTAGAAATATGGTGGAGAATAAATTGGATGTTTTGGTTTACAAATCAAAAAGAACAAAATAGGAAAATAAACAAATCACTTGTATGACTATTGCATTCAGGAACGAGTGGGGAACTATTATTGAAAAAGAGATTGGCTTGGACTGATACACTGTACCAGTGCATACAGCTCTTCTTCACTTGTGCAGCTCTTCGGTGTTTAGTCACGGCTTATTTTGGTGGCATCATACTGTCTAACCACATTTCCAGGAATCACAGTCTTACTTCTCCCCCTGCAGTAAGACAGTTATGAAGAGGCTGATGACGTTGGAACTTCAGCCTAGAGCCATCTCTAGGCACTGTTTTGGTGTCCTTATAAACAACACATACACTACCACAAGTTATAATACTCTCAGAAATATTGAAATTACTACCTATTTACCTAAGAGAGGGGTTTAAAAAAGAAACAGGAAAAAAGTATTTGCAACAGTGTATATCACTGCAAACTCAAGGTTTCCTTCATTTTTTATCACAAAACAGGGACAATTTTAAGACAAAACAAAATGGGGAGGCCAAGCTCTGACTGCTAATCACGAGGCCCAGGAACTGGAGANGTCAAATACCCAGAGGCTAACATCTCAACATCCACTGCCTGCACAGACAATTTCTTCTGCATAGACACCAGGTGCACAGACCAAGCTCACACAGCTTCTGACATCTCCCTCTCCTTCAGAAAACAGGAGAGTTGCTTAAGTAGATAAACATTGACCTACAGAGCAGCCAAAGGGGCCTCTGTTTTTAGAATATATGCACTGTTTATTTCTCAACAGCAGAGTTTCCTTATGAAAATTGCATCTTATTTTCTTTGGTTAACAACAAGGACTATAAACTGCTCTGAGCAGCAAGATTTAATCAAATTTATACAATGCACAGGAACAATTCACAACTTGCTGTATATTCTGGCTATAACGTTCTGCATATTTTCAAAGTAATACAAAATACTGCAGAGCTCCCCACTGTTTGCCTACTGTTAAAAATCATTCTTAAGACTAATCTCAAATCTAAAGTGCTTCAGTGGGCTTTGGTAATCACCCTTGTCTCATCAAAAGCAACAGGCCTCCCTTCTCTTTCGCCCTGGGTCTCATGAAAATATTCTAAAACATAACATACAAAGAAGATTTAGCTTAATGAGATCTCAGTAACATCTCTAATTCCCATTGCTCTTAGAGTATGCTTTTCTGTTATCAGAAGCCTACCATAGAGCTCCAAAAATTCAACACACAACAGAACAGATTTCTTAAAATCACAACACACAGCAATACCATGCCACCTATGCCAAGAGATAAATAAAAGAGCCTAGTTTGCAATTTTCCAGTAGGCTTGATGGCCCTAAGTAAAAGACTGCTGTTTTCTCTGAGCATACAAAATCAGATCAGTAAGATCAACATAGCACCAACGACATGTCAGCAAATGCCTTTTCTGATAGAATACAAGTAGGGCACTAGAAAAGGCAGACGTGCAAATTCATGACAGCATTATAGCAGATTGCTGATTAAAGAGTTCTGGGACTGGTCTGAAGGTTGAATTGTTACTCACATGGGGAAGAGTAACATTGATGTAATGAAGATGGATCTTCATTACATCAATAAAGATGCATTTTGTAATTATTTTTTACTAAGCTTTTTCTCCCCAAACAAATCAAGCCTTAGAGAACTGAGATTTGTAGAAGGCTAGCAGATTTGACAGAGGGCATAGGGAGAGACATACCTTCTGAAGGGGCAGCTAGATGCCAGACACCACGCTCCAGCATATTTAAAGCAGTACTGGCTTCCTAAGCAAAGGCAAGTGAATTCCACCCACAGAATGGTAAAGAGGAAAGAAATGCCCCAGAGGGAAGGGGAACGAATAGCAAGAGGACCCCAGAGTACCTTGAAATAAAACAGTGACACCAATCTAGGTCAGAGGGTAAAGGATGCTGTTACCAAAAGGTCAGTCAAAGGCACAAATTTTAAATCCTTGCTTTAACTGTAATCATTGTTTTAACCGCTTATGCCAGAAGCCTAGAATATTCTATGGCGAGCGACAGACTAATTGAGACTTCAGGCTTGATTTCACACTGTGTTTTATGTTTATTTGCAGGGTTGCCCCAGAAATACTGCAATTTGTATTTTAAGCTTGAAGAGCTCCACACAAGGAAGGCTGTGACTGCCCATTACATCCCGCACTAATAGTGTTATCTAACCACGAAGACATCCCAAATACTTAACCAAAGCAAACTAGTAATGAGACTTAAAAGAGCATTATTCCATGCTCACCGTTCAATTTCAAGAAATATATGCATAATGAAATGCAACTTGTCCCAAGAGATTTGGTTCTCGTATTTAGAGGGTCTACCAGTCCCATTACCTTAGAAGGTTTTACACTTTTTTCCCTCCTGATAGCCTGCAGAGGAAACAAAGCTCCGTAAAAGCTTTTTCATTAACAGAACAGTTTTGCAGATATGACTTCATCAGTCCTACCTAAAAGTAAAAGAACTAATTGCTTGCTGGAAGACTGTACTTCAAAAGCAAGTCTGGCACAAGTAAAGAGCACAGTGATTTAGCAACATCTTTGTTACGTTTTAAAGCAGCACTGAATTGCTAGGTTTAAAATAGGTTTAAAACACAGGACTAATTTTCAGCATCATGCCATTACCTTCCGTCACAAACGTCTTCCTCACAATTGCTAAAATAACCCACATTTTGAAATGCCCTCAGATCCCCAAGGAGCCAAAAAGTGTATTTATAGTGGATCAAAAGCTTTATTAGACTAATTTGGGCGGTTCTTTTAGTTCATTATACCCACAAGGAATGAAATGCACTAACCCAACATTTGGTTTAAGGCATCTGTCCTGACACACAAATACCTCTGGGAAAGCTCACATCATCTGAAGCAATGACTTGCTGCTGTGACAGGGGGACTGCCCTGGTCAGTCACGTAACAGTGTGCCAGACAACAGCAGAGCAGAACAGGGAGCAGCAGGAACCCGAGGGGCAGACATTCACTACACATCAGCTTTAATTCAAGACCCAGCTTCAAAAAACATTCCAGTTAACTAGGGACTTTCACTGCTTTCAAAGCAAAACTACAGACCTCAATCCATTTGTGTCAATACAGCCTCTTTAGGTTCAATACTGCAATCAAGACCCCCACTCCCCATAAAAAAACCCCAAGAAATTTATGTGAGAAGACATGAGAGAAAAAAAACTGTTCAAAGGATTATGTGTAATTGTGCTGATTTTGGCTAAGATAGAGTTATTCTTAATCACAGTAGCTGGTATGGGGCTGTGTTTTGGATTTCAGATGAAAACAGTGTTAACAGCAGAGGGATGTTTTAGTTATTGTTAGGCAGTGCTTACACAGAGTCCATGTCTTTTCTGCTTGTCACTCCACTACACCAGCAAAGCAGGCTGGGGGTGCACAAGGAGCTGGGAGGGGACACAATCGGGACACCCAATCCCAAGTTACAAAAGGGATATCCCCATGGCATATGGCATCACACTCAGTATATAAATGATTAGGACCATCAACTAAAGCAAAGAAAAAAGATGCTAGCTTTTAAACTTACTGTCACTTTTGGCCTCTGGTCTCTACAGGGAAAGGATTAAACCACATTTTTTTTCCTGTTTTTTAATCTATTCTGCTTCATTTCTCTATTCTGAAAAGCCACTCCATTGTACTGCAGAGAAGGAAAGAGAGAGAATGCAGCAAGAAGCCCACAGAGAAAAAAAAAAAAGAGGCACGAAAGTGAAATAGCATGGTAAAAATATTAAGAAAATTCAGAATCAGTTAAAGTTCAATTTTTCCTCTAGCAGAGAAGATCAATGGAAACATTTATTCCTCAAATAAGCAAAAAGGTAAATGTGTTCAGTGTACAAAAGCATGATTAATTTATTTTGTCTATGTACGTATAATGACAAGAGTATCTATCATGTTCCTATAACAAAGCCATTTTGCAATTTAATTCCAGTTTTTACACCAGTTGAACCAAAAAACCATTTGTATCTCTAAGAGTAAACTTTATAATATAGTGAATATCTGCTAGCCCAAATCCAAACCAAATCATTTAGAATTACTGCACTGCAGGATTAACAACGTGAAGAGTAATACAAATCTGCTTTCAAGTACTTCAAATGTATTATTTCAGGTTACAGTGTTTCAGTAATTTATATTGGAATGGCATGTGGTAAAATTTCATCTGCCATTTATCCAAAAAGACTGCTCTCAGTAAGAGGCCTTAATTACTACACTACATTTCTCATCTTACACTTTTTGTAATTGTATGAATTTATGTATAATGAAGAATAAAATTTTAATAAATTAATCCCCTAGAGGTTTTTTCTTTTTAAACAGCAGCTAACAACTATATGCCTATAAATAATTCCTTGCAGAATTGGGTATCTTCCATCTCCTTTCTCTTCCAAGGTCTTCAGTTTTTTCCACAAGTGAACTCAACAGTAACTGAACTAATCCAGTTTGAGGTTTATGGCTACAGGTTTGAGGGCAACAGTCAAGGTCCGGAATAAAATATTAAACACTTTAGTAGTCTTCTCATTTTCAAGTACTTCATCAAATTTGAAAAAGCCTCTAAAATATAAACCACGATTAATTACGACATTCTCAATTATTATTTTGTCACATGTAAACCACATGGGACTACTGTACTTCCACCATCCAGATAAACTGGGTTAAGACATCACCGAAAATAAAACACAGGTTTCAGTTCAGGCTACTTTCAAAACAGAATCAATAAAACATCATTAGACTACACACAACCTAAAAATCACTTGCTCACCAATCAAGAGCTAGTGTCAGTAGCAAATACTTTTTTTTGAAAAAATCAGATTAAGGGGTTTTTTAAATTAATCATGATGCAGTTCCACTGATAAAGCATGATAAAGACAACTTGGAGACTACAAGCCTTATCTTTAAATTTAACTCCTTAGCAAAGATCAAGAAATGTCTTTGTTACCAAAGTAACTATGTTACCTATGTAACATTTTATCTATTTCACCAGTCCACTCCAAATTTTCTATTTACAACCCTCAAATGAATGCACCACAATCCCTTAAGACTATTCCAGCAGACATCTTTAAACAGCCACAAGTATTTTAAATTTTCACGGTCTGTTACGAGAGTCTGCTATCACAGTCTTAAGATATGTAAATGTATCCAGTTAAAAAATTCAAGTGACCATTTCTATAGTTCCTGCAACTTTATTAGACTCAGTGGGCCAGCCACAAACACTGTTAGCTTTCTCTAAAAAATTACATTTTATTCTAAATTGTGAAAACAGATGCCTACTACTGATCTTTTGAATATACTATTTCATTAAGAAATGAAGGACACTGAGGCTATCATAAAATGGTAATGAAGTTTTGAAACACTAAGAGTGCAGTCACCTGTCAAACATTTACCCACCAAAACCTTCATACTGAAACTAAATAAAGAAGCTTTACTTATCTGGAAAAATGGCAATTTTTTTTTGGCAATGTAATAGTTTTTACTCTCTGCCATCTAGTTTAAATGGCAGATTTAAAAGGAAAAAAATGAAATCATGCGATTCACTAAGCCAGAAAACAGCTTTTAAGTAAATTACTTGGGGAAAGAATAGAAGAAATGCTTTTGTAACTTATGCTATTAGCATTGCCCTGCATATACATTGTAGCTGATGTTAATATTAATTCCATAGTTAAGATAATCTTCCATTAGCTAATTAAATTCAGTTGTGAATTTATTAACCAATACTTCCCTGACCATTTAGTTAAAGTATTTTGAATGACAGTCTATTAAATGTTAGCAGACTTTTCAATGTACTACAGTTTGCAAAATTAAATTAATGTAGTATCTTCCATTTATACAGACTCCTCACTAAGAATTCCTAATTCATTTTAAATGCTTAAATTATAGCATAACCATAATAATTTCTATTCAGATGTAATAATTGCTGCATGGACTTATTTTGTATGGTACTGGGCATCCCTAATCCCTTTTCATGTAAGAAAAGAACCAGAAATCAAAAATTGTAGAAGTGCTCAGAACCTCCCAGGATTACTATAGATTCATTTTCAAATCCACGCCTCACACTGAAGACAGCATTAGACCTCAAAACTTTTTTTTTACTGCTATGTTGAAATGTATTTTACTGCTATGAAAAATGTTTTTAATTGACTTATTGTTATGTAGACATAGTTTATGCACTTCTGTGACACAGAACTGCCTGGGCTTTCTCAATTGCTATGCAATATTTCTTCAGAGCTTGTTTTACTCTTGAAAACATAGTAAGAAAACAGAAGATAACACTAAACCTCATTATGCCAAAATACAAGAGTCATACATGTTTTTATATCAATGCATTTCTATACACCTATATATAATCCATGTATATATATACACACACCTATGACTGATCACTACTTTGCAAGTTTATCCCATCTGTCATTCATTAAAAGAATCCTTGATTAAACTTTAATTAAGGTTTCCTACGCCATTCCTATTTCAGAATTAAACCATCTTTGACTGTACTTCTACTGCTGTTACTCTACAGTTTCACCAACTCAATAGTTAAAAATACACAGAGAAGTGAACAGAATCCCTGAAATACAAATTCTATCCTGTTAACATTCATACCAAATTACTATGTCTTCCTCAGCAGACTTGTGTAATCTGTCAAGCTTTTGAAATACACAGATTCATTTTTCTGTCTGTTAAAAAAACAAAAGGTATGTTCTTTAAATCCTGATACTGACTTGTACATTCCACACAGAACTAGAAAGAATATATTTCAGTGATCAAAATGTTAGTGCTTACAAGATGGCAGCAGCAGTTTCAGTTCAGGGAAATCTTCCAATTTTTTTCTATTACATCAAATTCCAAAGCATTTTTAACAATGCTTGAAACATGTTAAGACAAAGCTTACAGTGAATTCTATTCAGCTGTTTACCAGAAATATCTAGTGACTGAAACAAAACTGAGCTGCTCAATATATGAGTGAATATAGTCTTAAGTTCTTGCATTCCTAGCAAGTTTATTTGTACAACTGTAAGAAATAGACTGGGCAACTTGCTTTTTAATTTGTGGCTCAAGACATGGATTTAAGTTTGGTGTGGATTGACAAAATATATACCAAAATGACCAAGAAGTTCTAAATTATCTGATCAATTTTTCAGACAGTGAGGAAAAAAATGGAGAAACAAAAGTCAACGTCACATACAAATGAAAAGAAGAGAGATTTGAACTCCACAACACAGTCCCTTTTGTGTTCATATTGCACAATGTGCTTCAAATACAAAATTCATAGCAAAAAAATCTGTTACAGGAAAACACAGCCTGTATGACATACATCCTCAATGGAGTTCAAAGTACAAGTGAATGCAAGAATACTTCCATTTGTATCAGGTAGTCAAATCCTACTGATGATATATGAAAAGGCTCAGTTATTTATTTATTTATCACTCAGCAGCCTTTTGACTTCAAAAGATATAACAAAAATCCAACAAATAAAACTAAGTACTCTCCTTCTCTTTTAGGAATTTATCTAAATAAAACCTGTATTTGTAAGCCAGGTACTTAAATGTAGGAAGTACTACATTTGACAGCTGTCTGCGTAAGGATATGCAGTGCATCAGTACATGGAAACGTATTACTTTTTTTTTTATCCAGAGTATAGTACATAATCATAAGGAGACAGAATTTTAATAATATAAGAAATCCTAAGTTTGCCAAATTAAGTTTTCAGAGGCTAATACTGCAAGCTTAATAGCAACCCTTTAAAGATACTGGCACTGTTTCATTCTGCATGCTTTATACCAGGTGAGAACATACAGATCAACAACCATTACACCCATATACATGCACAAATTAAGATGTTAAAAATGAACATTCTACAACAACAGTAGAGTAGATATAGAGGGATGGAGCACCTCTCCTACGATGAAACACTGAGAGCATCACAGCTGTTAAGCCTAGAGAATGGAAGGCTCCAGGGAGATCTTATTGAGGCCTTTTAGTACTTAAAGTGGACTTGTAAGAAAGATGGGGACAAACTTTTTAGGAAGGCCTGTAGCGACAGGACAAGAGGTAATGTTTTTAAATTAGAAGAGGGTAGGTTCAGACTAACAATGAGGCTGGTGAAACACTCAAACAGGTTGCCAAGAGTCATGGTAGACACGAAACACCCAAGATCAGGTTGGACGGAGCTCTGAGCAACCTGATCCAGTTGAAGCTGTCCCTGCTCGTTGCAGGGGGGTTGGACCAGAAGACCTTTAAAGGTTCCTTTCAACCCAGACCTTTCTATGATAAAAAGAGAGAGATCATAGAATGAAAGGAAGCAGAGGGAATATTCAACTTTCCTTTTACCCAGCAATTGCTGTCCACAAACATTGCAGTTGATTACCTCACTGAGGCCCTTTTATCTCCTGTTTGAACTGGTAGACGTCCTTGATCTCTCCCTGACATCACATACAGCCAATCTGCACTTTCTTCAGTAGGATCCTAGTATGTTTTAATGTGTCAACTAGGTGTTACAGTGTGGGACTAGTTTTGTATGTGGTTATATGTTTTTAATATTTTTACTTACATGCGCACTTTCACAGGACAATCAAAACAAAGTATTAAACAAACCATATCACCCCAGTGTCCCTATTACCCCAAAAAACCACACTGCCTTACACTCAAACATCATATGGACAGGGTATCAAGATAAAGCCATTCTTCACTTTCACCCTTGGTTGGCCTAGGCGAAAGTTAAATTTCTGAAAGGTAAACAGACTTGATATGACCTTTCTGCTTTGGGTCACCTTATTTCTCTGAAGACTCTTCTACCTGAATTTATATTTCCCCAGAATTCTTCCTAGCAGAAGGAAAATTATATGTTTTGTTTAGTATCTTTACCTTCTGACAGCGAAGTGACCACCACTGTGTTCCTAAACACACAACTTCAAATACAAATGAGTCAAATGGCCTGGCATATTTGGCTGAAGAGAGATCAAACAGAATCATTTTAATGACATTTCATATAAGCTACTGTAATGATCCTTCTCTTATTGCTTTTTTTTTTAGTGTCTGTTTCCCTAGATTAGAGAGTTTTGTTCTTTAACTGAAAGTCTTCTATTGTAGGATATTATATAACAAATTTGAAACTACTGATAAATTATCTTCCCTCCCAGAATCTCTAGTAAAACTCCATGAGACTGCATGGACCAAGATTAACAAAAAGTAGGACTCTGAATATGCTCCTAGTTATAACCTCAATATTATAAATAAATAAATACATACACTCAGTCTTCATCTTCTGTTTGCATCCCTTCTGTGTCACACCAAGGAAGCATCCAGGAGTGGACCGTGCTCATCCCTGTACAAAAGAGACAGCAAGAAAAATCACTTCCACTTACTTGGTGTTAATTCTGGGTTTCCTTTTAAATTCATCATCTTTGGAATTGAAGGTCCATATATGTCTGCATCAAGTAAACCAACTTCTTTTGTCTGTGTAAGGAACAAAAAAGTAATTGTCAAAATATCTTCCTTTCTGTATTATTACCTGAACAAAATTCAATACCTTTTAAAGAAATAAAAATATGATCTTGATTTGAGACATCAGTTATCACTGCTTCCTTTCTCTCTAAATTGCAACTGAAGAATGAAATATAACAATGTCTACAAGTTGGGTCTGTACAAGAGCTAGATTCTCCATACACAGCATCCTCACTTGTACAGTTTCTTACTTAAAATGTAGACCACAGACGTTCTATTAATAAGCACTATAAGCAACTTTCTCTCTACCCCATGTACTTTTATACAGAACTAACACCTTAACTTTTTTAACAAGGTATCAAATTTTGTTATAAAAAAAAAGTGAGGTTTGTAAATATATGTAAATGAATGCAATTTAAATCATTCTAGTGATTATAAAGAATGTGAAAAACATAAAAACCATATTTTTATCTTCTATTTAAGTGGCCAGAGTACACTTTCGCAGACATCTTGAAGTTAGTGAAATGCAAGTCTCTGAAGCTAATTAAGCAGGCATAACATTTTAATCAAATACATTTACACAAAAGTATGCTAAAAATGGGTTTATTCAACTACATATGGTACATTAGGCAATAAACTTGAAATAAAAAGTATTTCAACTATGTGGTCTAGACTTACAAGATTCGTTTCTATATTCTTTTTTTAAATAAATATACATACATATTTTGTGGAAATTAAACTATTTTTCCTACAGATGGCAAGACACAGTACCAATTACCAAGTTCTGCAAATCAAGTAGCAAAGAGCAAGCCCTTTAAAGTGCTGAATGTCAAGTTTCTCTAATATAGAAAGCTAACTGTATTCAACATTTTGCAAAATTGCAAACAAGTATGTTTAAGAGCTTGTTTGAAAGGTTAAAGCAGCAAGAGGAGTCTTTCCAACAATGCCAAATCAGACTTTCACAGTCAGCGTTTCAAAATGTGTACTTCATTTTTCAGATGATGCTTTCCTAATGTGGTATCTTATATTAAGCCATTTTGTTATCACAGTTTTGATGGGAAAGACAGAAAGATAAGTAAAAAAAAGCATTACCACATTTGATCTACTAAGTACTTTGAAAAGTAAGTTTTTACTGCAAAAATCAACCAAATTTGGGTTCAGTTATTCGATATACTTTTTATTAGCAAAACAGAGCAACACATATAGAATTATATGGATTATTCAATTTAGATTTTTCTAACACTTTTTCTTTATAATGTCTTGTGAAAAATATTAGACAAAAGTTCAGGAGTTACTGTAACAAATTATTCTACTTCTTGCTTACTGCTGAAAGCTGCAATTTCAAAAACATTGAAAAGACCAGTCTTTATGTTACATTTTAAACACATCAAAAACAGACTATTAAAGCTTCTTTTTTCTTGTACAAAATGCATATTTTAACAGATTAGAAAGATGACTCAGTCCCTTCATCTGTGTCAGCAGCTAATCAAACCCATCAAAACATCATCTACAGGCCTTTCCACCTAATTCCTTCCCAAACGAAAGTTAGTAATTGCTGAAAAACGTACATAATGATTCAAACCTGATCACATACTTCCCCCGAATTTTTTGAGGATTTTCCCCCTCATGCAAGGATTGTGACTATTGACTGACTACAATGATCTCACAACTCACTAGAGCTTCACTTTCAAAGGGACTAAAGGTTTAGGATGACCTAAATTAATTAGAACGACTTTATGACCTCATGGACATAATCAGGTATTCACCACTACAGGCCACTTATTCCTAGGAGTCAGCATCACTCTATCTACTATATCCATATTATCAAACCTAAGTGTACAAAATTTCCCAAAATAAAGAATAAATAGATCCACACTGGAGAAAAACATCCTAGAGGACTTCACAAATTCAGCTACTACTTTAAATTACCAAGCTAATACAATAAACCTGAGCATTTTTCTACAAAATTTACACACTTCTTCAAAAGTAAGAAAAGTGCCTGTTTCTTTTTCTTCATGGTTCAATAAAATTGTTGTCTTCAAGCAGAAGAATAATTAACAGATTCTCAAGTTTCTACAACTCATGCTAACGAACGCACAAGTGTTCCTGTAAGCATGGTGCTTTCTACAGGATCATAGGAGAAAGGTCTTTCAGAAAATCTTTAAATCACTGGCAGATCCTCACTTAAGACAGCCCAAGGCAGTAGTTTTTTGCAGCAGTTTTTTTCTTCACCAAGCAATTCAACATGTTAGGTAAGACGAGTTCACACTGCCTAGAAGTAGCAGCTTAAACAGAAAGCATTGGGTCAATAAGCTATGGTTTTGAGTTTTGTTTCTCCCAACTTTTTTTCAATCCCTGCTTTTGCAGTATGTAAACATCCCTAGAATGCAAATAACCCTTTACTGGAGGTATATTATCTCGGAAAAATATTACGGCAGCTACCAAGGGATTTTTTAAGACATGCACAGTACAGTCCCGATCATCTCTTCCAGCATTTACAATGTTTTAAATCCCCAAGAGAAGAAATAATATGCACACACCTGGATGCCACCACATGAAAATGTTAATCAGAATTACCAGATACTTCTCATGCTGAGTGAAATATAATCCAGATGCACGAATTACAAAAATTAAAAAATTAAATTAAATTTTAATAAATTGTTTTTTCTCCCCATATAACCCACACCTCATATAAAACCACACATCTTTCAAAGCATTGCTGTATTAAAACAAATCCTAAAAACACATACATAACATCACACAAGGTAAAAAAAAAAACATCTGGGCAGAAGGAATAGATTACAGGGGATCAAAAGCAGGACCAAAAAGGCAACTTAGGAAAAAGAAGGGGGGGAAAAAGACTATAAGATTCCTCTTATGTCCTCTGACATTATTTTCACATGCATATACTTCTCATACTGATGCTGAAACTTTTTTTTTTCTTAAAAAATACCAGTTACACAGAGAGAAATGCAATACTTAAAGCACATCCAAGCACGCAGAAGTCCCCCTGCTACTAAGCATTTTTCAGAGCACAGCACACACCACTGCTACAGCCTCCCTCGGCACTCTGGCAGGAAAAGGATTCAGAAAATACAACTCCACCATCTTCTTATGGCTGTGTTTTCTCCTTATAAACATACTTCTCTCCTGTGCTATTAAACAAACAGCATTCCATCTCTCCAGATGGCATAGCAATAACCAAGTTCAAAACAGCTGTTCTCAAGTTAACATTTGTCCTTTTACTTTCACATGCCCCGCTGTGAAAGAAAGTTTGAAACAATCTTCAAGTTTACTACACTTGGAAAATACTTTCAAGAGACCTTATTTTTTGGTTGCCTTACTTCAAGTTCTGCAGCTTAAGCTCTAAAGATAGAACTGACAATGTAAGCATTCCCATATGATTTAATCATGTCACTGGAAGCTACTTTGAAAAAATATACAAACACGTGCAAGTATCATTGACCTCTTCATGCAGCATAAGATCCTTATCAAAATTCCATCAGGCAGAGACCATGAAATTAGAAATAAACATATTGTCAGCACACAAAAATATAAAAGTACTCTCATGTCAGCAAAAACTATACTTAAAAACTCACAAATGTTCACATTTACCTTCTTATCAATGCTTTTAAGGTTACCCCACCACAGGTAAACAGTCTCTAGCACAGGCTAACTACTCTAGGATTTGCTATTTCTGCAGTACTGGTACTGTCATGGTCTCATCTGATCACTGATGACCTCAAGAACACAAAAAAACCTTACAGACTAAAGAACTATATTACAGGATAAAGAACTATAAGTCCTCTTCATCTTCTACTTTTACATCATTGACTAAGTAATTCTTTCTACTTCACTATCATGAATCTTCTCAGCAAAATACTAATTTGCCCATTAGACCTCTCTAAAGATTTCTGACAAACATTCTTCATGAGGTACTATAAGTTACATAATCACTGCAGCTCTTAACCCATTAAAAATACAGTGACATTTTCATTCCAATTTAGGAATTTCTCTCATCTACACTAAGAATCAAAACTAGTTTTCACAGTCATCAGGTACAGATTCTATACTTACAAGAAAACCAAATGCTACACCAATAGATAAAGAAGATATTCTTGCATATACCCGAGAGATGAGAATTCTACAGCTTCATTTTCTGCAGTGTACAAATTACAGGCATGGATAACCTCACTAAAAAGATGTTTTCCTTTACCTTCTCTGGCAAGATTCTCTACATAATTAAATTCCAGTTTAGTCCTTGAACCTGGCCACTGCCTTGTGAGTAAAAGACAGCAGTATTCTAAATTAATGATTTTCAAGCTCTGAACTTAATTGTAATTCTTTTGGGGGAAAAAATTAAAATGAAGTTGTTGAAGGCCAAAGTCTTGGGAGAGAGAGGTCATGTAAAAAAACCAATAAATTTTGCCTCCTTTTCTTTTCCTTATGCAGATTAGAAAGTATTCAATTGCTATTATGTTTGTTCTCTTAGGCAGGCAAATGTTACTGTACATAATCCTTGTCCAGGTGACATAAGTTCATGCTAATGACAAAATGATCTGTATCTTTCCTCCTCTTAGCTCTTTGAGCAGATCCTTAAGAACTGTTTTGTCCCTCCCCACACTTTCTTTATGTAGGTTCCCTTTTCTGTCTTCCAGGGAATATTAACTACAAAATCAATTATATTTTCCAGTAATCAATTTTCAACCAAATGCAACCAGTTCCATTCACACGTCACAAATGACCCCTCCACATAATTCTGTGTGCAACGGAGAATCTGGTGATATTAATTTCTTCCAAGTTGCTAAATGCTTTATTGAGGAACAGACCTGATTAAAGACTTCATACCAACAGAGGCAAAAAAGGGAGAAAAAAAGAATAATAAAAAGACGAGCTCACAAAAAGCTTCTATAAATAGCTGTTAATCAACATAGCCTACGTTACTGCTAAACATCCAGAGACTCTTTGACAGCATTAATTTCATTTTTGCTCATATTTTCTGAGACTTTTTTCCATACTTGGTAGGGCATATGTATCCCCACTGGATGCTAGTAGATAGTATTTTACTTTGAAGTAAACTCCGCAGACCACCAGAATTCCCTGGTGTTTAGCCTGGGAGGGATGAAGGCACAGGTTAATGAGCTGTTATTGTTCTATACAGTGAAGAACTTCCTACACTATTAGTACTCCCAATATTCAGCAGCTGTAGTCCATTCCAAAGACAGAAATTCCAGCTTTGCTAAGTGAAGGTGCCAGTTATTTTAAAGCTGGTGCTCTTAATCCACCACCAGGACTCTCAATTTACCCTTTTAATGTCATTATAGACTTACAGCTAATCCCAAACTGCAAGCAGCAACACAGAGGACAAAAGGGAACTTTAAAATCAGGATAGGCTATGGATTCCTCGTTTGACATACTGACACAATGAATAGCCATCTTTTAATCCTTAATTCTCTAACTCTTTCAGCTGCACACTATTTAAGTGCCTAGCTGTAAATTGGATTAAAGCCAAAAATGTACCACTGCAGTTTCCTCACTCTATCCTAGAAATGCAAACTTGCTTTAAACACTCAGTCTGCTACTGGTTTAAAAGCCCTTTCCTTATCTGAAGCGTTTGCAATTTTCTGCCAGCCACAGGACTTCTCTGGCACTTCTTTCCCACGAGAGCCTGCAGTAGCTCCTACTCCATGTTCTTAACAATCGCATACCAGTAATTCACCCTTGTTTGGCCTTTTTGCACATTATGTATCCTGCTGAAAAAAGAAATTCCATACAGAACCATTTGAAAAATGAATTACCAAAACAGAATCCCCAACATTACAACATCTCTACAAGATGCCCTCTCCACTTTCACAGCATGTCAAATTATTATAAAAATGGGTCCACCTTTCGCATCAGTCTCTCTGGTATCTGCACTGGGCTTTCAATGACTTGAAGACTAAGGATACAGGTATTTAACTTCAAAACAAAACAAACAAACAAACAAGGACATTTTCTTCAAATTAAGCATATAGTTATCTGGTTTAAGTAAAATATTTTAGGAGGTCTGTGTTAAAATGTATTTTTCATTTTGTTCATTTTTTATTTGAAAAACAGCAAAAATTTTTAAGCTTTATTCTCTCGGTTTTTTCAATTGATCTAGAAGCTAAGTTATCATTGCAAATAAACCAAATGAATTCTAACTGGCATCTCCAGCTTTATTGAATCTTCTCAGCATTAAGAAACAAGCATGAAGACGTTAGCTACAGTGATTAAAGTCTTCTGATTCTCTAAGCAACAGAGTTAAGGATGCCTAGAAATCAAAATTAGATTGATTTACACAATTAGAAAAGCTGCACAGGAAGAGGACAAAAGTCAAAACTTGCCTTCATGCTATGAGTGCTCACTGAAGGATCCCACTATTGTATAAATTCTTCTAGATTTGTTTTCCTACACGGAACTTTTCCCTTACCAGCAAGAAGTGTATATACATTGTAAAGTCATCCATGAATGCAGCAGTCAGATATTATCCTGTGGACAAAGAGCTTAATTACATGAGCCAAATACTAAAAAAAAAAAAAAAAAAAAAAGCTGGAATGTAAAAAAAGTGAGCTGCATGGCTTTCGAGTAGTTTCAAAACGCATGAGTTTTGATTAAATACACGGTTCGAAGAAACAAAAATTAGTTTTATTATCACAGTAGTCAGTTCACACGAAGACTTGGCTCCTAACTACTTCATTACTATATAGGCATGAGAAGTCTCTTCCCCGTGTTTTTATCGGTGAGACATCCACGCGAGTTTTCTGGTTCAAGAAGAACACCCGCGGCGTGTGGGGACAATCTGGCAGCCGGACACGGAGTGACCCCAGCGCGGTTCCCGCCCAGCGCCCTCCCGCACACAGCACCCGCGGCGTGTGGGGACAATCTGGCAGCGGGACATTGTGACCCCAGCGCGGTTCCCGCCCAGCGCCCTCCCGCACACAGCACCCGCCGTGTGTGGGGACAATCTG